>CM045456.1:5991375-6352095 GCA_024666655.1 Dascyllus trimaculatus
GTCATCGGTTAAGAAAATTGTTCAAAATGGCAAAGTCCGTGAGCGACTCTGGGAAAATCTGACCTTTTTTGAGCGAACCCACTGTGAAAAGTGGTCCCTGACTGAAAATACGTCCTGCAAGCTAATATTATTTAGTTTTACCGTCTACAAAGACACTAGACATCCACGTTTGTCTAAACATGACCAACCGGCTTCAACTAGCATCCTCTCTAATCTATCTGCAGATCAATGAAGTTACTAATCAGCAGAGAAACAGCAACCTAAATTGCTCCGATCTTGTCAAACTGGAAGAGGTAGATAACAGAATTTAAAAAAAGCAATGTCAGAAGGAGGGCAGGGAAAAGGACGAGCTGTGGTGAAGGCAGAAGTCCTTCAGGAAGAAAGAAGTGGAGAGGAAATAAAAGTCAAGGAAAGCAGGGGAAAGCACTTAATGCAGCAATTTGGAGAGAAGAGGAGGGAAAATGAGTGACGAGGACAAAATGTCAGAAACCTGAGGACATGAAGAGAAGAAACACGGCAGAAATGTAGGAGAAAGTCTAAAGTAATGTCTTGAGGAGAAAGGAGAAAAGAGGCTAGACTAAAAGGAAAAGGACAATGAGGACAAAGACTAAAGAAAAGATAAAGGAAAACTGCAAAACTCAAGAGAACAACAGAGGAAAACAAAGGAGGAGAAGACGAGATGAACAAATGACATGGAGAAGAGAGCAAAGCACAGAAAATAGACGGAACAGAGAAGAGAAAGGAGAGTCGAGAAAGAGATAATGGAGATCGGTGGCGGCAGGTGGTGGTGAGGAAAGCAAAACAGAAGCGTGAATAGAGAGAAGAAGGTGGCGAGGACGTGAGAGGTAGGAACAGAAGGAGAGTCTGAAAGAACAAAGCTGAGGACAGACAGAGGAGTAAACACAATCCATCACTGCTGCTCTGCTTCGACTCTCCCAGACCTGAACCTCCTCCTCCTGAATGCTGATCTCCAAATCCATTTCTCTGGGCTCTTCTAGCTTTGTCTGTCCACATCTTTCCCCACTTGTTCCGCCTTTCATCGCTCTGTTTTTGCTTTCTGTCCTTCCTAACTGTTACTCATTCATCTCCTCTGCTTATCGCCAATATTGCTTCTGCTTTGTATCAGAGCCGCTCGTAGGTTTGAAATGGAGCCCAGACTAACAAGAGCTTGTGAAATTCTCCTTTGACAGTCTTGACACTCGTTTGCTGATGAGTAAAGAAGCCAAAAGTGAAATTCCCAGATGGTTGCTAACCAAGGAAATAGTAGCCAGCATGTGCGACTCCTGGAGGGACTTCAAAACTCCAAATGTGACAGGAAGCCTCTCCAACACGACGACAGAAAAATCCAGTTAATTCACTTTGAGCAGAAATGAATTTTTTAATATTATTAGACCACGGCCGAGTCCAGTCTAATATCACAGATCGGCAGGAGGACGAAAACATCTGGGTTTTAAAGGCATGCTATGTTTGTAAAAATGAAAACAAATAAACGAATGCAACGTGGCTCAAAAACTAACATGTTGCAAGCTGTCAGGAAGTTGTTGGAAGGTGAAACATCTTTTTAGGTCATTAACCACCACATGAGACGACGTCATGGTGGCCCTCTACTCGCTAAACCCCCACAATGCTCTCTGCTGGCCAACACAAATTTAGTCCAAGTGACCGCCTCATCGCGTCGCTACAGTCTTTTGTAAAACCAAATATCCTGCCCCCTCCGTCTAGAAAAAAACTTACCTACACGCCACCTCGTTTTTAGAAAAAAATTCATCCACACCGAACCGCATAAGTGTGTTTTTAAGCACATTCATAAGCATGCCAGACCTTTAGGTGGCAGTAGTTCCCCAAATCCTATCCATCAGAGTAAGCTTCTATCTCTCGACGTGAAGTGATGGAAAATAACCGTCCTTAACGTCATCCTTCGCCTGCGTTGTTGAATCTGGGATTGTAAAAACAAGCAAGAAGAAAGCGCCTGTGCAAGAAACAGCTCCAAAAACCTTCTGAGGGCGGCCATACTGTTTCGAATGTTTCCGAATGTAAACACAGGTCGCATATGTGACAGAAGAACATGTTTTGTCGCAGGCGGTGATGTTTCGAAACGCAAAACTGCAGACGCATAAATGGAGAATTCGCAAATCTTCACTTTGGCTGGAGGTTTTTAAAAGAATCGATTTTAATGCCGTAAATCTGCATTTTCGTGTGGATGAGAGGAAAAATCGTAGAAAAATATCTTCGCTTTGTGAGATACTCGGCTACTTATGGACAAGGCGTTAATTAGCTAATCTACAATACAATTTCTGACATTCATGTCCTTTGTCTTCTGTCTTACGGGTTAATATATTTTTAATCAGTTACATTAACAACGGCAATTAATTGATTGACCGTTTTGAACTCCAAATACTGCAAAGTAACTAACAATAAGGCTACTCTATGTACTCTACTCTTTTTGGTAAAATCACATCCAAAATATGAATGGCATATTTATGTACTCACTGAAGAAAGACATGAAACTAGTAACTAAAAAATGGACATTTGTACCAACGGCAGAGATTTATATACAGAAAAGGCAACAATAACTGAGTTTAATATGGTTATAGAGGCACTACAGAGGCTTGGGAGTTTTGAGGTGGCTGTAGTTATGACTAACTATTAATACAGTCTTTTGTAACAGTTTGGGCTCAGAGTGGTAGAAGAAGTAACACATACATGGAGTGGCTGCATTAGTTACTGCATGTCGTAAAACACAAAGTCATTAACCGTCACAGAAGACGTTGTCATGGTGGCCCTTTACTAGCTAAACTGACCGCCTCCTCTGGCCGCCAACGTCTTAAACAGTAAGAGGGTTTGTCTTCTGCCTTATCGGTTAATCGTTACCATCCCCGTTTTTTTTTTCCAAACAAACTTCACGAAACACAAGGTCATTAACCATCACAGACGACATTGTCATGGTGGCCCTTTGCTAGCTAAACCCTTACAGTACTGTCTGCTTGCAAACATAAAACTAGTCCAACTGACCGCCTCCTCAGGCCGCTAACGTCTTAAACAGTAAGAGGGTTTGTCTTCTGCCTTATCGGTTAATCGTTACCATCCCTGTGTTTTTTTTCAAACAAACTTCAAGAAACACAAGGTCATTAACCATCACAGAAGACATTGTCATGGTGGCCCTTTACTAGCTAAACTGACCGCCTCCTCAGGCCGCCAACGTCTTAAACAATAAGAGGGTTTGTCTTCTGCCTTATCGGTTAATCGTTACCATCCCTGTGTTTTTTTCCAAACAAACTTCATGAAACACAAGGTCATTAACCATCACAGATGACACTGTCATGGTGGCCCTTTGCTAGCTTGACCGTGACAGTACTGTCTGCTTGCAAACATAAAACTAGTCCAACTGACCGCCTCCTCAGGCCGCTAACGTCTTAAACAGTAAGAGGGTTTGTCTTCTGCCTTATCAGTGTTTATTTTCAAACAAACTTCATGAAACACAAAGTCATTAACCGTCACAGAAGACATTGTCATGGTGGCCCTTTACTAGCTAAACTGACCGCCTCCTCTGGCCGCCAACGTCTTAAACCATAAGAGGGTTTGTCTTCTGCCTTATCGGTTAATCGTTACCATGCCTGTGTTTTTTTCCAAACAAACTTCACGAAACACAAGGTCATTAACCATCACAGAAGACATTGTCATGGTGGCCCTTTGCTAGCTAAACCCCCACAATGCCAATGCTAGCCAACACAAAACTAGTGAGTCTAACTTTTTGCATCAGTTTTCTGAGAGCTCAGTGTGCGACAGATGGCGATAAACTTTGAAAACATCCTCCCTTCGACCTCCAGTTTGAGTTTTTCCCAACCTGCACGCTTTAACAACCTGTGTCTACGAGAGGAATGGGCACTGCTTCATATTCATGCAGTATCACACGGTATTCTCCACCCAGTGACACCCATCGATTCTGCTGCTGGTTGACTGGATCAGCTGGGAGGGTTAAATGCCTTGCTCAAGGACACGTCCGGCGAGAGTGAAGAATGAGCCTCACTTGCTTTCATCCCCCCCTCGGCCATTCATCATCCTCACCATCCACTCCCATCGCTTTATTTGTAACAATCACCTCCAAACACCCTCCTCTCAGGTTCCTCCACCCTCTCCTCTGCTCCCTCCATCACTGTCTCCCCTCCCGGCCCTACCAGGCTCCATCACCCTCTTTTCCCGCCACCCACCGCTTCCATTATCACTCCAGAGGGCTCTGATGAATGACTGAGTTTGATTTGGGTGGAGGAGGTGGAACAGAGCGAAAGGACGGGAGGGAAAGAGCGGGGAGTACGAGCGGTGTTAAGTTATGCTTGTGAGGCACTTCAGCTTATGTTGGTATTCAGAGTGATTTAGCAAAATCTCTGTTTACCTCTTCCGCACAACCTTTGCGTTAGGGATCTACAGAGATTGATTTTCTGTTGTCGTTTTAGGGGTTTTCAGGGCCAACAACCAATATCTGGAACTGATACACATTAAAAGTTATCTATTAACAGCATGTGATAGCAAGGAACCCTGTCATTCATACCTAGACTACTTCATTAATAAGGATTACCATTACTGCATATATACATTAAATTTTACATATTATTTTACATGATAGCAAGGAACCCTCTGATTCATAAGTAGGCTTCTTGATAAATAATGATTACAGCAGTTGTATTTATAATAGAAATAGGAATAAGGACGTTTGGTGTGAAGTGATGCTGTGATGCTCTTCTGTCTATTGTAAGATCAATTGATTGAGATCAATATGTTTGTCTCCCGCAGTTCTGTCTGCTGTTCTTCTTTGCTTTGCAATCTATTTCTATTCAATTACCTACACTCATTATTATTTTTCCAGACATTGTTTCAAGGTAATTGTGGCCGCCTCCTAACTTAGCCGCTAGCCGTTAGCGTAGCCTTAGCCACTGTAAAAAGCAGCTAACGTCCTGATATGTCGAGACGTTTGTGCGCCTTGTTCTTGTGTCTCTGCCAGAGAAACATGTCTGCCAGTTAGAATAGAGTGCCGAAGTCAATCTGTCTTTAGAAAGATGTTACGGTGCTTTAGATAGAGTTAGCCACATGCTATGAGGCAAAACAAACCTCTTAGCATTAGCCGTAGCCTAGCACCAACAGCAAACTAGGTTCCAGCTGCAACAACACCTACAGGTGAATTGTTGGGGTCTTTCCGTGTAACACTAGGGATGCCTGTGGAAGTGCACTCTCTGTCTCTCTGTGTAAACAATGGCTTTCATCGATTGGCTGTTACTGCACTTGTGACTTGTAGCAGCCAATCGGATAGAGCCAGTCATTTCTTGAGACCACAGAGTGACTGCCGAGAGAGAGAGAGAACTGTCTAAATAAGAGCCAAAGGAGCACATTTCATTTATTTTGCGATAATTAGTCAATAAAAATAACAAACCAATAATCTAAAAATGATAAAAATCTGCATCAGTAACTGGTTTGGCTGATAATCAGTTGATTCTCCGGTTGCATTGCTCACTGTGGTTGGGCAAAGTCTGTTGGACGCTACCGGTAGACCAAATTCCTGTCCACCAAAATCAAACTGCAGTTTAATTAATGCTTCCTCTGCGTTCCCCTCCTCAGTAAAATCCAGAATAATCATGCAAATGAGGCAAAAATCCAAAGCTTTCTGTTAAAATTCGAGCCAATCTGATGTCTCTGTCGGCACCTCTCTTAATTAATTCAGACAACCTTGTTCGCTCGGAGCGTGAGGATATTTTTGTTTCCTAGGAAACGCTCGTCAAGTCTGCAATTTCTAATAATTCTTTTTTTTTTTTTGCATTGAACAAATCATCACCGGCAAGAACACACTCCAAAAGTCTGTGGAGTTAAATTATCGGTAATGGGGTGACGTGAAGGGAGTCGTATGCTTGGCGCTAATTTCTTTACGGTGAAAATATTAGCTTAATTTTCCGATAAAAAGACTGGAAGCTACAAACAGCATAAAGACCATGTGTCAAACCCATTAAGTTACAATATAGTAACACAGCACGCGCATATTTTACCTTCTTTTTCCTCAATTTTTCGCCGTGTCTCACTTTATTTTGTATAATATCGAAGAAAGGGAAAGTGTCAGCCTGGGTTTGTTGTGGAAGGACAATGATTTCTCTGCAACAAACACCTACAAAAGTACTTTCGAACGGAAGCAGCATTCATTTAAAAGAATCCCTGCAATAAAAGTCGCTCCAATCAATGTAAAATAACTTGGGCTCCTCTCGCTGATGCTCGCTGCTGTTTACTCTTTGCACAGCCCGACTCGCTAGCTGTTCGCTTACTCAACAACACTGCCTGGTTTCGGCGTTTCGAGGGTTCACTGCAGGGCATTTTCGACAGCTGCGGTTTGAGAACAAACAAAGCAGGGGGAAGCGGATCAAGTTTCAAAGAGCCGATACTGTAAATCAGCGAGCGCTGGCCGGCACGAACGCCGAAATAAATTTATACTAGAGAGCGCAGCGGCTGTGGAGGCTGCACTGAGCACATATTTGATGTATTTGCTCCCATTATAGAAGGAGCACTGCTCGGCTGGGCATGAAAGCTGGAGTCGATGGGATGGGCAGAGAGGGAGAGACGGATGGTTGGATTTAACTTTCACTAGCGCCTTAACCAAGAAACAAAATCTGCCTGCTGGCCTTAATGGCAGCAGAGGAGAGCATGGATTACAGGAGAAGAGCAATGCCTCCTTTAAATCCTTTCTTCCTCCTCATCTCGTCTATCTTTCACCCCAGCCATGCAGGGAATAAAAACCGGTCCAGTTCTCGCCACTTCTGCGATCTTCAAAACAAAACACCGGCGTCCGTCAGTTTTTCCGTCAAATGCAAATAATGCAAATTTCGCCTGCGCGGCCTCACGAAAGCAAACATGCGTGGAAAGCACTTACTTCCTGGCCAGAGAGGTAATAGGCAGCCAGCAGCCCTCCTATAAACCGGATGTTGACCTCAAACACGGACACCTCGGCATTCTGGGAAAACAGAAGAGCACAAAAAACATCAGACAGGAAAACCACAATATTTAAATACAGAAAAACCATTAATGCAAATCTATAACAAAATGTGGGATGTACAACCATGGGTCCTTTCTGTATTATTAGTACAACTGTAGAGTTTCATGATGGATGTTATTTATTTATTACTCTTTCTAGAACTATTTTGATTTTTACTATTTATTTACTTATTTACAAATTTTAGTGTATTCATTGTTTATTACTTGTTTTGTTTAAATTATTTTCTAATTCTGTTTTAATGAATGTTGTCTTCTATTTTGTCCTTTACATATCTATCTATATTATATTTATGGATATTATATTTTATGACACTGTTTTTGGTATCTTATTTATTATTTTATTTCATCCAGTTTTTGTCCTTTACCTATTTATATATTTTTATTTAGAGATATTACATTTTATTTTACTATATGTTTTCTTTATTTTTAATATCCATTTTATTTTATCTCGTGTTTTGTCATTGTTTGTATAAATTTCGACTTCCATTTTGTCCTTTATTGATTTTCTATTTACAGATATTGTATTTTAATATACACTGTTTTTTATTTGTATTTTATTTCATATGGTGGTATCTAATTGTTTTTTGTTTTTTTTTAAATAAATTTTCACTTCTATTTTGTCCTTTATTTTTTCCTAATTGCTAATCAGTCAGAGCGCAAAGAAATCACACGTGGAGTTCCTCAAGGGTCCATTATCGGACCACTTCTATCCAATATCTACATGAATTCTGACTTCTGTTTTGACCTTTATCCGTCTACCTATTTTTTTATATTTATTTTTAATTTGCATTATTTAATATGATGCTTTTTCATTGTTTTTATGAATTCCAACTTCTATTTTCTCCTATGCCTTTCTATTTTTTAAATTTATATATCTTATATTTTATTTTAGTATATTTTTAAAATGTATTTTTAATTTAATTTTAATTTATTTCATCTGTTGTTTCCTTATTGTTTTTTATGATTTTTTTTAACTTCTATTTTGTCTTTTAAAGATCTATTTTTTTTATCTATAAATATTTTTTTAACTATTATTTTCCTTTTTTTATTTTTATTTTAATTTATTTCATTTGGTGTTTCCTAATGGTTTTTACGAATTTTTACCTTCATTTTTTCTTTTATTTTTTTTTTTTTATTTATAGACATTTTTTTTATTTTTTAAATTTTATTTTATTTCATCTGGTGTTTCTTCATTACATGTGTTATTTCTGACAGTGTTTCCTCAGCCCCTCAATCCCTGTGTTTTTGAGTCCTTCATTTATAACATGACACTGGGGTTACTGTTTGTATTGTTTTATTGCTATTTTATTCCTTTCATCTGTAAAGCACTTGGTGTTACGTTTCATTTGTCGGAAAGATCCACAAACAGACAGATATAAACTATAAAAACCTGCCAAAGTATTGAAAAATGGACCGCAATTTGCTGTGATGACACAAGGATGAAACAAAACAAGTCACACCATCGCTGCTTTCAGGGAGAAGGATCAGAGGTGCTGCTGTTTCCCTTCTTGCCAAATATTTCTAAGTACTTATTAGTAAACTGGGTAAATTTCAGATTTTGGCAACAAACCAAAACACTACAGCGTACCACAACGCTCGCCGACTTTGCATTAAAGCCGACACAAACTCGCAGCAGCGTCTCCGTCACTGTGCAGATAAAGATGCAAAGCAGCGTAGAGGCGCTTCGAAACGCTGCTTCCAAGGTAATTTGCATTCCTAAACAAACTCTGGATCAGACAGTAAAACTCATCTGGAGTCACCGGTATCAATAAACAACTCTTTAACCTGCCAACACATCGATGTGGACAAAATGCAGGAGTCATTAGAGCTCAGAAGAATCGGAGAATGTTCAACTAAAGTCACTGCAAATCAGATGTGTGTGGATAAATTCAATGTTTATGTGCATTTTCTCGCATTAGTTCAGCCCAAAATCCTGAGGAGTTGACTTGTGTTCACCCCAAAGAACAGAATAATTGGAGCTACATCTCGACAAAATCCCATTTATGTGCTCCCGCTGCCCGTCTTGCAGCTTTCCCACAAGACCACCGTCTTCGAGGCGCAAATAAAACACTTCGTACAACCACTTTAAGTTATTCACGTGAAATTTCCCAGCAAGCGACAGCATCCTCAACGACGGGGCGAAGATCGCTCATCCCGAACAGCCGGCGCGAACAACGCCCCTCGCAAATTACAGTGTGACCTTGCTCGGGTGTTTTCGCATTAGAAACTAAAAAACATGCGAGATATGAGGAGTTTACCTGCAGAAGGGAAAGAAAGTGGTGGAGAGCAGGGCCGTTCAACACGCCGGATTTAAAGTGTTTGTGACTGTGGAGCCTTTATTGAGCAGCTCATGTCTACTTTTAATGCTTAGAATACTTTTGGTTCATTCAAGCTGCTCTGCCTGCTTCTTGCCCTTTCCATCGATGCAAAGGACTGCCATAAATCGTAGATATTGCTCCTGCTGCTGGGAAGCCCATACAGCGAGTCTTCTTGACATGCCTCCACCCACATTTCCCAGCAGAACGCCCTTCCTATCACCAGAGGACTACGGTGTTATGTCTAGTCGTGGGTCACGCTTTGATCGTCAGCAGCTCCATCTCACGATCTGTGAGATGTCTGCATCGTCATCTTGCTCCTAACGGGTCTGAATCTGAACCTGAAACAAACACTGCGTCTGCATCCTCGCAAACCGGTTCTAGTTTCGGCGAAGGACGACGAGAGTGCAGCAGCGCCTACGGCCGACCTTGGCTTCAAATGGTTCTGCACGCCGTCAGAATGTGTGATAGTGTTCTGGTGTCGCTTGCAGCCGGGTCCTTTCAGGCTCCCTGTTTTTACTGAGGTGTGAGATCTGACAGCTTCGACATCAACTCAGAGGCAGTCAAACATACTGGTTTACATATCTCACAGCTCCAGACTGCAACAAAACGCCTATCCGCCCTCTTTTTGAGAGTGTGCAAGTTAAATCTTCAAGTAATCACATTCATACGAGTGAATGATGATCATTAAGGTGTTCTGGTGTCACTTTAAGGAGCACAGGTAGCTACACTGCGTTAGCCGTAGTGGTGGAAAGAAGGAGAAGCGCCTGACTGCAGTGTGCAGTGAGGGGCGGAGCTCAACGTTTGACTCCACCCATCTCAATGTTCCATAAACCAATCACGTTCAGCCTTATTACAAACAACTTTACTTCATTCTGCAACAGTTTGGTAGGGGAACCACATACAGGGCCAAATACAGGTCGGTGACTATGCTAGGATCCAGTGCCAACATCCTGGTTCCAGACCCCATAGGACACCCTGAGAGGTCCTCTGGTCCATGCCCAATGGTTCAGAGCATTTTTGGACCACATAAGGGGGACCAGCACAATCCTAGGCAGGTGGTCATAATGTTTTGCCTGATCGGTGTAACATTTAAGTCCAGAAATTTGGATTTTTGCCTCCTAAAACCCTGAGCTGATTATTTTATCACACTCCACATCCCGGTTTTAAAAGGTGTCCAGGGTTTACTATAGGTTTGTTTTGTCAAAACACCGACAAATCAGATAGAACAATTTTCTTCTTACACAAAATTTTCTTATTAGACTATATAGTTAAGTCCAAAATAATCCCTACCTGTGCCGAATTTTGATTTGTAGTGAATTTTTATGTGCTTCTTCTACCAGGAGATGACACAAACAAGTGGCAAAAGATGACAAAAGACCTTGTGTTCGAGTTGTTAGGATAAATTTGAACTATTTCTGATTATTTGGACCGTTCAGAAAGGAGAATGACATTTATAACAGTATCAAAAGGGTATGAGGAATTCTGGAAACAGCCTTTTTAGTTGTTTTGTTTGCAGTTTATGCTGATAAACCAATAACAGAAAGATACCTAGGCCACTTTTCAACATTGCTGCCACGTAAACCAATATCCAACCTGCATGCGTTTCGTTTCTTCTTAATAGCCTCTTAAGTTGTCGCTTCTCGTTTCTGAAGCACATGTAGAACAAGGGGACGTGCTGCTAGTCGTAAGGCGGATGCAGCACTGGCAGGATCTGGCGTTTAAACTTGATGAAGGGTTGGAAGCTCTCATAAAGCCCAAGGCCTGCTTCACTCTGCAGCATCCATCTATCCAACTCCCCGCCTGTCAGTCAGCCTCACTTGTTAGCCATTTACCAGCGTAGTTTAGGAGCACAGACCCCCGACGAGCTATAAAACAACCCTGATTTTAAGATGCCTGCAGTGAACACAGACGGGGGCAGCGAGGAAATACGGCGGCTGTGCGACGAAGCATGAGGAGCAGAGTTTGGATCTGAATAAGTGATTTTGCCATGAAGCTGCACAACAAGACGTCGCTTCGTCGTCTGATCTTCTACCACAAACCGGCTCTTAAAGACGAACTGCAACCTCTGCTTTCTCTATTAATATCCGCCACGATGGTATAAAAAGAAATCTGACAACCCGTCCTTAGAGCTATTTTCTTCTTTGTGTAGCTTCCTGCCGAAGATAATCTGTGTTTAGTTTAATTGGAGCGTGTCACTGTTGTTGAACCTGCTCCTAATGGGGCAATATTTAGATTGATGTAGAGTCAACTTTGGCTTTGAATCTTCCCTTTATTTCAGTAAGTGGGAGCTCAGATTGCATGTTGTGTACAATTATTTTGTCAATCAGCAGAAATGTAATGATTAACGTGACCTGCGGAGTCCGCAAAGTATGAGTAATGTAGATTGTAAAGTGTAGAGGGAAATGCATGGTTTAAAGAGCCCATATTCTCCATTTCCTCTGGTGTGTTTTTAGTTTTTTGCTCGTAAAAAGTCTCCAAACTTACAAATAGGAGTGCAACTAATTATTATGTTCATTCTGGATTAATCTGTCTAATATTTTCTCCATTCATTGAGTAGTTTGTTCGTCTACAAATGGCAGAAAATGGTGAAATTGTCGCTCGAGGCCGAGATGACGTCTTTAAATGTCTTGTTCTGTCCACAACCCAAGGGTATTCAGTTTAAGGTGACGGAGGAGGAGGAAAGAAACCAGAAAATATTCACATTTAAGAAGCTGGGATCAGGGAATTTCAACAATTTTTCTCTCAAAATTACACATATCGATTAATCAACTGTCAAAATACGGCAAAGTTTTTCACCAAGTGGGCGTTTCAAGTGGATCGCCTCGTCGCTGGTTCCATTATCGGACACGGCTGTAGAAGCTCCTCTAGATGAAAGGTTTAAGAGTGTAGGAAGGGTTTATAAGAGTGTAGGAAGGGTTTATAACAGTGTGGGGAGGGTTTACAAAGCCTTAAAATATATATAAATAATAAAATAATATATGCGGTCGCTACTTCCTGGATTTCGTCTATCGTGAGGGGCTCTGGAACCAAACCCCCGCGTCAGACGAGGGATCACTGTCCGATTTTTCAACTCTTGAAGCTTAAAATTGAGATATTTTATCAAAAATAGTCTCTTCTATGTGTTTCATTTAAAAACTCGCACCAGATTCTATCGGAAAAAAGAAAAAATACTGTACTCCTAAGCGCAACTGAGAAGCCACGGTTCGCAAAAAAATTCAGGGACTTCTCGGCTGAACTGCAGGAAGTGTTTCCACGGGGCGACGGGAGGCGAATTAAAGAATTTCAAAATAAAATGGTCATATTTGTTTCCATATATACGACGGTAACTTGAGCGTCCACACAAAAGGTGACATTCGAAAACATTTTATGAGGTCTTACAGGTCAAACAAATAATTTTAAAAAATGGTATCGATATATTTAAACCCTAAATCAGCTAAGAGGGAATGAGGGGCATCATTTTATTATTTTCCCTTGTTGGTGAGGAGTTCTGTGTGTCCTCTGCATGCACTTCCTTTAGCACCTGCTCACTTACACAAAGTATACTGCAGGTTATGTAATAAATCCCTTAACAGGAACAAGTGAAGGTCTGCAGGAGGCCAATATCCTGCAAACATCTTCAGCATTCACGTAGCAGTAATCATTTCTTTTGATTCCTACAGTCGTATAAAGTGATATATGCAGCGTTTTTTCTTTATGTTCCCCTCACAGCATGTGGTTTACATCCATGTGTGCGACGGTTTGGCTCAAAACTTTCACGAAAGCATGAAAAACAAAAAAAAAAAAAGCAATGATAGTCTTTAAAGTCTGAAGAGAGGAAAAGCTAAAAAACACGTCAACTGGGCGACTCAGATAAAATATGAAACCGTGCGACGACTTGTCATTTCCAGGTGACAGGAACGAGGAGAAAACAGAGCTGCGGAAGTGGCTGTCAAATGTCTTTCACCTTCAGCGAGAAAGGGCTACGAGGGGGGGGGGAAAGACGGGAGAGGAGGCTTCTAATCACGCCGAACACGACAGCTTTCACCGCGAGAGCTCAGAAACGACATGAAGAATAAAACGTTTTCTTCCCGTTTGAAGAAACACGGCGGCACATGTGGCGTTTAAGCGCTGAGGTTTGCAATAAATCATACAAAAATTGAATCCAGTGAATCAAACTTTGCATTAATCCACCTCTCTGCTGTCTGATCAAATGTTCGCCTCAATCTGGATTATTAGTTAACACAGCGTGTTAGTTTGGAGGATCTTTCGGTCCTAGCGGTGGATGCGAACCTCATGCCGGCACATCCATCATCGGAGCTGCAGTGCGGAGGCCCAACCGGGACACCGGAGAGTCCAACAATGACTCACCGCTTGGCTCGACCTGACATGGCAGCTATTTAATCATTCATTAGCGGTGAAGCTGGAGCCCGTGGTGGTGGTGGTGGTGGTGGTGGTGCTGGCAGGTGGGCGGCCGAGTCAAGAGGCGGTGCAGCGAATGGGTGTTACATGTGCAGTAAAAAAATGTGCATAAATTTGTTTAAAAGCATATGAGAGCTGGAAAAATTGATTCGCAGCAGTGAATATTTGACACCAAACAGACACCGATTTGAGGCGGATTGAAAGAACATCAGAAACTCACATTTGGTCACTTTTTAAGGATCAAAGCGAAGATGCGCTATTTTGCCAAAAGTATGGGGACACCCCTCCAAATAATGAAATCCAGGTGCTCCAATCACTTCCATGGCCACAGGTGTATAAAATCCAGCCCATAAGTCCATTCATGGCTTTTCCTCCATACTAAATATACCATGGTCAACTGTTAGCGGTATTAAAACAAAGTGGAAGCAATTGGGAGAAACAGCAACTTAGCCGCCAAGTGTTAGGCCACGTAAAATCAGAGCGTGGTCAGTCACACATAACGAGGCGCTCATTAGGCAGGAATCACCAACTTTCTGCAGTCAACAGCTACAGACCTCCAGACTTGGTGTGGCCTTCAGGTTAGCTCAAGAACAGTAGAGAGCTTCATGGAATGGGTGTCCCTGGCCCAGCAGCTGCATCCAAGCCTTACATCACCAAGTGCAATGTAAAGCATCAGATGCAGTGGTGTAAAGCAAGCTGCCACCGGACTCTAGAGCAGTGGAGACGAGTTCTATGGAGGGACCAATCACGCTTCTCTGTCTGGGAATCAGATGGATGAGTCTGGGTTTAGCAGTCGCCAGGAGAACGGTAAAGTTTAGTGGAGGGGGGATTATGGTGTGGGGTTGTTTTTCTGGGGTTCGGTTTGACCCCTTAGTTCCAGTGAAAGGAACTCTTAATGCTTCAGCAGACCAAGACATTCTGGACGATTTCATGCTCCCAATTTTGTGGGAACAGTTTGGGGATGGCCCCTTCCTGTTCCAACATGGCTGCCACCAGTGCACAAAGCAAGGTCAGTAAAGACATGGATGATCCAGTTTGGTGTGGAGGAACTGGACTGGCCTGCACAGAGTCCTGACCTCAACCTGATAGAACACCTTTGGGATGGATTAGAGTGGAGACTGAGAGCCAGGCCTTCTGGTCCAACATCAGTGTCTGACCTCACAAATGTTCTTCTGGAAGATGGTCAAATATTCCCATGAACACACTCCTAAACCTTGTGGAAAGCCTTCCCAGAAGAGTTGAGGCTGTTATAGCTACAAAGGGTGGAACAACTCCATATTAAACCCTACGAGTTAAGAATGGGATGTCAAGATGGAGTATTAGTCCTGAAATGTGTCTAATAACTGGGCAACATCACTAAACAGATGTGAGAGCTCATACAGGCTGGAAAACAGTAGAAATACAACACAGCTGACTTCCTAGTTAAATGAGGCCTACCAAACTCGCAGATGTACTTGCATTTTTCCAGTAAAATGAGGAATTACTAGCAAAAATACTTCACTGTTGATTTTAACATGAATAAAGTACGATAAAATTTTGGCTAAACTGATGCAAGACAGTTGTGTATCCTGCCCCTTCTGTTTTTATTACAGCAAAACCACCAAAACGTTATCATGATTAACAGAAATAATGATTTATATGAGTAAATTCCAGTATTTCTCCTTTGGATTCTCAATCTTCTAAACCCCAAAGGTTTGTTATCACTACAAAAATCCCCAATTTACACCATTTATCGGGGACAGAAACTGCAAAAACCGACATAATCGTCCAACTTTTTCAACTCTTTAAGCTTAAAATTGAGGAATTTAATCAAAATTACTATCTTCTACGTGTGTCGTTTAAAAATTCACACCAGATTCTGGAGCAAAAACAAAAATAGCACACTCTTATGCGAAACAATTCTCAAAATTCAAAGATTTCTCGGTTGAACTGCAGCAAGTGTCTCCACAGAGCAGATGGGAAACAAGCATGAAAACAAATTAGAGAGACGAGGGGTAAAACTAAACATACTTGATCGAAAATTATAAACTGGGGCAAGCAAGGCGATGGAAGATACATTCAGCATGGTGAAACATCTGTCTAGTTCATGTGCAGAGAGAGGTTGTAAATTGTAAGTTGTAAAAGCCACCATATTCCCAGTATTCTTAACACCTGAAGGAATGTGGAAATATGTTAAACGGGTTGATTCCAGCTCAATTTGTGCAGCTAGTTAAAGAAATTCAACCACAAATCAACCTAAAGTTCGCAAAAGGTCTCTTCTGGCCTTGTCTCTACCTCTAACTACGGTCATGCTGTTTCCTGGACTTTAAACTGCAGTGAAAAATGAGTAAAATGGTGACTATTAGTGAGTAAAAATGTCCCCAAACTGCCCTGGGTTTCAGAGGGTTAACTCGACTCTCACGCAAGCATAATTCAAAGTGGGTCCTAATCATAAAGCACGAATTGATGAAACTGCAAAAAGGGCAAACACATCCTCACTACAAGGACCCCAGCCGCTCTATCAGCGAAGCACACAGAGCAGCAGTTAAGCTCAGTGTAACGCTGAGGAACTCGTATATGCACAGAAGAGTGATTAAACCTGACTAAGAGTGATGTCTTTAATCTCCTAAATGGAAAATCCAGACTATGGCCTTATTCCAGCCTCAGAGCGCCGACTAGGAAAGGCTGAGCAAATCTTTGATATTCACCAGGGCCAAGCTTAATAACACTTTTGCTGCCAATTATGCTGGCGGGCTACTGCAGGCTTGAAAAATATTGCTCTCCATGAGTTGGGGGAACTACCTGTTTTGTGAAAAGGCCCCCCGAGCGAAAAGCCGGAGTGATGCTCCGACCGTGGTGCTAAGATTCAGCCTAAGCTATCTTAACCTTTCAGGAGCGCCACAGTAGCTGCGAGCTAATGCCTGAATCCTCCAGCTGATGCACGCAGGTATAAGAGCATCAAATGAAGCCATTTATGAAAAACAGAGCGACACTCCTCCCTCCCCCCCTCACTTATTAACAGAGGCTTCATCCTCTCTCCTCCCTCTAATCTCTCCTCTCTACGCTCCCCTCCCTCTTACTGCTCAGTCCATGCATATTTGCAATTTCCTCATTGTCTCATACTCCTGTTACTGCATTTGTTTTACATTTTAGAATTCCCCACCTTTATCAGAATCTCTCTTTTTCTTCATACTGCACAAGAAAACACACTTTTATTTAATGAATCCAGATGTTGCCATTAGAGACCGATAATCATGGCCAATATTTGGCATTGTTTTGATTATCGGTAAGAACTGGATGGAAATTTTTATTCACAACTGTGTATTAGAAAAACAAGTCATTTTGCACACTGAATATAATTTACATTATAGATTTTCTACATTTTTGCCCACTGCATGTTCTCTATACTGTATATTTTGCACATTACAATGTTGCTACTGGATACCTTGAATTGAAATAAAGTATCTGTCTGTCTATTTATTCATCTATCTAACCATCCATCCATCCATCCATCTAGCCATCATCCAACCATCCATCTAGCCATCATCCATCCATCCATCAATCCATCGATCCATCCATCCATCCATCTATCATCATCCAACCATCCATCCATCATCCATCTATCCATCCATCCATCCATCCATCCATCCACCCAACCATCTATCCATCATCCATCCATCCATCTATCATCATCCAACCATCCATCTATCCATCCATCCATCTATCCATCCATCTATCCATCCATCTATCCATCCATCCATCCACCCAACCATCCATCCATCCATCTATCATCATCCAACCATCCATCCATCCATCCATCCATCCATCTATCCATCATCCAACCATCCATCTATCATCATCCAACCATCCATCTATCATCATCCAACCATCCATCCATCCATCCATCTATCCATCATCCAACCATCCATCTATCATCATCCAACCATCCATCCATCCATCCATCTATCCATCATCCATCTATCATCATCCAACCATCCATCCATCCATCCATCTATCCATCCATCCATCCACCCATCCATCCATCCATCCATCCATCATCCATCCATCCATCTATCATCATCCAACCATCCATCCATCTATCCATCCATCCACCCATCCATCTATCCATCATCCATCCATCCATCTATCATCATCCAACCATCCATCCATCCATCTATCCATCATCCATCCATCCATCTATCCATCATCCAACCATCCATCATCCATCCATCATCCATTCATCCATCCATCCGTCTATCCATCATCCATCCATCTGTCTATCTATAATCTATCTATCTATCCATCCTTCATCCATCCTTCCATTTGTCTATCCATCATCCATCTATCTATCCATCTATCCATCCATCCATCCACCATCCATTCATCCATCCATCCGTCTATCCATCATCCATCCATCTGTCTATCTATAATCTATCTATCTATCCATCCATCATCCATCCATCTGTCTATCTATAATCTATCTATCCATCCATCATCCATCCATCCATCCATCTATCCATCATCCATCTATCTATCCATCTATCCATCCATCCATCCATCATCCATCCATCCATCCATCTATCATCTATCCATCTATCCATCATCCATCCATCCATCATCCATCCATCTATCTATCATCCATCTGTCTATATATCCTTCCATCATCCATCCATCCATCCATTGATCCATCATCCATCAATCTGTCTATCCATCCATCCATCCTTCCATCTATCCATCTATCTATCTATCTATCTATCTATCTATCTATCTATCTATCTATCTATCTATCTATCTATCTATCTATCCTTCATCCATCCATCCATCTATCCATTTGTCTATCCATCATCTATCTATCCATCCATCATCCATCCATCTATCCATCCATCCATCCATCCATCCATCTATCCTTCATCCATCCATCCATCCATCCATCCATCCATCCAAACATCTCTTCCTGTCCCTCTTTTTCTGCCTCACTCCATCTACCAAACTTTGTCTCTTTTCATTTTCCGCTCAACCAACTTCCATTTCAGAAGAAGCACACTCTCTAATAAATTCAGTAAAGCTGCAGCGGTCTGATATGTGTGACATTTAGGGGAGGTTTTTTTAAAACTATGTGAAGCTCTTTTGGGTCAAAAATCACCCTCCTTATTCTGTGACTCATACCTCAAACCAAGTCTGAACGCAGAGATATGATGCACAATCTCCAATGAACACCGCAGATAATATCTATAAAGTCATCATCTTCAGCATCGAAACTGCTTTACCTGTTATATCTGTCTTATATTATTCTAACTCATCCGTGATTGCAGACCCAGCAGGAGCAGTCAGTAGCAAGGTACATTCTCCATGGAACAAATTTCAACTAAAAAGATAGGAAGTAAAGAAAAAGAAAAAAAACTACAAGAAACTGTAAAGTCAGGATGAATCAGCGCCTTTTCGTGAGCTAATCATATGTTTCTAGTTACCTCAAAACATCAAAATCACTTTATTCTGTCTCTTTAATAAAAATAATAAACAGTTTGCACCAGATTTTGCTGTGAAAAAAATACAAAAAAAATCAATTCTTTGCTCCTTTGTGCAACCCAGAAGCCATGATTAACTAAAGCTGCCACCAAAAGTCACATGACAAAAACTCTGTGATTCATTGGCTGAACTGCAGGCTGTGTTTTGACAAGTATGGAAACTAATTAAAATGCAAGTAGCAAAATATCTGAAGCATGTGGAGCCACAACAGGAGGAAAGAAATGCCTAAAAAACTCTTTTTTGTATTGTTAAAGAGCCACAGTAAATCTGCAATCGGGAAAATTAAATGAAGTCTTTCAGAACCGGCAAATAATTGACTTCCCTCATGGGATAAATGAACAATGTAGTTGCTTAAATATTGCTCAGACAGAGTCCAGACAAGACAGCAGCTGCCTGGACAGAGTTAGACGAGATAAAGAGGAATATTCTGAATGACAGGCTGCCAAAATATCCTCCAGTTACTCTGAGAAACTCCACTGCAATGTGGTAGCAAAAAACAAAAACATGTATTTACAAGAAACCTGTGACAGAACGTTAGCGGTTAGCTAGTTAGCCAGTAGGGCTGCACGATTATGGCCAAAATGCTAATCACGATTATTTTGATCAATATTGTAATCACGATTATTAATCACGATTATTCATTATGTTAGAAAAACACCTGTATTTTTATTGCACTAAGCAAACAATACAGTTTAGGAACAGTTTTCAGCACTAAATGAAATTTTAAATAAGAATAAATAAATGATAACATAATTAAATAATCTGGATCGGATGAATTCAGAACCTGATCCAGATTCTTCAGATGATCGGCAGCCGTCTGGGTCAACTGGGAGCAGCAGAGCATCGTTCCCAGATTCTTCATGTCTACCTCCTGCTTTATAAGGTTTTCACCTGACCTTATAAAGCAGGTTAGGTGAGAACTAACCTGCTTTATAAATAAAGATCGGTTTGATTTGCTAACTTGCTAGCTAGCTAACTGTTATTGCGATCGTTTTGAGCGTGGTTTGAGAGATAATCGGTCCCGACATTAACGCGATCCCGACCTCAAAGCGCCCCCCCCCCCCCCCCAAAATAATTGCGCCAGGGGATCACATATTTCTTGTCCAGTGTTTTGACCATTTTTCTGAAGCCCTCGTTGCTCACTGTATTTAGTGGACACACGTCTTTGGCCAAATAAAACGATATTGCGTCAGTTATTTCTGCGTGTCTTTGGAAGGTAGATGGATGCGGTGTTGCCCGGTGCAGGCTCGCTGTTATGGTTGTCTGGGTTGCTGCTGGACACGGAATCAGCATTAGCTTTAGCCTTCATGCATTCCTCGTATTTGTGTTTGTGATGTTTTTTCAGATGGTTGAACAGATTAGTAGTGTTACTCTGCAGGGCAGACACAACTCTGCGCACTCTTTACATATGACTCGTTCTTGTTTAACGTCATTTGCCCTGAATCCGAACAAGTCCAGACAATGGATGTTGATCCGTTTTGAGGCAGTAGCTCCTCACCATGATGCTCCTACTTTCTTCTGTTGACATGACTCTCATCAGCCCAGTCCACCAAGTGACTTCAGGTTGCCGCTGCAGGTGCCCTCCCTTGTTATTTAGGCAGCTTCATAAAGCCTCAAGCATGTGTTCGCCCCCTGGTGTTTGGCTGACTAGTGATTAAGAAAGTGCTTGATTAGATCTGCAGCAGAGCCGCATTTTAAATGTAAATATCGCCGACGATCAGGTTAGTTTAATCGTGGCAGCAAAAATCGTGATCGTGATCAAAATTCGATTAATTGTGCAGCCCTATTAGCCAGTTAGCCAGTTAGCCAGCAAGTTTATAGCGCTACACAGGATTGAATGAGGTTCAAAGCAGAGTAGCATTTATATTATTCCTGGTAGTGGATCGGCCTTAGGCGCTCTGAGAGGTGACAAAGCTCCACACTGCTGTTTAACGTAGCTAGCTTAGCTGCTAGCATGCTGCTCCAGTACTAGCCTTCATCTCAACTAGCACTTGTACCTACTTAAATGGTGGTATTACTGGGTCGAATTCGCTCTGCGGACTGGATTCTCTCTGCGGAGGATATCGAAGCATCATGATACGAAAGTTCGATGCTACGACAGAAACACTTGAGCAGATTTTTCAGTTGTTTTAAGCATGAAAAGATGCACTTTCTGTCATTTTCTCTGGCCGAGTAAAGGAGTCGTTTCAGACCTAACAAATTTAAAACACAAAAATGTGGTTCTAAGGTGTCGGCAAAGGCCTATTTATTAGGTTAGGGCCAACATAATGTTCCTTGCTTGCACCTTTAAAGCATAAAATGAAGACAGAGCAGATTTTTATCCTTCTTTCTATCCTTAACGCTTCCTTCTTACATTTCTCTCGTTGCCTCTGCTTCATTCCTCCAGACTTAATTTCTCCCCCCTTCAATCTAAGCCTTTCCCCTCCTCTTCCCCTCTCCCTCCATTCCTCTTTCCACCGCTCGACCACAGCGATCCGGAGGTTAATTAGCCCTCCGAGTGTCAGGCTGTTAGATCCCCTCCTGCATACCTGCTAGCCGCCCCGTGACTGCCTCGGTAGGGCGACTAACAAGCGTCGGGCGTCAGACGTCTGTGTCAGCGGAAAGTTAAGGAAGGACAAGAGGGGGAGAGCAAAGTGATGGCGTGACAGGACGATCATTTGAAGATAAATTTAGGTGAGCCTGATCACGACGAAGGGGAATAACGGAGGGATGACATAATGAGGAAGTGCAGATGAAATAGAAAGCGGTGGAAGAGACAAGAAGTAAAGCAGAACAAAGGATAGCGGCTCTGAAAGGTGGAGGGAGGAATTAACAGAAGCCTGACCGACAATTTAGCATTTTTCCAATTATTGGTGTTTTTACTGACCGATTTTTAATCAATTAAATGCTCTACTTCAGGTCTGATGCAGCCTCCTCTCTCTGTTTGAGTCACTCTGTTGTCTCAGAAATGTCTCCCAAGCAGAAAAAACTGAACCAGGAAATTAGCTTCTCTCACAGTGGCTAATGCTACGCTAACAGCTAGTGGCTAAGTCAGAAGGCAGCCACAGATTAACCTGAAACAGAGTATGGAAAACAATAATTAATAAAGCTGCAAGATCTGGAGCTTAGCGGGCAACAAAAGGGATATAATAATAATAATGCATCAATTTTATATAGCGCTTTTTTGGACACTCATATTTGGATATAAGAGCGAAATATTGAGAAAATAGAGACGAACAGCAGCAGACAAACTGATCAATCTCAGCAGATCCTGATCGTCCTGATTTAATCGCTCCTGTTTCTATTTTATAGAATTTAGAGAACTCTGAGTCACTTCTGAAACATTCTGAATCATTTTTTAATCATTACGAAGACTTTTTGAGCCACTTTGGGGAAGTTTTTAATCATTATGGAGAATTTTAAATCACGGAAACATTTTGGCTGAGTCATTTTGGACTATCCTTGGACCATTTTGAGAAAAAATCTGAGTGGATTTGGAAAAGTTTTGAGTCATTTTAGAGAATTCTGAGTCATTTTAGAAGCATTTTTGTCAATTTATCCCACATAAAAAGAGGAATACGTCTTAATTCAATCGCTCCTGTTTCTATTTTACAGAATTTGGAGAATTTTGAGTCAGTTTTAAGTCATTTTAAACAGCATTTTTGGACCATTTTGAAAAATTTTTGAGTCACTTTGGACTAGTTTTTGATAATTATGGACAATTTTGCATCACTTGAAGTCATTTTACAAAATTGCTGAGCCGCTTTGGAAAAGTTTTGAGTCATTAAAGAGAATTTTAAGAAGTGAAAACAGAGAAGAGCGTCCTCATTTAATCACTCCTATTTCTATTTCACATATTCAGGTATAGTCACCCTTATTAATGAAGAAGTCGAGTCATGAATGACAGGTTCTCTGCTGTCACATGCTGTTAAAACATTACATTTAGCGTACATCGCTTCCAAATATCGGCTTTCCCTGATGACCGGAGATCTGCATCAGGATAGTGAAAGGTAGAGAAGGAAACGCTGTGAAAATTATGGAAGAAAAAACTAAAGTAAAATGGAAAAATTAACTAGAAAGGTAGAAAGACGGTGTGAGATATTCAAAGCAGATGACAGATGAAGAGGAGAAGATCAAATTCTCATTGTTAAATGTAGAAAAAGAAGGGAGATTGAAGGCAAGGGAAGTCCAGAGATGACAAAGAGGTCACAAAAGAAAACAGAGGAAGAAGAGTGTGGGGGGAAAATGTGAATAAAGAGGCGAAGATGAGGGTTGTCAGAGCATGCAGGGAGCACAGTGGAAAAAATAACAGAAGGGAAGGTGATTGGCAGGTAAAGAGGAGGAAAGGAAAGCCGGCGATGGCAGAGGAGGCCCGAAACAGGGAAATAAATGAGCAGAGGCGCAGAGCTGACGGACAAGTGAGACGGAAACGAGAGACAGTTAACGGAAAGAGGTGAGAGGAAGGGAAATGAAACCAGAGCGAAAAGGACGAAAAGAGAGACGAGGGGCGACGGCCATAAATACAAACAGACCCTCGGCAGGGAGAAGAGAAGAATAAAATCAGGGTTTTGAATCTCGCTCGGCCTCATCTGCATGTTATCTATGGAGCGACGGAGCTGGGCGGTCATTTATCAGAGCGAGAAAATGTAAAAACAGGAAGAAACGACAGATATTAAACTTTCCTTGAACTTATTATGAGTTATGCGCAGTCAAATCGGGAAAATTAGCCAAATTTAAGCTAAAAATTTCCGTCTAAATCACTTGGTTCTCCACGATTCTTTTAAAAATTCAACCAAAACAAACAGATTATGTAAATGCTAAATGTGGCATTCCTCGGTGCAACTATGAAGCTACGAGTCGCTGGGGCTGTTTGGATGAACTGCAGGCAGTGTCTAAATGTAAGCAGTAAAACACGACCTGCAGTCGAATTGGGAAAATGAATGTCAGAGTTTAAACTTTCCTCGAACTCATTATGTGTGACGAGTGAGCATGTGAATCTCCATCACTGACAACTCGATACGCACCTCGATACACCACCAGCGATACGATACGTTAGCGATACATCGAAGCCCCTGACGATACGATGCGATACACGGCGTTCCCGATTTGATGGCGATTCAATTCTACACAATGCGATTCACCATGATGCAAAGAAATTGTACCAAAAAAAAATAGAAAATAAGAAGAAGCTGCAATTCACAACTTCTATCAGATTCAGATTAAATGCTAAAAATGTGGGGTACTATAAAGCCACAAGTCACTTGACAAAAACTGAAGGGCTGTTTGGATGAACTGCAGGCTGTGTCTACATATAAGCAGTAAAACGTGCATGACATGCAGTCGATTTGGGAAATGAACTAAATTTAAGTTAAAATTTTCTATGAAAATCACTTAATTGTACGTGACTCGTTTAAAAATTCAACCAAAATAAACAATTTGCATCAGATTCTGCAAACACTGTGCAACTGAGACATTATAAGTGACAAAAATTCAGAGAATGAACCGCAGGCAGTGTTTACGAGTCGTCAGTGTGGAATAAACTAGAGAGACTGAGGGCGAAATAAAATGTACACAGAGGCAGCGTGGCTGAAAACAAACAGTACAGAGAGGAGCAAGCTGCTGGACGACACATTCAGCATGGTGAAACATCTTTCTACGAGCAAAACGGACGTAAGTATAGACACGTATCAAAAATGTAAGTAGTGAAATATGTGCATGACCTGCAGTCTAATCGGGAATTAACTGAGAAGATACGAGCGACTCAGGTACGACCAACAGCCACTTGACAAATTAATTAATTAATTAAAAGGATGTCTAAAAAGTTTGCTTCAAATTCTCTTGACAATTTTTTAAAAATGATGCTCCTGAGATGAAATGTAAATCTCTGTCTCTCTGTGGGAATAAGCTGCACTTTTAAGACCACCGTCCAGACAGAGCCTCGAGCTAAAGGCAGGTACTCACCACGCTGAAGTCCAGGTTCTGCTCGATCCACTCCTGTCCGTCCTTGAACTCCTCGTGCAGACCCATGATGTACAGAGTGTCCAGAGCGTCCACAATGGAGGCTCCCAGCTGAGAATTACCTGGACAGGACACACAGCGAAACAAACAGCAGAGTTAGGTCGTTATTTCAAGGGGAAACCTGTGGGAACGGGAAGTCTTGAAACTGGAACTGGCCGCACGTCGATCAGACAGAGCCACGGAGTCACAGGAAATGCTAATCCACATGGAAAGAGCTGCACGTTCAATCGATGAATTATCCAACATCCCCCAATGAGTTTGAAGATCTGTGACGTGAGGTGAGTGGATGAACAGCCTTTCAGTGGAAAACCCACAGAAAAAAAACCAACAGTAATCAGGCTATGTTCAGACTGCAGGCTAAAGTCACCTAAATCTGATTTTTTTTGCCCCTATATGACCTGTATCTGATCTTTTCATGACAGTCTGAACAACACAGATCCGATTGTTTCAAATGCGACCCAGGGCACTTGGATATGTGGTCCTAAATCCGATAGGTATCTGATCTTTTGACACACGACTTCTGTCTGAACGGCCAGATCGCATTTATCCGACCTACACGTCACTGATACACGACAAACGTCTCTATTCTGGGTTCAAGTAGGCGGGAAACAACAACAACCATGGGGGACGATAATGTGGAGTCCAGTCAATGAGGGTTTCAGAGTTAGTTAATACTTGGGGGGACAGATCTAGTCAGGACAAACTCCAGGGGTCTTATCGGAACCGGGCGGTTCTTGAAAACATTTCCAAAGAAACGGCCGAGCGTGGGGATAAACGGTCCTGACTCCAATGCCAAAGAAAAGTAAAGAGCCTCCAAGTCAAATACAAGGAGGCTAAAGACTCAAACAAGCGAAGCGGCCGTGGACGTGTTGCCGGTCCACTTTATGGAGGAGCTGGATCACATTTTGGGAGACGAGCCCAGCGTTCAGCCGATAGAACAGCTGGATAGCAGCGTCGTCGTGTGACGTGGTTGTGTCCTCTTCTGCACAAGAGTACCTGGCTGCAGACCTCCACTGTGAGGACAGGAAATGCACGGGATGCATTACAAAATAAAATCGCGTAGTAAACAATGTAAAATCTACTCGATATATGTCTATAGCATATATCGTTTTAATTTATATATTAAACTTGTGATTGTTTTGAGAATGAGCCCCTTTGTGAGTTTTATTCCTGCTAACAGAATAATCCTTAAATGTTATTTTTAATGCACAGTTACAGTCATAAGAATAGAACAAAGACGTACTACAGGTAATGAAGACAACACAGTAATTACTAATATAATGACAAAGTCGGCGACCGGGGACTTTAAATAACAAAAGTGTGACCGTTAGATTACCGTAAAACTACTTCTATCCTGCTACAGAACCGTCAGAGCCAGCGGCAGATTTCAGAAAGTCTATCCGAGCTAAGGCTGCTGTCAGCGGGGAGCTGTGAGCGCTGACCGCCAGGTAGTAGCCGTCTAACGGGGACACTCACATCTCTTTTTAAGCAGAATTTATCTGATAAACTGACCACAGATTTGATGTTCATACAACCACTTTATTGCCTCAAATAATCCTAAAACTACATTTTGTGTCACAGTCACGGTAGTACCGTGGACAAGTGCGTATATCGAGAAACAGCCACAAGCACTCGCGTTAAATGGCTGCTTCTTCGTTTGATTTAATTAGCGGTTAGCAAACCAGCTTCACATGCGTCACCACCACCTACCGGACTGGACGCTTTAAATGTCCTTTTCTCTTTTTTACCCATTACTTCCAGTCCTCACAGTGGAGGTCTGCAGCCAGGTGCCTCTCCTTCTGCGGGACACTTTTGGGTCGTATGAAGTTCACACAGGAGATCAGATACAAGGAACATTTAATTGGAAATGTGAACGAACTTGCAAAAAAATCCGAATTGAGCCTTAAGACCTGCAGTCTGAACGCAGCCTTAGATGCGACTGATTCCATCTCAAAATACCTCATTTGCTTGACAATTTTAAAGCAGAAAATATGGATACTTATGAAGATGCAATCATGCAATTGATTCACAATCTGCAATACTGTAGGCAAGTAGATCAAATAATCTAGATTGTGGATTAACGCCATGATCAGACATGTTGTCGTTCAAACAGCCTCAAATATGTAAAGTATTTCATATAGCAAAGTAAAATTGACCAGATGCCACTTTATATATCCATAGTTTATGACAACAGAGAGTTTCAAGCTATTCAGAGATGGTCAAATGATGATTTTAAATGGAACAACCCATACAAAGGTAGTAATTGAGTACGAACACTGCACAGCCTATGTGTTAGAGACATCAAGGTGGCAGCATCCGGTGTGCATGATGCAAAGGAGCGTCTTAAATGGAAACTGCAGCGGAGTAAAACACATCAGAGGAGGATCGGCCACAGATAACGATGATGATGATGTCGGCGCCTCCCAAACCCGACAAATGAGGTGAAGTAATGATGTGTAATTTCACAGTCAAACGCAACCTGACTGAACTTTTCCACACGTTTACTGACGTTTTTAATGATCTCTGTGGTTGTAGTTATACTTTTGTCAAACGGGGGAGCATTTTTACATTTTACGGACACTCTGCATGTTAATTAGTTTAGTATAACAAACTGATTTTACCCCAACCGCAGTTCAAAATCAGCTGCTGCTTTCTTCTGAATCGCATGTAGCTGCATTTATCGGTATCACTGCTATTAATAATGTGAAATGTGATATTAGGACTACACAGAAATGCAAAATATTTGGTACTAATAATGTAAAAAAACATGCTTTTGTTTTACTCCACTTGCCAGCAGTGTCACTTCAGTGCAAAAAACACAAACATAGGATCAATAAATGGCGGTTAAACTCTTCTTAGAACAGTTTCTGCTCGACCATCTCTGACCTTCCTGACATTTTTACAGCGGAACATACAGATATTTATAAAGATATATACACAGATTACATTGTGAAGACACTGACTTGCTTTTATTAACTCAGACGGAGTCGCTGAGAGTTTAAATATTCACAAAGCATTAAAAAATAAAGGCTCGTTTCTGTGTTATTTGTTCCCAATTTTCACACACAGCATTTTACACAACTCTTATAGGATTCAAATAGCACTGCCCGTCCGTACCCTCCCTGTTCGTCTTGTCTTGCCCTGTCCTTCATTTGTTTCCCCCTCAATTCACTGAGGTGCTGCACTGCCCCCACTGGCTCATGATAGAAAAATTAAATAAAGAATGACGGCTTAGCCTCCAGGGGTGGCCGGTGATGGTCACGCAAGACTAAAATATGCATTGATCTCATTAAAGTTGACCCCCTTCTGTGGTGTTAAACGATGAGTATAAATGCAGACCAAAAAAAAAAAGAAAAAAAAAGGCTTTATTGACATTTTACTGCTGCACAGGACAACAATCAACGAGATTTCGAGTTAAACGCACACAAAACAAGAAGAAAAGAAGAATTTTAAAGCCTAATTGGTGCTTAAAAGACCCAGGAGTTGTTGTGTAAACAGCTTCTTAGTACTCTCATCCTCGTACTTTATGTGAAAGACAAAAATGTGATTGAAGGAAATCTCCTCGTTAATATGTAAAACAATGCAGCAAGGCATTCCAAGATCTCATCGGCTCATCTTCCCTCTTCGACTGCGAGGCTTTCCGCTAGTTGCTCGTGCATTAACGTCCCATTTCAGCGGCACTGCCCTTTAAAGACTTCCTCGTTTCATATCAGCTACAGCGTGTTCTGTTAGGATCCCGCCATCCCTCCTTATCTACGACTCCATTCAAAAGGAGAGGCTTCATGCAGGCGCTGCAGTGTTATTATCATTATGGACAGGAACCTCTAAATCACTCTAAAAATACACTGCAGGCAGGCGGGCAGGGCTGATAGCGAGATGCTCTGGCCGCCTGCCGGATCCTGACAGATTGGCCTGGCTGTTGGTGGAGCAGAGCCCCTCTGCTGCACCGCACAACCCCCATCTCCCTCCCTTCTGTCACTTTCATCACCTCCAGGTTCGCTTCAGGCCTTCAGAGCAACGTGGCGCCGCAAAGACGGAGGCCTGTCACAGTCGGGGAGTCGGAGAGCGTCCCTTTGATGTCGAGGCTTTGTGCAGCGGCTCCTTAATGCAACGCTTCCCCTTGTGATCGCGGCTGTGATGCGCCACAGCAGCAGTCGGCATCACTGCCACGGGTGAAATCACATGTGACGCTGACATTACATAACGTAGCCGAGGTTTATTCTGAAAACATTTACATAGGAATAATTTGAAAAACAGGCCAGCTCCTCTCTGCCTATAAACTGCAGCAGAATTAACGAGATAAGAGTCATTTAATCTGAAATAATCACAATTTTAGAACAGTTTCTGCTGATTTTACTGATTTTTTATAGCATAATACAGATATTTATACAGATATTTGTAAAATTTTAGCTTGATATATCAAGTATTTTCCAAATTTGCCAGTTGACCCACTTTTTAAAATTTAAAGCTATGTTTCCAGACACAAATATTAAGAATTACGACAGACAAAAGCCTGAAATGTTCACTGATATTTCCCATCATGCTGCTGATTCAGAGTCAAACAGTCTCATCACATTAACTTTAAAAACCACTCGGATATTTTCTGGATCATGTGCAGCTGCATTTGTCAGCACCACCGATATGAGTAAGGTAAAATGTGACGTTAACATGACATAACGTAGCCGTGGTTTATTCTGAAAAGTAAAACATTTAGGACTAATAGTTCAAAATGCATTCCAGATTCTTTTATTTAATTTGCAGTGCAGCTTCTGTCCATCTATAAATGTATGGAGTAGGTAAGATAAGAGTCCTTCCATCTCAAATCATCACATTTCAAGGACAATTTCTGCTTGAAAGACTGATTTTCCTACAGTAGAACATGTGGATATTTATGAAGACATATCAAGTACTTTCCAAAGTTGCCCACTGACCCACTTTCAGCAAGGTTTTTATTTTTGCATGCTGAAATTTGAGGCTATGTTTTGACGACAACATCAAGAATTATTGTCCACAAAATCCTGAAGTATCTGAGGATTTTCAGAAACTCCAAAAACATAACAAATACTGACATGAAACCTCACAAAAAACTGAATTTCCTCACATGGTATTGTTAATTTTAATGTTAATTTTAATGTAATGTTAGTGTTTTCTAAATATGTATTAAAGGCAGTCCATAGATCAACTGCACTGTAAATAAAAATCTGTAAAAAATAAAATAAAACAAACAGAAAAAAACACATGTTAAAAAGCTGTAAAAATATCTGTAAAATAATAATAATAATAATAATAATAATATTTTTAGCAGACTTAAAAATGATAAAACAGTGTATTTTTATGGTCATATACTGTAAAGGAAAGTTGTAAAAACTTTGTAAAAATAAAGAATTTTCAATGTGGACATTATGGACAGTTTCTGCCTATTTTTTGTTTTTATACACTAAATATGTAAATTAATATTGATGATTATTAATGGGGATTTTAGCAGATATTAGCAATAATTTAACAAAACAGGGAAAATCTGTAAAATAACAGTTAAACTAGTGGTTTATTATTTTTTCTATCCTCAATAAACATAATTTTCCTTTCTAATAACAGCACATATCTGTAAAATAACTGATAGTTTTGCTGATATTAAAACAGTAAATATTACGTAATTATATTGTCAAACATTATAAAGAATAAATTAGCATTTGAAAAAATAGAGGCGTTCAATGTGGACATTTTTTGAGGGTTAGGATGTAGATGAATTCTACTTTACTGTGATTTTAATAGTTATTACCTCCACAAAGGAGGTTATATTTTTGCCGGCGTTTATCTGTTTGTTTGTTTGTTAGCAACTTTATATGAAAAGTTCTGAACAGGTTTTAATGAAATGTTCAGGAAAGGTGGATCATGGGACAAGGAATGGATGATTGGATCTTGGTGGTGATCCGGATCACCGTCTGGATCCAGGATCCACTTTCTCTATTTCTTGGCACAATATCGCTTTAAATAGCAGTAATGCCTTGTGTTACTTGAAAGCTCCATCCCAAGGTTTTTCAAAATAAAAGAATCGATGTTGACATACTTTCATTTTCGGTTTATTTTTTGTTGAGGTGTCAAAATTATAATCAAGAATTGCAGTATTTTGGTGGCACTGGTACAGACTACCAAGATTCTGGTATTGTGAGATCTCTAAATATTTTTTATACTCAACAAAACAGGAAGAATCTTTATTTATTGTGTAACATCTGCTTCCTCCATGTGATTAATGAAGCAGTTCGTCCACAACTAATCCTGTTTGTTGGGTCATATTTAGGGTCAGGTTGCAGAGATGTCCTCCTCAATTACAAATGTTATTAATCAGCTAACACCAGTCACTCCAACCTAAACGCATTAGCTTTCCTATCGGTAACAACTATTATCTAATTTAACTGGTAAAAACAGCAGAAGCTTTCTATTCAGTTTACTTGTGTTTGGGGGTTTTGTTACTCTCATGTTTGGGAATAACCTTGTGATCACACCTGAGAAGCCCCTCCATCCCCTCCATCTCCTCTCTGCTCCATCACACCCTCAGTCTTCTCATCCGGCCTCCCCCTCTCTCACCCAACCATCTGCTTGTTCTCATTCATCACCGCCTTGCTGTGTTCTCCCTAATCTTTCCCTGATCGCTCCATTCAAACCCTGATCATGCATTTGCCAGTCGCCAATTTATTTGTTGCTGAACCTTCACTAATACTCCGTTTTGTCCCTTCTTATCTCGCCTCAACCCTGTGTTTACCTGCTGTCAGCCTTCATACGTCTGCTAGTGTCATTTCTCGGTCACTAGCCATGCTTTCATGAGTATGGTTAAGCACATTCTGACCTGTAGCATTAGAGGAAGATACCAGAAGTGGCAAAAAGGCTTTTACGCTCACTCTAATTTGACCAACTTGGCATTTGAATAAGTTCTATGATTACTAATGGTGAGTTTAATAGGTATCATCAGTAAAGAAATGTGTACAACAACAAGTTAAACTAATGATTTACCATTTTTCGATCCTCAATACACATATTTTTTCGTTCCATTACATAATAAATACTTGACTTTTTTTGCTGATACAGTTAAAGCGATAATAGTGTAATTTCACTGTCGAATACTATATTAAATGTGCAAAAATACACGTTCAATGTGGACATTATTTATATTTTAGGCCTTTTTTTATAGCGTTAGGATGTAAATGAATTAGATTTCACTCGTTATTGCCTATAATTTGATTATACAGAGAAAAAAATCACTAAATTGTAACTAGAAAAGCCCTCAGAGAGCTCATACCTCTGCCAAGCAGCTTCAGTCACCCCCAACACAATCTCCCAGTTCACATATTTTGTATGGAACCTTACAGATACAAATGTAATTACATACAGTTCAAATTTCCTACCCACAATGCGGCCTTCACCCCATCCGACCTAATGAACAGGCGCGGCCTCTAGCGCGGCAGCTCCTAACAGCCTCCCAGCTTCTTAGACAACCGGAGATAAGAATGCCGGCATATGTCGCTCAGGAAGGAAAGAGAACTCCGTCATTGTCGCTGTCTGTCGCGTGGAGACCCAAAATGTCATGTGGTCAGAGGGGGTTACCCCAAAAACAAGAGTGTCCTCTGGTGGCTTTTAGAGTAAACCGCATTTAATTGTCCACCCGGTTACGCTTACATTAAAAAAAATCCTGGACAGAGACGGTGATCCAGATCAGTCCCAAAATGTCATCATTTCTTCCTTGTCCCATTTCACACATTTCCTGAAAATTTCATCCAAATCTGTCTATAACTTCTCGAGTTATTTTGCAAACAAACAAACAAACCAGCGCCGGGATTTTAACATCCATGTTGATCAGACTTAGACACTCAAATAAACACTGTCCCACAACAAGCAACCCAAATGTCACTGGCCTACCCCCACTGGAAAATGGGGGTTTGGCAAAAGCATCAACCAATCAGGAACATGTTGAGGAACATGACAATGGTCCAACATGTTGATGTGACCTCCAAACTTCCTACAGCCCATTGTGATCAAGCATCAACAGGATGCAGTGGAACAAGTTGGATTGACAGAGGCCCCACTGGACAAGTCAGAGTACCCAAAGGATCCAGTTCCAGACCCCATAGGACACCCTGAGAGGTCCTCTTGTCCATGCCCAATGGTTCAGGTGGCCATGATGTTATGACTGATTGGTGGAAAGCAGTTCATGACAATAATCCTGTTCCACGTTTCCTTTTATTTTTAATTTTCATTTCTAAAGTCCGCTTCAATTTCAGCTGACAATTACGTAACAAGCGGCTGCAGACTGTTGCTGTCGGCCTCCACAATCCATGCAACACCAGCTGCGTCGCACGAAGCTGAACTGGCACTTCCAAGAGGTGGCTTCAGGGCTGCCAGGCGCTGCTTATCTGAGACAAATTGGCCGAGATGAGGTTTATGTATTTGGGGAATTATGGCCGCGGCCTCATGTACACACAGCTGAAAACGCTCCCATCTAACTCCTAACACAGATACACGTCGGCTCTTTTACTTCCCTCTGATTGAATCCGCACCTTCTCACTGCTTCCACCGAACTCTCTCTCCAAACTCCTCTCGCCATCTATCACTATTTCACACAGCCTCTCTCTCCTCCTCCTCCTCTATTATCTGCCGCTCTCGAACGCCCGCCGCCTCGGCCCCTGTGCCAGTTTCATTAGGCGACAAGTTTCCGAGCTTCTCCGGTATGAATTCACACGAGGCAAGGGAACGTGATGCCATTATTCAGGCTCCATTCTCCCTGTCTTGTAAACTGTCGGCTCTGGGGGAGTGGGAGATGATGGAGAGCTCAGGTATGTGCGCGTCGGAGATGTCGCATGAATTCATTCGGGGTTTGAAGGAAATGAGAAGGGAAGAAGCTGCAGAGACGGAGCGTCGGCGTACATGTTTGTAGTTCATGCATGTGTGTCGTATCGCTTCTGATGCCCTCTACCCGACCATCTGCACTTCTTCCACATCATCCAACCGTTACATCCAACACTGGAAGCTGCACAGCTGAGTGGGAACTTCAAAACAAGAAGCAAGAGTCTCTTTATTGTCTAGTTTGGTTGAGAGTACCTAGTTTCCCTACTTCAAGAAAGTAGCTTCAATGAAATGAGTTCACGATGAGGTCCAACCGGAATAACTGGGACGCTGGTAGAATCCAACTGTTACATGCTATATAGTCAGTCAAAGTATCCCACAATGCACCGTGAACAGCTGATAATCACCAGTAATGTGTCTTTCTGATGATTCTTTCTGGTTATTTTCTCGTGTTAAGACGCATTTTACAGCATTAAGACGAGTTTTGTAGTCTGGGAAGACGCATTTTCCAGTGTTAAGGCGTATGTTTTAGTTTGGTAAGACGTATTTTCTAGTGTTAAGGTGGATTTTTTAGCGTTAAGACGTATTTTTGAGTGTTCAGATATATGTTTTAGTTTGGTGAGACGTATTTTCTAGTGTTAAGGTGTATTTACTAGTGTTCGGACGTATTTTCTAATGTTAAGACGTGTTTTCTAGTCTGGTAAGACGTATATTCTAGTGTTAAGGTGGATTTTTTAGCGTTAAGACGTATTTTCGAGTGTTCAGATGTATGTTTTAGTTTGGTGAGACGTATTTTCCAGTGTTCAGATGTATGTTTTAGTTTGGTGAGACGTATTTTCCAGTGTTAAGGTGTATTTACTAGTGTTCGGACGTATTTTCTAATGTTAAGATGTGTTTTCTAGTCTCGTAAGACGTATAGTCTAGTGTTAAGATGTATTTTCTAGCGTTAGGACGTGTTTTTGAGTGTTCAGATGTATTCTATAGCGACATGTATAAGACATGGTTTCTCGTGTTAAGACGCGTTTTCTAGTCTGGTAAGACGTATTTTCCATTGTTAAGACGTATTTGCTAGTGTTAAGACATATTTTTTAGTGTTAACACGTATTTTCTAGTCTGTTAAGATGTATTTTATAGCATTCAGACATATTTTCTAGTCTGGTAAGACATATTTTCTTGAGTTAAGACATATTTTCTCTAGTGCTAAGATGCATTTTCTAGCCTTAAGAAGTATTTTCTCATGTTAAGACATATTTTATAGGGTTCAGATGTATTTTTATAGAGTAAAGACGTATTTTAAAGTGTTAAGATGTATTTTATAGCATTCAGACGTATTTTTTAGTCTGGTAAGACATATTTTCTAGTGTTAACATGCATTTTCTCTAGCATTAAGGCGTATTTTTTAGCATTAAGGTGTATTTTTCAGCATTAAGATGTATTTTCTAGCGTCAGGACGTGTTTTCTCATGTTAAGACGTATTTCATAGCATTGAGATGTGTTTTTTTGTGTTACAACGTATTTTCTAGTCTGGTAAGACGCATTTTCCACCATTAAGACGTATCTGCTAGTGTTAAGATGTATTTTCTAGAGTTAAGACGTATTTTCTATTGTTAAAATATATTTTATAGGGTTCAGATGCATTTTTATAGAGTAAAGACGTATTTTAAAGGTTTAAAATGTATTTTATAGCATTCAGACGTATTTTCTAGTCTGGTAAGACATATTTTATAGTGTTAAGACGTATACTATAGCGTTAAAGTGCATTTTATAGTGTTGACGTATCTTCTATTAAGACGGATATTATAATGTTAAGATGTATTTTATAGTGTTAAGACATATTTTCTACTAAATATATCTTTTCTACATGTGTAGCTTTACGAAATGACGACAGGCACGAGACAAATGACAAGAATTATGGCGTGAACATGTTATTTTTTCATAATCAGTGCATGAATTCATGCGATATGGCTAAAAATATGTTCTGTAAGATCGCAGTGTCCTTTGACCACCAAATTCTAATTAGGTTATTGGTGAGTCAAGGCGGACGTTTGGGCAGAATGCAATGAAATTCCCTCCGGGCCTTCCTGATTTATCGTGATCGCAAATATGGGGAGTCACAGCGAACAAACATCAGCAAATTGTAGCGTCTACTGACAGCGGTTTAACCCCTCAAAGCTGCATACGTCACTGAACGCCATGACGCACCACCCGCTGAATTCTCAACTTTCGGAAAACACATTCACTCATCAGATAAAATAACCAACATTAATCATTACAGTGCAGACAAAGCACGACTGGAAACAATGCTTTTGCTGTCGGAGCATTCACCTTTCAAATTTAAACCGCTAAAAAAGCACAATGCAGTGAAAAAGAATGGACTCAACGAACCAAACTGTTATCAGCACCTTCATTCCTGTTTACACTCATTTATGTAATGTGTTAAGGAAGCACCACTGCGTAAAAGGATTGAAGAAAAGGTGAAAAATTGTGGGTGCAACTAAATTTAAGCAGGTGTACCCAAAAACAAAAGGTTTCCGCACCAGAACCATCCATATATAAAGTTAGTCTGGGGCCCTGCAAAGTGAGTTTGACCTTAAGTCATTCCATCTTTGAGTCCAAGTGAATGTTTGTGCCAAATTTGAAGAAATTCCCTCCAGGTGTTCGAGAGATATTGGGTTCACAAGAAAGGAAAACACGGACAGACAACCACAATCCATAACGCCTCCGGGCCTGGCTGGCTGGCTGTCGCCGTCTCATTGGCATAAAAAGCGAACATCACCGAGTTGTTCTTTTGTATTCAGCTCAGCCTTTTAGTCTTTGTTCCAACTTGTGAGTCCTTGTTAGATTAGAAAGAATCAGTCGCAGCATGCTCTGTAGAAATCATCCTCCTCTGTGGCACTTCAGCCTGTTCTGTAATAAGCCCAGAGGCGATAAAGCCAAGTCAAGTCCCCGGGCCGATCCGGACCAGTCTGGCTGGCAATGGACGACTGGTTACCAACTTATTTGGCACCAGAACGAAACATCTGCTGTGTTCCGTTTTCTGCCTCAGAGGGTTACTGGTCAGACTGGGCCTCCAGCTCTACATGAGCTCTCTGGCTAAACCCCAGTCCGAATGCCTGTTTCCAGGCCTGGTGCCAGACAGTCTCAGTCGGCACTGGTTCTGCTGTTAAGTCATCCGATGGCCTCTTCTTGTCCGCACGAAGAAAAGGAAATAACTCTGCAGGAAACTGTACGATGGAGCGTCGCGGCATCAGAGGACCATCTCAACCAGGTTCTGAATTTCAAAGCCAGATTTGACAGGCCGACATTATATACAATATGTTCGACTAAATGCCAGCACTACAGGCCAAGCAGGGATTACAGCGAATCGCACGGCACAAATCCACAGGCTGCATATATTCACGGAGTAAATCCATATAATACTCGCACATTTTTCCGCAGGGCTGCATCTCCGGTTATCTTGCTATTCACCGCGGAGCCCACCTTGAATACACAGTTGTAATGAAACAGGTGGCTCCGTAATCTGCAGCGATTTGGCCTGGTTTATTTTGGATGGAACAGGTGTTGAAATGCTTCGATCTCAACGCCGTGACTGTTGCGTAGCCTTCCTTGGTGACATGCGAAATAAAAACAAATCTCTCGAAACAAGCAGCCACATTCAACGAAACCAATTCGGCAAATTTCGTTTTACGGTTTATTTTACATCTCTTAATCCGATGTCGGATTGTGGCGGAGGAAAAGGGAAAAGCTACGGTGAGTTTAGACCAGAAAAATAACGGTTATATTCTCTCTCCAGGAACCTCGAGCAAGACGTACAATGGTGCGGATTTTTATTCTTTCATTCCCCTCTTTTGTCGCTCCGTTCTTCCAAACCGCACTTCAAAAAAAAGCGAACAATAAAATCAGATATTAGACGAACAGATGTGGAATTTGAAGGAGGTCCAGCAGCTCTACAATCAACGTATTTGCTTCGAGGCAACAATCTCCGACAAGGACAGCGAGACGAAAAACTCCATCTCTCTACCTCCAGATTTAAAAGAAAACACACTGAAATTTTCTACCTGCTTGACTATAACAGAGAATATAGAGGCTTTAAGCTGGTAACTAAGGAAGAACAGGCTTTTCTTTCTCCTATCCAAAAGCATGGATGCTACCTAGTCTTTCAAATGTCTAATCTGTGCTTCCTTACATGTAAAAGGCATTTTCAGGCTGAAATACCGAGTGTAATGTGAAAATGTAGTTCCACGTAGCTGACAGATTAATGGAAACAGAGAGAGTAACTTAAGTAAAGTCATTTGAGTCGGACAGGTGATGCTGGTTAAGATGTGAAAGCGCGGGCGATGGAGTGGAGAGTAATAGATGGGCTTTTATGCTGCAGTTTAGGAAGTGAAAAGTCAGCAACTACGTCAAAATCCAACAATGTATTCATGGAGCAGAATCCTGAATATATAGTGCTTTTCAACGCTGAATAATAGTCAGTATAATCTGGCTTTTTGGCAAGAATTTACAAAAAAACTGTCTTCCTTGTGCAGCGTTTGGTGCCAGACACAGCATCCAGTTTGCTTCGGGTCATTATCTTGCTAGAAAACAAATCTTATCCCAAGTCTCAGTTTTCTATCAGACTGCATCAGGTTGTCCTCCAGGATTTCTCTAGACTTTGCTGCATTCATTTCATCTACAATTACAAGCCTTTCATGACCTGGTGCCGAAAAGCATCCCCTCATCATGATGCTGCCACCACCATGCTTCACATCATGATGCTGCCACCACCATGCTTCACATCATGATGCTCCCACCACCGTGCTTCACATCATGATGCTGCCACCACCGTGCTTCAAATCATGATGCTGCCACCACCATGCTTCACATCATGATGCCACCACCACCGTGCTTCACATCATGATGCTGTCACCATAATGCTGCCACCACCATGCTTCATTAGATGATGCTGCCACCACCGTGCTTCACATCATGATGCTGCCACCACCGTGCTTCACATCATGATGCTGCCACCACCGTGCTTCACATCATGATGCTGCCACCACCATGCTTCACATCATGATGCTGCCACCAACGTGCTTCACATCATGATGCCACCACCACCGTGCTTCACATCATGATGCTGCCACCACCATGCTTCATATCATGATGCTGCCACCACCGTGCTTCAAATAATGATGCTGCCACCACCATGCTTCACATCATGATGCTGCCACCACCATGCTTCACATCATGATGCTGCCACCACCATGCTTTATATCATGATGCTGCCACCGCCATGCTTTACATCATGATGCTGCCACCACCGTGCTTCAAATCATGATGCTGCCACCACCATGTTTCACATCATGATGCTGCCACCACCATGCTTCCCATCTTGATGTTGCCACCACCAAACTTTACATCATGATGCCGCCACCACCATGCTTTACATCATGATGCCGCCACCACCATGCTTCAAATCATGATGCCGCCACCACTATGCTTCAAATCATGATGCTGCCACCACCATGCTACACACCATGATGCTGCTACCGCCATGCTTCACAGTGGGGATGGTTTGTTTGTGATGATGTGCAGTTTTTGGTGTGCAGCAAACATACCCTCCCAAACTAGGAAACCTCCTTCCAGTTGACTTCAGAGTCTCGCACAGGCCTTCTGGGGAACTTTAGCTGAGATTTAACATGAGCTTTTTTTCAACAGGGTCAACAGTTACATGGATTTAACTGTACTGGGTTTAAATGTTCTTTTGTCCTCATGGTGTAGTTATGCCCAGGAGTACTGATTCACCAGTGACTGGACCTTTCAGATACAGGTGTCTTTATACTACAATCACTGAGATACATTCACTGAACTCAGGTTATCTCCGTTTCACTAATTGCGCAACTTCCAGCAACTGCTGGCTGCAGCTGGGTTGAATTATGCAAGTCATTTTAAATGGGGTGAATATTTATCACACATGGAAAGCGTAAATCCTTGTCAAAAAAAGCCAAATTGACCATGAATCAATTTTAAAGACCAGTAGAAGAAGAAAGCTTCCAAGGGGTGTGAATACCCTTTTATATCCACTGTAAATCAAGATCTTAAATGTTAAAAAGGATTAACCTAATGAACAGGAAAACTTGTTCTCACCGTTCCCTGCACTGTGCTGTGGCAGATCACTTAACCAGGCCAGTTATATCAATATTAAAGCACCCTTAACAGCTTCAGAGTTATGTGAGGTGCATGGTGGGAAACTCTTCCGAAGTGTCTCATCCAATATTTCAGGGCTTTGTAGACTACAGCTTTACTCATCATCTGGCCACATACACTGTAGACAATAAAATAACTTAAAGCCTGCGGGCGCTGTAGGGATTTGCAAGGTAGTGTTTTGTAATAAAACTTCCCCTTTCTCCTGCTCTGTTTGAAGCCTTGTGCACATTCCTGCAGGACTCAACAGCAGGCAAATCCTCCCGTTTCCTGCTGACCAATTTGGCACCGGCAGCCCTACTGAAAGTTTAATCCGAGAGGAAAGAAGGGAGCGAGGGGGGACACGCCGATGAGTTCCGAGGGAAATCTGAAGTCTTGTTGGGGGGCATGATTTACTTCACTTCTCTGTAATAGTTCACTTATCTAAATGGAGACATAATAATGCCAATAATCATGAAAGACAATGACAAACATATGCATAGTGGGCTTTATAATCTGTATAGTATATATCATATAATAATAATAATAATAATAACAATGATACATTGCATTTATTGCAAAACCGACACAAATACAGATATACAAATCAAACAATCAAAAAGAAAACAGAAGAAATACAGTTGAAGGTGTAGTAGAAAACAAAAATTCATGGTAGAAGTCTTTGTAGATAATATATTGTGTGTGGTCTTATATAAATTTGAGGAATCTACAAGTTGAAAGCGGAACGGAAGGGGTGTGTTTTTAATTTGGTCTTGAAGGCGGCAGGGTCAACGGTATCACGGATGTGTTGGGGAGTGAGTTCCAGAGAGAGGGAACAGAGAAAGCTCCGTCCCCCCAGGTTCGGTGCCTGGTCCTGGGGTCGGTCAGGAGGTTAGCATCGGAGGAACGGAGGGTGCAGGAAGGGGTGTAGGGGTGGAGCAAGTCCTTAAGGTAAGAGGGGGCGTGGTTGTGGAGTGCTTTATGGGTGAGTAGGAGGATTATTGAACAGGAAGCCAGGGAAGGTTCTGGAGGACAGGGGTGATGTGGTCACGGTGACGGGTGTGGGTGAGGAGGTGGGAGGCAGAGTTTTGGTTGTACTGAAGTTTATTGAGGAGGTTTTTGGTTGAGCCGTACAGGATGCTGTTACAGTAGTCGATGCAGGAAGTGATGAAAGCATGAATGAGGGTTTCAGCTGCAGGGGAAGAGAGGGACGGGCGAAGGCGGGCGATGCTCTGGAGCTGTTTTTGTGACTAGTTTAATGTGTTGGGAGAAGGTGGGTTTATCGTCAAAGATGACTCCAAGGTTGCGGCAGTGGGGTGAGGGTGAGAGGGTGAAGCTGTCAAAGGAGAGGCTGTAGAAGTGAGGGAATCTGGACCTATGATGAGAATGCTGGATTTGGCACAGTTGAGTTTGAGAAAATTTGTTTGCATCCAGAGGTTAACATCAGAAAGACAATTTGAGGGGGTAGAATGGGCCTGGGGGTCGATAGATTTAGTGGATATGTAGAGTTGAATGTCGTCGGCGTAGCAGTGAAAACGGAGACCGTGGCTCTGGATAATCTGACCGAGGGGGAGGAGGTAGAGGATGAAGAGGAGAGGACCAAGCACCGAGAACACACAAACTTGCAATAAATGTTGTAAATACAGCAATGCTAAGCTAGAAATAAGCTTTCATCTGAAATCGAGGACCCACTGTTGCTAATAATCACCGAACATTTCAGCTAGAAAACCTGCCACCATCACCACAATACACTCATAGCACCAGATTGTAAGCCTTGACAAGCACAGGAGAGTAACTAAGAGGGATGAGGCTCAGTGAAGGGTCAGCTGTATTTCTCTCTGCCCTCCCTCTCATATCGGAGGCAGCCTCGGCTCCTCAGGCAATCATTATGAAGCGATCATCAGTCAACCCTCTCACCCGACCGCATCCTCCCCCGATCGCCACAGCCATCAAGGCGTCCACTCAGTCAACGTGTGGTCCTTTTCAAGGGCGTCACTGTTTTCAAGTTTAGCAGCGTGTCACTTCGCGGCTCGTCAAAAAGGGGGGAGTCGTTTTGATTATTAGGTAGCAATCAGGGAAACACAAATTCACCATTAGCTGCGAAAACATACATTAGCGTAATGGGAGGCTGTAATCAGGAGGCTGATGAGGGAGCCGTGTGGATGTGAGCTTTTACGTATGAAAGAAATGGGGTGACGTTAACCCTCTAGACCCCAAAACCTGCCGGCGGGTTTGAAAGGCATTCCATCTTTTTTGAAAACCAAACTTTTATCAAAGCCAGACGCTGTAAAATTAGAAACAATCATCACATTTTCTCCTTCCAGACTGTCCTGGATCGGGATAGACTGACCGATATTTGGCTCCATGTCCCTGATCTGCTTTCCTCCCATCCACACCCCATCTTCTCCCGCTATCCCTCCCCCTTATTCCCACCCTCAACCCAACCGGTCGAGGCAGATGTCCGCCTTCCCTGTGCCTGGTTCTGTTGGAGCTTTCCCCCCCCTCCCTATCCTCGGGGTTTTTGGTTCCTTCCCACCATCACTGACTGCTTGCTCACAGGGAATCCAAAAGCAACCTTGGATTGTTGGGTTTTCTGTTTTCTGTTCTTTTTGCTATCTAAAGCGCTAGACCAGTGGTTCTCAACTGGTGGGTCAGGAACCAAAAGTGGGTCGCGAAGCCATTTTGAGAGGGTCTTAGAAGCATGCCCCCCCAAAAAAGTAGTGGGATAAAGTCTTTTATTTTAAAGGACGTGTTTCTTACGACACAGTTTGCTTTCAATAGCAGGATATTTAGTGGTGATGACACCAGTAGTTGCCCACTATTAACCTCTAGATTTGGTTCTGTTAATTTAAGCTAAAATGTGCCAAAAATGAACCAAAATGTGCTCAGAATCTGTCAAAATGGGCCAAAATATGCCCAAAACTTGGCAAAAGCATCCAAATATACCAAAATGAGCAAAAAAAATAAGGCAATTTTTTCCCAAGCTGTATCCAAATATGTTGAGACTACATCAAAATAAATAAAATAATTTGTTAACAGGAACAGCAAACTTCAAGAAGTTGGGTCGCGACTGTTATTAATAGAAACACAGTGGGTCCTGAGGCTGGACCAGTTGGGAACCACTGCGCTATACAAATAAAACTGAACTGAATTAAATTGAACTATTCACTGATTGTTGATGATTAAATGCTCTACTTCAGGTCTGATCAGCCTCCTCTCTCTGTCTGTCGTCACTCTGTGGCCTCAGAAATGTCTCTCAAGCAGAGAAAACTGAACAAGAAACACAAGTCGTTGCCACAAACCAGGAAATCAGCTTCCCTCACAGTGGCTAATGCTATGCTAACTGCTAGCGGCTCAGTGAGAAGGCAGCCACAGATTAACCTGAAACAGAGTCTGGAAAACAATGATCAATAATGCTTTAAGATCTGGACCTCAGTGGGCAATAGAGAAGAACAGCAGCAGACAAACTGATCAATCTCAATCAATCAGTTGATCGGTAAACAGAGGAGAACATCATGGCATTCTGTGATGTTCTGACAGCATCGCTACTATTGCTAGGAGCTGCCTTATTAATGATGAAGCCCAGTTATGAATGACAGATTCCCTGCTATGAAATGACATTAAATTATAACATTTATTGTATAATAGTTCAAAATATCGGCCCTGAAAAACCCACGTCGGCTGATCTCTAGTCCTTAAACCACTCATCTGTAACAAGCTGTTCCATCAATGAAATTAACCAAATCTAAAATTAAAATCATGATATTTAAAAAATAACCTAAACTGCACATTATGCAATAAGCTTACACTGTAAAAAAAACAAAATAATCATAATAATTCCGCACTCTTCGGCACAAATGGCAAGCCATGACTGACTCTGCTGGGTCAATTCACAAAAATTCCGATGCTTCTCGGCTGAACTGCAGGCAGTGTTTTATACATATCAGACAGGAGACAGGTTAAGGAACATGAAAACTTTTTTGTAGTCGAACATTTACAGTTTTGCAAAATCAACAGTGTAAGAAATGTGACTTTTGACATATTGGAGTTCTCTCTACTTCCAGCTATGGATGTGATGCTTCCGTAGAAGTGAAGGATTTGATATTGAAGTGAAAAATGAGCTAAAAGTCAGTAAAAATGCGACATAAGCAAAGAAAATGGAAGCAAACAAGAAGAAAGGAAGACCATTTCAACCTCAAAAGATCGAGAGGCACCTGGCTGCAGACCTCCACCGTGAGGACAGGAAATGCACCGGATGCATTACAAAATAAAATCGCGTAGGCACTTCCGGTGGAATTAATTTTCACGCTAATGCATTAGCAATACAATGTAAAATCTACTAGACCATCGTCTATAGTATATATCGTTTTAATTTATATATTGAACTTGTGATTATTTTGAGAATGAGCCCCATTGTGAGTTTTTAAGCCTGCTAACAGAAAAATCCTTAAATGTTATTTTTAATGCACAGTTACAGTCACAAGAATAGAACAAAGACGTGCTACAGGTGATGAAGACAACACAATAATTACTAATATGATGACAAAGTCGGCGACCGGGGACATTAAATAACAAAAGTGTGACCGTTAGATTCCCGTAAAACTACTTCTATCCTGCTACAGAACCGTCAGAGCCAGCGGCAGATTTCAGAAAGTCTATCCGAGCTAAGGCTGCTGTCAGCGGGGAGCTGTGAGCGCTGACCGCCTGGTAGTAGCTGTCTAACGGGGACACTCACATCTCCGACATCACTGGAGTAAATTTTTAAGCAGAATCTATCCTGATAAATTGACCACAGATTTGATGTTTATACAACCACTTTCTCGCCTCAAATAATCTTCAAACTAAATTTTGTGTCACAGTCACGGTAGTACCGTGGACAAGTACGCATACTGAGAAACAGCCACAACCACTCGCGTTAAATGGCTGCTTCTTCGTTTGGTTTAATTAGCGGTTAGCAAACCAACTTCACATGCGTCACCGCCACCTACCAGACTGGACGCTTTAAATGTCATTTTCTCTTTTTTTTACCCGTTATTTCCTGTCCTCACAGTGGAGGTCTGCAGCCAGGTACTCTTGAAAAGATCTGACAGTAAAGTTTAGTAATTGTAGATGAAAACCTACTGTTTCTTATTGAAAAAAATAAAGAAAATAAACGAGCTAGTCGCATAAAAAGCTGCTGGAGCCAGAGCCCCAATCTCCAGGCTACCTGTCTGGGAATACTTTAAGGTAGAAATCCAATGATAAAGGCAAACCAGCCAACAGGGACGAAGCTCTGTGGACTATTTGTTATAGGGTGAAAGTGGGAAACACACGAGCCACTACTGCCCAAGGTGATCCACATATACCTGTACATGCTATAAGCGCAGCGCCTCAACCAATACTCGCTGACCTTCCACAGCAGAGCGAAGCAAATACGCTCGGCTTCTTGGCAGGAAGCCTGGAATATTAGGCGTGATGGATCAATATGTGCTAAACCAAAGGATGAACCGCTGCTTTTCGGCTTGTTTACACTTGTTGGTTGGGGATTTAATAAAGCTAAATTGGTCAGCCCTTTGTTTATTTGCACAGGGCTGCTTTTGTTCAGCCAAAACCACCACAGAACTACTTTTAACTCCCCCCCCCAAAAAAACTCATAGCTGTGTGTTAAAACTACAGATGTCCATGAAGATATTCCCCTCCTGTCTAAAACGTCTCACATGTAGCTCCAGAAACCGACTGTGAAGAAGACTAATGACCCAGAAAGCACAATTTGTAATAATTTATTCCTAATTTAATCACTAGAGAAGGTCTTCAACAGCGCAGGTGTTTATCCTGTTGGCTCTTTTAATTTAACGTGTTTGAATCGTATTTTTTGTCACCAACTTTTTGCAATCCTGCAATCAAATCCTGTTGAACATAGAAGTCTTAAGCGTATCTTTATTGACGGAAAATGACAATTAATAGGTGGTAAAAACTGGTTGTTGCACTGCTGACAGCATTTAACTTCATTCTGCAACATAAAATGGCACAAAACCATTTAATAGATAATATCATACATGTGTAAAAATGCATTAAAATGACTCCTCTTTTAAAAATTACTCCATTTTGTCTTCTATAAATGCCATCATATATCACAAACCCTGGGAAATGGTGGGAAAATAAAGACTACTCAAGCCTGATTGAGTGGCATCCAGTAAACAATGATATCCTCCAGGTGACGAACCCCAACCAGCTCCCATTTGTGCAGAGTGCTATTAAAAGCTTACTGGAATCAAGCTAAGTGATAAAGAATACGCACATTAATGGAAGTTCTTGGGATAAAAGCTTCCGGTCAACAGCATGAAACCCTCATAAAGCTCGAGACAAACCATGAGGAAGAGCCGTTGTTCAGCGTCTTCAGCATCAGTGCTTCATTTTAATACAGACTAACATGCTTGGGCCTGAGACAAACGGCACAGCTTAGCTTTAGAAAGATTTCTGCGCGCTGCTGATTCGCAAATAAGAAGATCAGCAACTTAGCGGCTTGTAGACGCAGTAACTGCATTACAAGCAGACAGTGCAAACCAAAGAAGGAGCTGAGTGAGGCTGCAGAAACTGCAGAGAAGCAAGTGGACATTGTGTATAAACAAGCATGTCACCATTTAGAGCATCTGAACCATGTGTCAATGTTTTAAAACAAAAGGAAGCAATATTTTCAACAAATCACCTTTTAGATGCTCATGTGGTGACGGTAATCATGAAAGCACTGTGGACAGAGTGAAACGTTTCACTCACAAAAACAAAGACTACGTTTCATTTTACATAAATTATTGTAATATTTAATAATAATTTATTAATTATTATTATTATTATTATTATCATTAATACTACTACTAATTATTATTATTATTATTATGAATAATAAAATTACACGTAATAATAATTATGATTATTATTACTATTATGAAAATAATAAGATAATTATTATTGTTATTTTTATTATTATTAAATGTAAAGGGGTTAGAGTTAGCTATTTATTATTATTATCAATAATAATAATAACGATAATATATTGTCACTTTGGCATATTATTATTAATAATAACAATAAAATATAACATATAAATTACACTATATTATTGTTAACAATAATGTGTAATTTTATTATTATTATGAATATTTAAATTTCAAATAATAATTATAATTATTATTATTATTAGTATAAATTATCAATGTAAAGGGGTTAGGGTTAGCTAATAATAATAATAATGATAATATAATGTTACTCTGGCCTATTATTATTATTATTACATTATTAATAATAATAACAATAAAATAGAACATTCAAAACACTTTATTATCATTGTTATTATTATTATTAATTAATTAATAATAATAATAATAACAATAATAATACATGTAAAAAATAATATGCACTGTGTTTCATTAAAATCTCAGCATTATATTAGAATTAAAAGTTGCCCTTTGAACAGATATTTCAGTACATTGTGTTGATAAAACCTCTTTCATTCTTCACTTTTGAGGATGAAATTAATGCAAAGCTGTTTTTACTGTGACAACATACATTTCCTGCATCAACTGTGTGCTCACTATGCATTGTTTTTCTTTTTGCTTCCAGCTCATATCCCATGAGGCTTTGTGGATGTAAACGTGTCGTGCATTAGCCCGTTCCAGGAGCCTGTCTGAAAGGTCTTGGCACTAAGAATGAACCCAGTATTCTGGATCTTGCAGCTACACATTAATATGCCATTTGTGCTGCTTCGCTCTGCCGTGCCTGAGTCACCGGTTGTCACCCATGAGTGCGCTGCCGTGGTGCCACTGTTTCGCCTTTGGGAGCCAATCATGTTAACACATGACCCAGATGCAGGGGGAAGAAAAGTGCAGCTAGTTCACGGTTACTGTGACATCCACGCAAAAACCCTGCAGAGATATTGTGAAGGAGGAGCGAATATCCAGAAGCTCGGCAGAAGATTACACCGCTCACAGTGTATTGATTAGAAAAGCTGGAAATCAAAGTCGTGTTTGATCTGGCATTGTGGCTGTATGGGACTCGGGAAGAGGCGTTATGCCAAACAGAGTCGATGCAGAGAGCCTCCTTTGATCACCAGATGAAAATGTTTTGTAGTTGTGAATTCTTGCCCTCAAAAAGTGGCCAAAAGAAAAAAGGTGAAACAGCAGCAAAAACAGCGCGTGTCAAACTGAGGGTAAAGTAGCAGATCACCTCTACGGGCACACAACCAAGGTAATCTCATAATGGAAAAAGCTGGTGCCATGAATAATGAGTAAGCTCCCTCCAGTGCAGCGTCCAAACTTCACCCCGGTTTCGCATCGCCTCCATCCAGCAGCTACATGCCTCCAGGCTGGCTCCGCTATCATGTACCGAGTCAAACCGCCTGTGGGACGAAAGCCATGCCACCGAGACGCGAGACATTCCTCACTTCACTCGCGACTGCAGAGCTTCCAGGGCAGCCAATAAAGCAAAGAGCAGCCACGAGACGGGAGTATGTAGGGCAGACTCACCGGTGGATGGTGTTGGCAGACTAAGCCCACTGAAAGTACTTCAGTAAGGTCACTCACAGCCCCAAATGAAATCCAGAAAGAGTAGCAACGCAGGGAAAACAACAGCCCTGATCCTTATTAAGCTACACACTCAAAGCGCAACTTAACCCACAGCTTTGGACCTGATTCCAGCCACTGTAGGATTTTTATAAATGCTAAAAAAGCAACAAAAAGGGCTGAGAAGAGGCCATAGACTGTAGATCTTAGTGTGGAGGAGGGTCATGGTGGTCCTTGGATATATAAATCCTTAAAGCTTTCTCTCCACCTCACATGCGCTGCGTTTCTATACAGTCAAATTCCAAATAAAGCTGTTCTCGTTTACATACCTGTCTGTTTTTATTGTCAGACAACAGAACGAGTATGATATAGTGACTTTAATGTGGCCCATTAAGACGGCATGGTAACCCAGCAGTCACTTCAGAGCCAATATGCTCATTATTATTATTATTTCTATTTCTATACCTCATTCAGACTTTCTCAGATCTTTTTTTATTGTAAATACCAACAACTTTCGCAACGTATTTCTCAACGAGCACTATTTGCATGTTAAATACACGTTCTCTTGCACATTTTTTTCTAAGGCTGGTCCCAAATATTCGACTATCCGAATATATGTTCGTTGTGGTGGTATTCGGATAATAAGTTTGACATTCGAATAGTCGTGCACGCTGCCACTGAGTGTCGCCGAGGCTCTAGAATGCCGCCGTGGTTCTAATACGCGGACCTGCCAACGCCGGTGTCGGTTTTCGCTCCAGCCGAATATTCAAATAGCTGTCATTAATTGGACCCCCATACTCGAAGAACGGCAATTACTATTCGGAGCACCCTATTATTTTCCTAAAATGTAACATTATCTATCAATCCGTCCATCAATCTATCTATCATCTATCCATCCATCCATCCATCATCCATCCATCCATCATCCATCTATCCATCCATCTATCCATCCATCAATCCATCCATCTATCTATAATTCCATCCATCATCCATCCATCCATCTATCTATAAATCCATCCATCATCTATCCATCCATCCATCCATCCATCCATCATCTATCCATCCATCTATCCATCCATCCATCCATCCATCCATCCATCCTTCCATCATCATCCATCCATCCATCCATCCATCCGTCCGTCCATTCATTTCCAAAATCACTGGTTTTATAAACTGTCTGACCAACTCACCAAACACAAAAGTCAAAGACAACAGGTGGGCAATGAATTCAGCTATATTTACATGTAAAATGACAACTTAGAGGGAACGTTAGAAGCAACAGAATGAATTGGCTTCAACTGTGTGGAGGCAGGAAGAAGTGAGTGTACGGTTGGAAAGCAAGAGTTCTGGCTTCTGTTGCAGCCCTGGAGACTCTCTTCAACAAAACCGAGGTGAGAAGTTGCTAAATTAGCAATTAAACTGGTTTCACAGAGTCTCTCTGAAGGAGGAGCGCTGGGGGAAGTGGGATTGACCCATTTTCAACCAGGGAAATCCAAGTTTTTTTTACAGAAAGCAAAAAATGTCAATACAGTAATCCCTCGTCTATGGCTGGGGTTAGGTTCCAGAACCTCCCCACCATGGACTAAACCTGCGAAGTAGCGACCTTATATTTATTTTATTATCTATACACATTTTTAGGCTTTATAAACCCTCTCCACGCTGTTATTAACCCTTTCCACACTCTTATGAACACTGGCTTCCATCACCGCCAATCAATCAGCGACCAACTAGCTCAAGCGGAAGCAGCGTCTACTCATCTGCTGTACGCTACGTATTTTATATACAATTTTAAAATCCGCGACACAGTGAGACCGCAAAAAAAATGAACCGCAATATGCCGGGGGATTACTGTACTAACCCCAGAAACTCGAACCAGAGAACTTGTAACTGGTGGGTCGCCGGTTCGACTCCCCGGAGCGGCAGGAGGTTGAGGTGGGAAAGTGAGAGCGATCGCTTGTCCCAGTCACCACCACTGTGGGCCCCTGAGCAAGGCCCCCAACCCCTGACTGCTCCCCGGCGCTGCACCGCGGCAGCCCACCGCTCATAGCATGTATAGTTAAGGTTATCTATGAATAGGATGGGGTCAAATGCAGAGAAGGAACTTCCCCAAGGAGATCAATAAAGGTTTGATTAGATTATGGATTATGTAATTGTTGGCATCGTTTGCAGCTGTTTAGGTGTGCAAGACCTCATTAATTCTCAACCTGATTAACTGCTTAGGTTGTGTATTGAGTAGCAACCGAACAATGTTCTTATCAGTCGCTCTCAAAATTAGCTTTATAAATCATTTTTTGAAAAACAAAAGCACTTTTTTTTTTAACCTGACAGTGGAAATGCATCTCATTTAACCCATTTTTAATCAGATCAGGTTTACTCTCCTGTAATGAAAACACACTTTTTCTCGCTCTACCTCCTCCTTATTTATAACATTGTGCCTTTAGTCGAATTCTCTATTGATTTTAAAGAATTCTTCTTTTCATATCGTCTTTTTGTCATTGCACAGCCTTGAGAACAGCCAAATATAAACTCTTAAATCTGGAATTTGGTGCACAATTTGTACGTGACTCTTACTTTGCCCTGAATGTCATTTTCACTATTTTTATATTTCACCAAATCAATGGATTTCTTAATGAATGAAAGAGCGAATTAGTATTAATCCTTTTTATAACAAACTGCGTAGCGTAACACCACACAAAACATCTATTTTTTATTAAAGCTGCTGCTGAGTCTGTGGATCACAATCAAATCAATCAGTCTATGTTGCTCGTGCAAACTCAAGCGCGTCCCGACAATCAGGATTTTCGCTCATCTTTCTCAGAGAGCTCCTACTCGTTAAACAAAAGCAACCTCGGTTCGACGATGCGGCGGCACAGATTTACACTCCAAAGTGAGCTGCATCCCCTGAGAGCAAACACTGAGGACTGTGGTTAATGATCAGAGTCCGTGTTGTCCTCCTTCGGTAAACAAAGCCACCTCAGGTCCGGTGAAGCCCAGCCTTTGCTTCGCACAACCAAAGCAAAGGTCAAGTGCTTTAACCCCGAATCGATGGCGGCGGCTGTTCCCATTAATCGTCTTTCTCTAGTTTAAATAGCGGCGCACGCGACGGGACTGCAGTGGAACCGCAGCACGCCGTGGTACAGAATCAAATATTGATAAATCAGTAAAGCTTCATTTAAAAAAATATAATTACAAGTACAATCTGCAGAGGTTGAGGTTGGGGTTAATCTTCTTTGAAAACGGCTCATCAATTTTAACACTTTTTATCTCAGCCAGGACGAAACTGATTTAATTTTCGCTGGTATCAAAACTCAAGAGCGAGAAATTCAAAGTTAAAGTGCTAGAGTTAGAATTAACCCCATGGCAACGAGGGAAAAAAACGCAGAGCTGAACATTAGAAACCTCCAACATATCCACACTTTCTTTGTTTGAATCGGCTCGTCAAAAACTAAACCCCGTCAGAGCTACCAGGTATCATGAAGGTGGTTTATCTTTGTCAGCTCAGGCTTTCTGCCTCAGACTCTTTCACATAGTAGGAGGAGTTTAACGCGTCATGTGACAAAATAGACCAATCATGTCCTCCTTCAGCCAACAGGTTGTTTTAATGTGGAGCTACAAGGAATAAAAACACTTATGACAGCATAAAGCGCTGCTACTGCAAATGATGCATGACGGGAGTGCTGCTAGAAAACTGTTAATATCTATTTTAGTGATCAATGCAGCTGATTATTGGTAACTGACAGCTGCACATTAGAGCTGTTATACTTTAAACTTCACATATTTAAACATGATATTGTACTGAAGAGCATTTAGGCCCGACACTGTCACAGATACCAGTAGAATAATCAATGTTCTGATCAGTGTTCTATCAGCTGCAGTACCAGCAGTGGAAACGGACCAAACACAAAAGCATACCTATGTGATTTCTGCATCACAAGCTGAATGCATGATGGTTCCCATGGCAACGCGATGCATTATACTGTACCTACACGGCTTCGCTCAGCGGTTTTAGTGACGTACAGATCAGCAGGTTTACAGATAAAACATTCTCCCTCAGTTGAGAACCATCAGGAAACAGAACTCTGGACAGAACCTGATCTGGACCAGGTTAGATCTGCAGCATCTGTTACCATGGAGATCTGGCAGGTTAAAAGAGAGACACCTTCATGGCGCTGAAAACTCTAAGCTCAACATACCTGCTAACCCGCTAGTCCTGAACTTCTTAAAACTCAGACGCACTGGTGTCGACTGAAACCAGAAGAAACCGTTTATCAGATTTGCTTTTATCCTATGAACCCTTCAGTTCAGGCTGTATGATAATAACCTTTTAATTACACCCAAATTCAGAGCAAAAGGTTTGTCTGTGTCTATCTGTATGAAAAGCGCTCTACAGAAAGCTCCCGTCTTTGCAGGATGTCGATCAGAGTCCGCGCCGTCGGCTCCCTGCGAGTCTGTGTGTGTTTTTGACGGAGTTTAAGGCGGCCAGTTGGCTTCGTCTGACACTGCTTGAACTGAGCTTCTCTGAAAAAGCAGCTTCCTTTGCGAGGCCATAAGCTATCCTCGCTTGAACCGCGTGGCCTCAAGACAAAGGCCGGGTTTGTATCTGAACTCAAAATCGGCCGGACTCATTGTCCGCCGAAAGGAGGGAAATAGAAAAAAAGACAAGTCAGGGCCGGGCAGTGAACTCAAGGTTATCTGAGCCTGGTGCCACAATGAGAGCCCCAGTGCTCTTGTTACTATTCTGGCCTGGACTCTCCTCTCTGGACTGATTAAGCTGAGCTGGAAGGCATGCAGCGAGCACAAAGAGCTCTACACCCTTATATCTTAACAACTGAAAATACTGAAACAACTGAGCAAAATATTTTTGTGCAGCAGTTCAACTCAAGGATTCAAGGATTCAAGGTTCTACACTGTCCTACCAGCACACGTGTTCACATGAGATGGCACCAAATTACACCATAATCATGACTTAATTGTTTACAATAACCCAATTAATGAATGTTACAAATGAGCTACTTAAGAGTCGGAAACACGCCTACGTCAATGAGAGGGCAAATAAACAAGAAGAAATAAACAGAAGATCTTATCGAGCATGAAAATGATTTTAAAAAATGATGGGAGTCTGGTGGTGAAGCTCAAATACCGTCAGCACAAAGGACTGAACGGCCTTGGAAGAGGTCTGAGTGCATTTTTCAATTTTCCATTTTGTGAAATTATACTAAAAAATGAAAATTACGGAGGACGGCTCACTCAAAAACAGTGTACAATCTAAACAGGCTGTCAAAAACTGAAATATTGAGGAATTGAAGGTCTAACATGGGCTGCACGGGGGCTTGGTTGTTAGCATCGTAGCCTCACAGCTAGAAGACCCCAGTTAGGACGCCTGGGATCTTTCTGTGTGGAGTTTGCATGTTCTCCCTGTGCAGCGTGGGTTTTCATCGGGTTCTCCAGCTTCCTCCCGCAGTCCAAAAACATGCTGAGGTTAATTGATTATTCTAAATTGTCTGTAGGTGTGAATGAGAGTGTGCTTGGTTGTCTGTCTCTGCAGTTGTGTCTCAATTCAGGGGCTGCATCCTTCGAAGGACCCAGCCTACCCGTCCTTCAAAGGAGCGTGCCCTGCTACACCGTCTTTGTTAAATGAGACGGTCTAGCCTACGACAAACTTCCTGCTTGCGTCATGACGTCCTGAATCGCCGCTCCGGTTGTTTATCAACCCGGACTGCTGATTTTTTTAAAAATCCGAGGATCAGGATAAGACGACTATGTTGTAATTTTACCTAATTTTTTGACTGAATTTGATCCCGAAATTTTATATTTTGTTTTTAATATGTTTTATATCCTTGAAGACTTGAGGGTCTTGTTCTGTCCAGTGGTTCGGGACTAAACTGTCTGAGAAACAAGAAGCGTTCACAGCTGGTTTAAATCTGTTAACATCCACTGATATAAACTTCAGATATTATAAACCTCCACAGTCTCTGGGCTGAGTGTTTCTGATGAGGATCATAAATACCTGCTGTCTGAACAGAAACCAGATATAATGTATGTTAAACATTTTATCAGATAACTTGGTGGAGCTAAACTAAGAACAGTGAGGAGAGTCATGTTTTCACTGGTCTACAGAGAATCACCACCAATAGAAGCTCCAGCAGGATTTAGTAACCATTTTACTTCACTTACATATAATAATTTAAACAAGGATGAATATTTAGGAATGAATGAGTCGTTTATTTGGTGGCTGCGGTCACAAAAAATCGCCACAGTCTCAGTGAAATAAAGTGTAAAAATGAAGCTGTCCAACTGGAAAGTAAACGTTTTAAACTGCAGCGGCTCACATCAATAACATTATTAAATCAAATTTTAATGTTGTCAACTTTTGCATCGTAGCTACTGGAGTGAGCTTTAACACAATACTAATATTTAAAACTAGAATCCATCTTCCATCAGACGTCAGCAGTTAAAACTCCAGCTGCTGATCCAACTGTCTCCGGCACGCAATGAATCTTGGGATATTTGGGGCTACGAAGGATCCACCCATGCATCCTTCAAATCCGTGGAAAAGAAGGACGCGTTCGTCGGCCGCATTTGAAGGAGTCTTGAAGCTTTAATGAAATGGGACGGCCTTAGTCGCACCGCTGTGACGTATGCGACCGACGAATGCAGCCTTCGAAGGATGCAGCCCCTGAATTGGGACCTGTGATAGACTGGCGACCTGTCCAGGGTGTCCCCTGCCTTCGCCCTGAGTCGGTTGGGATAGACTCCAGCCCCCCGCAACCCTACAGAGGATTAAGCGGTGTGTAGATGATGGATGGATGGATGGATGGATGGTTTAGCATGGAGGACAAACATCAAAAAGATCCACAGCTGAAACTGTTTTCATCCACTCATCTAGCATTTGTGCTCCTACAAGCTGTCAATACCAGTAATACTTAAAGCAACAGGGGTCTGCCGCATCTCCGATATATTGCTTTTTCCCGTTTTCTTTTTCGACTCTCCTCCAAAAACATGCACACGCACGGTCGATACCGCCAGGCAGGACGGGCTGCGCCTCATCAATAATGGAAGCGTGCCCTGCGAGGAGCGTGATGCCCGATTCTTCGCCTCGTGTCTGGCTGGTATTTCAGCGGCCACCCTGTGACTAATAACCTGCAGATACCCAGGCTCGGCTATTACAAGGAGGCAGGGGAAGCACACTCACTCACAGAGAAAGACCGAAAGGACACGCCGCGGATAAACAACGCGCGAGCAGCATCTATCTACCATTTAGCGGCGGCTCTCGTAAAATAACACGGGCGCCTCTGGCCAATTTACCACACGGAACATTCCAATTTGACACAAAAGCCTCATAAGCATGCATCCTCACGCCGCAAACACACACATCCGGCAACCTGACGCACACATACACACTGGCAAACTCTGAAACACTCTGATTAACCAGCAGAAACACACATCTTCACGTGTTTGGATGCTCCGCACGTCATTATTAATGCTGATTATTTGAATTTTGAGCAACAAGCACATCCAGCAACACTGATATCACCTCTTCTCGTTATGTTTCGAGCAAAAAAAACAACACACAGCGTGACATTGGTCCACAGAAAGTCAAAAACACACCTCATATGATGGCATGATTCAATCCTTAGCCTCGACAACTGTAAAACCACCGAACAAGGTGTAGCAGCAAGCCAGCAAATGGGATTAGGAAATAATAGATGATTTATGGTGGTTTTGGTGGATAAATATACAGGGGATGTACACCGATCAGGCCTAACATCATGATCACCTGCCTAATATTGTGTTGGTCCTCCTTATTCTCTGAACCATTGGACATGGACCAGAGGACCTCTCAGGGTGTCCTATGGGGTCTGGAACCAGGATGTTGGCACTGGATCCTTTGGGTACTCTGGCTTGTGCAGTGGGGCCTCTGTCAATCCAACTGGTTCCACTGCATCCTGTTGATGCTTGATCACAATGGGGTGTAGGAAGTTTGGAGGTCAGATCAACATGTTGGACCATTGTCATGTTCCTCAACATGTTCCTGATTGGTTGATGTTGTTTCCATGTGGTGGGGGGCATTTTCATCCAGTGACATTTGGGATTTCCATTATCATGAGGGAGTGTGTTTGTTGTGGGACAATGTTTATTTGGGTGTCTAAGTCTGATCAAGGTTTTCCATCAGAACACCACATAGTACCAATATGATCAATGTTATTCACTTCCCCTGTCAGTGGTCATGATGTTGGGGCTGATCGGTGCAGATAGTCATTCAACTATGCAACGAAAATGTGGTTATCTCAGCCAGGCAGCACCAGAAACACCAGTCGGTCCATGAATTATTCATATTAGCCGCCACTAGCTGAGGAAACCCTGGTGAGGTAGACGGATAACATCTCATACACCCGGCGCTGTTTGGCTCGATACTGATCTGGAAAATCAAGATTAGGTTGCATGTGGGCTGCTGCAGAATAAATCAGCATCCAACCACTAAAACTAACGTGGACGCTAACCTGCGAGGTAACGGAAATGTTATTTAGTGAGCTGCTGTTATGTTTTGTAGGATAAAGTGCAGCTTTCATAGAGCCACACACTTCATTTGAAACTGGTTAATAAACATTTTTAAATGGCTTCAAAATAATGTTTAAGTTTTTCTTACTCTTAGGTCAGTTGAATTCATATATTTTGCAGGAACAGTGCACATTTAAAAGTAGAGTTAGCTAGCAGCTAATGTGGAGGTGAACAACCACAAAGCAATAAATGCATTACATAAAACAAAATCAGTGTGAAATAATAAATAAAACCAGTAAAAACAATAAATACAAGATAATCATTGGTGGTGACTATTTTGTGCTGACTTTAGCCAAACCTTAAGGCTTCTTTTAAATACTTCAAAGCTACCCGATTCCAGAAAATCAGGTTTGCTGAGGAAAAGTTTACAGCACACGTCGTTTTGCGAGCCGAAAATAAAGCTCACAACAGTGCAGTGGCTCGATGACTGAAATCCGCAATTTCTATTGTTCCTGCAACATTTTTATGAATTTACAAAGTAAGAACAGTGAGGCAAATGAAAGGGGCCAAGCCTAGTCATGAAGAAACCAACAATTATCTGCTTTAGGGGGGTTAATTGTGAGCTTCATGTCACTGTTAAGACGCCCAGTCGGCAGCTACTCAACACCAAACGATCAGCGATACATAGCGGAGCGTTAGCAGCTAAAGAGCCAGAACATTTGCTCAGATGTAAAAATAAAAACCGGTCTTCTGTAAAAAGCAGCTGCTCACTGACAAGCAAGTTATAACAAGTTAAAAGCTGGCAAACTCTATGACAGTGTTGTTTTTCGGTTACTGAAGGTTTAAGATGTCATTTGATTACTTTAACGTGCAAAATGTGAGCTTCTATTAAAAAAAAATCTTAATTTGCGCACACTCCGTAACACTGTTATTGTCCTGGGATAAGCTGCAAGGTGTAAATAAAGTCGCATGTGAAGTTAAAAAATCACAGAAGCTGCAAAAATCAAGAGACTCCATCTTTCCCTGTGACAGATTTAAAATCTTCCATCTTAACCCCAAACTGTCCTTATTGCTGTGTTGTTTCATTGTATCCTAGACATTTTTATTATAAACTAACACTTATTCTTTGTTCGCTTACAATAAAACACCTCCTGCTTAGATTCTAAACACCGGAACGTGAAATATTACCGGTGCTTGAAACAGGTTTTCTGACTTCCTTATCTGGCGTTTCAGTGATGTATGCTCTCTGCTCGTGCTCTTCTTTCCAAAGTGATACGTATCCAGCCGGAGGCGTTATCACATGACCTTGTCTGCGAGAGGCGTGTGTGTCTAAGTGTCTGAGAGTTAGCAGGACAGAGTGTGTGTGCATTCATGCATGCGTCCATGTGCGACTTACAACTGTGTGAGCAAACTGCCAATGGGCTCAGGCAGCAGAGGGAGAGAGAGAGAGAGAGGAGTTTGTGTCGGGCTTACCGAAGATATTTGTGGAATGTCCTTTCTTGGCGAGGGGCTTCAGCTCGTTGTGGCCCCAGCCGTACTGTCTGTAGCTGTCCCACGCATGCTTCATCATCTGGAAACGACAACAGAGCACCACGTTAGAAAAGGAGAATCCCGACTCTGGTGACGAGTGAGACGTCAGAGCTCCAGATCCTGCAGCTCAGAGCTCTGTGAAGCTAATTAGGGGTCTTGATTTCACTTTACATTGATGCCATTTGTGTTTTGGCATAAAGTGATTTCAGCTGCAGCTGTTGTTGCAGTGAATTAGCGACGTTGTTGCAGAAACCCGCGAATAAATTCAGCGCGGAGCAGAAGTGTTCAATCATGACGGCGGATGAAAACAACCGCACGCGATCCCAGATTTTTACCAGATTACACACTCAGGGACAATCACAAAGCGCCGCAGGTGAGGGGGAGAGACGTGGTAATGTTTTTGTTTAGCTCACTGATTTCTTTTCAAACTTAAATCAATCTGCACACCAGGGCAGCACTGTTGTTTATTCACTCAACAGCTAAGTGTTCTGTGAATAAATACAGATACTTTCCTCACATTTTTGTCTGCATTCCAACCTCCCATCCACAGATTCTTTCAAACTCTGATTTACATGCATCCATGCAGGCTTGGAAACATGAAATACCAACTAAATCAGACATGTATATACCGGTTTCTACACATTTGGCTCAGACGCACCTCCACCGGCATGCAAAAGCTTCTGCAACTACAGTTTTAAAGTCTGCAGAATCGACAAAATGACAAACTCAGACTGGGGCGGCGCGCTTATTACAGCGTTTGTAGTCATTCTGTGTTCTCGTATGTTGATACAAGGTATGATATCCCTATTATTGAAGACACAACCTTAATATCTTGCCACTATATGAGTGAAATGAATCCACATAATGGTGCAAACTTGAGTAAACGCTTCGCAAACGCCTAGAAAAAGCAAAACACGTTGATCGTTTTGTTTTGTTCACAGCACAACAACCTGTTACAGTCTGAAAACGCATCTTCACCTTGGTTTACCATCATACTAGCATTTGCATGTGCTCGTCTTCAAACACTTGCTTTACATTCTGCACATATCTGCAACAAATATTCTGCAAAATGAACCTTTTCATCTGCATTTTCACCTCTCATCCCACAGTTTTTTTTCCCCAAAAGCTTCCGAAAACTCTGGTTTATGTGTGTCCATGAGGGCTTATAGACATAAAAAATAACAACAACAACAGCAGATATATATTAAGTTTACAACATAACTTGGCATTTAAGCAGGTTTACCGGCATGCAAGAGTTTCAAAGTCTGCAGAATGGACAAAACTCCCAGGCTGGCCTGGCGTGATTATTACAGCGTTTGTAGTGATGCTGTGTTCTTGAATGTACAGAGATGTGTACAAAGGGATAAGAGAAGCATATTAATGTGGACAGTACGTTAGTAATTTGCCCTTTAAAAGGTGAGGTGAATATATTTAATGGTGAAAAATTGAGAGAAATGTCTGCAAGTTTCTAGAAAACAAACGACACGATGCTCTGACGACACACACATGCAGACAACAACCTGCTACTGTTTGAAAAATGCATCTTAAGCGTGCATTGGTTTACTATCATAAAAACACATGCATTTGCTCTTCTTCTAACACTGTCTTTACATTTAGCACACATTACACAACATATCTATCTGCATTTAGGCCTCTCATCCAGAGATTCTCATCAAAAGCTTCCCAAAACTCTGGTTTATGCGTCCATGTAGGCTGGTAGACATGACAATAACAACAATTGCATGTACATATAGAGATATATTATAATTTTACAACTCAACTTGGCATTTAAGCACCTTCGCCGGCATGCAAAAGCTTCTGCACCCAAGTTTTAAAGTCGGCACAATGGACAAAACTCTCCGACTGGCCCGGCTGTGGTCATTCTGTGTTCTCGTAAGCTCAGAGATATTTGGTTAAACGAAAGTTGAGTTGGACGAGGTCTTAATATCTTGCCTCTAAATGAGTGAAATGAAACCATATGATGGTGAAAATCTGAGAAAAATGTTTGCAAATTCCTAGAAAAAAACAAGACAAGGCTACGACGACGCGCACATGCAGGCATCATCATCTCACTGTTTGAAAAATGCATCTTCAGCGTGCGTTGCATTGGTTTACTATCATAAAAACACATGTTTGTGCTCTTCTTCTAACACTGTCTTTACATTTTGCACACATTACACAACATATCTATCTGCATTTAGGCCTCTCATCCAGAGATTCTCATCAAAAGCTTCCCAAAACTCTGGTTTATGCGTCCATGTAGGCTGGTAGACATGACAATAACAACAGTTGCATGTATATTAAGATATATATTAAATTTACAACTTAACTTGACATTAATGAACCTTCGCCAACATGCAAAAGCTTCTGCATCCACAGTTTTAAAGTCTGCAGAATCGACAACCTCTCAAATTGGCCTGGCATGCTTATTACAGCGTCATTTTGTGTTCTGGATGACCTCAGGCCTTAATATCTTGCCTCTTAATGATTACAGTGAATCCATATCGTGGTGAAAAATTGAGAAAATGCTGTGGAGGTTACTAGAAAAAACACAAGACAACACTCTTTTTCTTCCAACACTGCGTTTACATTTTGCACATAGCTTCCCCTCCACGGTGCGTTTGGACGTTTGTCGACCGGATAGAACCGAATCAGACTCCACTCTCCCTGTGACCTTTGAGAGGAGGCTGCTGGAGATGGGCTCGGGGAGGGAATAAAAAAGAGCAGGAGATGGCGAGATGAGGCCCGAGACGGAGGCTGATGCTGAGAAGAGGCGCTCCGGGGCAAACGGAGGAGATGACACGGGCCGTGGAAGGCGAGAGTGCCAGCGCCGCTCGAAACCTTTTTTCTTCCTCGGCAGCCCTCGCTCGAGCCGCACCAACAACCCGAGGAAGGGTCATCGTCTGGCTGCATGGACGTCTGTTGACTCGGCGTTTCTGTCTCGTCTACCTGGCAGCGCTCCTATCTGTCCGTCTGCCAGCCTCTCCGTCTCTGCGGGGCCGTTAGCTTATCATATCCTTCCACCGATCATCCTGATGTTGACAAAGTGACCGAGTTGTCGCCGGCGATGGGATCAGACCAGCACGGTCGTTCACGCTGCGATTATTTTTGGCTTTTTAACCCAGCTTCTGGATGTTTTCTGCACTTTTTGACTCATTTATTCACTGCAATATAAAATCCTGCACCACTTTTTCATCAGGCACTTAAACGACTAGATGGATTTTGTACATTTATTACTCCTTAGAACTAATTTTATTGATTGATTTCTCCATTTATTCACTTATTTACATATTTTAGTCTATTCAAACTAAAATATGGACTGCTTTTAGCTTAATTTTTATTATTTTCTTATTTTGTTTTGATGAATTTTGACTTCTGGTTTACCCTTCACCTATCTATCTACATTTTATATCATTTTATCTCATCTGGTATAAGTTACGACAGCGTTTTAATCTGTGTTTTTAAGTCCTTCATTTTGTGTTGTATCCCATTTATATTAAACGTGAGACATAAATGAAGTCTAACTGATTGATTGGTGATTGACTTGAAAACAGCACAACCACGACTAGAAGGAGAGAGAACTCAGGAACGTCCTGTGTAACAAAGTTTTAACGCCAAAAAACATTTCTTTAATTTATTTCTATTTATTTTACAAAAATAGAGAAAAACAATCAGACCAAGAGACTTAGAAATAGTGTTGTTTGTTTTGGTTTTTTAATCAGCTGGAACCCATTTATTTTTGGGAGAGACATTTAGAATAAAGTTATTTTGAATAAATATCATGATGTTAATCTTAGATTTGATTAATTTTTCTGGCTTTGATAGTTGTTTTATTTCATTTAAAGCCTTCCAAACGCACTGGAAGGTTTTGGGGTTCAGAGGTTTAAGGCTTAAACTGAACAATAATATAATAATAATAATGATAATAATAATAATAATAATAATAATAATGATAATAATAATTTTATTACAGACTCAATGGTCCAGATAAGAGCAAGACAATACATACAAAAAATATAAAAGACACAATAAAATAATTAATAATAACTTGATAATAATAAATTAATAATAACTTACAACTAAAGCTTTGTGCAAACGCATTAACAGTTCTACAATTTTTATTGCGGGTGTAACAAAACACTGAACCAAACCATTCGGTACAGGCAGGTTCGGTTCGGTAGAGGTGTAACATGCTACAAACATTTTAGGACTATTAAGAATAGCCATTGTACAGAATTGTTTTAATTGCCAACCTCATAGTGTCCACAGTTGTGGCGGACCTTCTCACAGTTACACAGTATTGAGGAACTAAAAACAAGTAAGAGTTTCCAGTGGAACACAGGACATGACGGACCATTTGTTCTCCTGCCAGTGAGAATAATGCTAACAGCAAGTAGCCGGAGCTGGAAGACGCTCCGCCGTGGTTAAAACCACCCGTCTGGGATCACTTGGGTTTCCTGGTAAAGTATGAAAAAGGAGTAAAAAAAGTGGACCAGACCAAAGCTGTAAGGAGCTCCAAACGTGGGAATAAATATGGTGTTTATTATCTGTCATAACTCTGGTTTTACTTGGCCGATCAACACAATTCAAAAACTGGTAGATAGTTAGAAATCCACACTTTGGACACAAGTTGAAACGGAGACTCAGCGATGTCATCTTAAATCGGTCATGTCATGTTGTGTACCGTTACACCCTTAATTTTTATACATCGTGACCTTCACCCCCAGCTTTAAGGAAACTCTGCCAACCTCACCATTAGGTTGAATTATTTACAATCTCTTACTTAAAAAAGAAAAAGAACAACCCAGTGTCTCTCAAACACAGATATCAACTATATACAGTATTTAACACGTCCTTTTCCAATGGACTCAACTAATCTGATACATATTCGTGCACAAAACAGTTTTAGTTTCAAACAAGCTGCTGCTGCATCAGCTGAATGTGTGAATATACAACTTTTCTTTCAGGATCTTTTTTATCTGTGCAATTGTGCAAAAAAATAAACCACATCTACAACCTGCATTCCATAATAATATTTCCAAATGAGTTGTACACAAACCGTCAAACACACTGGTGCAACCCTTTATCTGGTATAAACGAACCAATATTAAGGAAGCAAACTTATTTTCCACTGCGCTGGTGCAACTTTTGGAAATGTTCTTGTATGTAGAGAGACGTTTCTAACAGCTCAGGATGAAATAAACTCTGACTTTGCTGCAAAAAAGTAGGACAGCAGAAGCTACAGCCATCTAAAACACACCAGGAAGCAGCCTGGTGACGTCCATGTACTGGTTGGCTGCCTTGCCTCTCTCCTCCTGAGTTATGCCAGTCCCCCCGCCTGCCTTATGCCACCAATCGGGGGACGAGAGTCCAGAACCTCTTCCAACTTCCTCTCTCCTTGGAGCAGGCAAGCCGCCAAGCTAATAAAGACAAGGGCCAGGAGTTTCATTGTGTTCTTGGCCTCGTGGCTTTCCGTGACGCGCCGCATGCACGCACCGAGGATTATAAATCAAATTAATACACACCGTGACATGGACACTGCTTGCGTTGGCCGACTCCCCCTGATATGTGTTGATTGGATGCTTCATCAAATTTTGATTGGCCCATATGCCAAGGACAAGCGCTGCACCGCGAGGCGCTCGGCGATGTTGACAAACTGCTTATTTAAAGGACCTTGGAATACTAATTGGGCATTAAGCTGCAAAATTCTGTGATTGATTCCGACAGCTACCGCTTTGCCACCGCGGCATCTTGGGAGGCACATGGAAAGGATGGGGAAAAACCGGTCTGCATTGGCCCAGGTGGCTGGTTCATGCTATAATTACAACAGAACCTCGTCAACAAATGCCAGCAGAGGAAGCAGAGAACCACAAACAAACATTTCAAGAACATTAAATTGGAATTTCTATCAAATGGGGCCTGTAAATTGAAAAATAAATACTACACAGAAGAAAACCAACAGCACCAAGATGATAAAAACAGGCAATTAAGAAAAAGTAGACCTTTTTAAAACCAGTTTTCTTAATTAGGATTCGAGGTTTCTGTTCTAATGGTGGGATCAGACCAGCACAGTTGTTCATACTGCAATTATTTCTGCTTTTTGAACTGATTTACTCCAAAGAGTTTCTAGGTGTTTTTGGCACTTTTTGTACTGCAATATAAGTGAGCACATTTTACTTATAAAGTACATTTTACTTATAAAGCGCTTTTCACAGACAAAAGGCCACAAAGTGCTTTAGAACAGCGATATAATGATACAAGAAAACACAAAAAGGATAAAAAAAACCACTTGAGCTACGAAGTTAAAAGTGTGAGACGGCACAGTACAAAGTTAAAACCACATTATACAGCAAATATTATGGGTGTAACAATACACCAAACTGAACCGTTCGGTACAGGCACTTGCAGTTCGGTACAGAAGTTGGTCCGTGTACGTTGCGGCCATTCGTTTTCTTATTTTGAGATTTCAAAATAAAAACAAAAAATAAACCGTTTCTCTTTTTTTTTTCAGTGATAATACAAAATGAAAAACAGAAAACGGGCCCTAATTCATCATCCATTATCCGTTATCTGATTTAATTAGATGTGTTTGAAAATGGAAATTAAAATTAAAATACACCCGTGGAAAACTTATTTCTCTACTACCTGTTGGTTTTGGCTCCGTGACCCGTCTGACTTCTGATGAGGAAGGATCTGGTATCTAAAGCTCCAGTGTTAGCTCACTGTTAGCAGACCTTGCTGTGTGCCGTGGCCTGATGAAGACCCACTGTGGGGTCCAAACGTTGCTTGGCTCACATTGTTCACTATTTCACAGTGGACTTTTCACCAGCATGGGGTTTATTTGTCCCTTTGGAGGGACCTTGTGGTGTGTAGCGCTAAAACACTAGCGTTCGGCTGCTTTTCGGGACGTTTCTGGGGAGGTTTGGAGGTTTTCTGTTACTTTAGCTTTGCCAGAAAACAAAGTAGCGATTTGGCGCTAGCTCCTGATCTGGGATCACTTGGGTTTCCTGGGAAAGTATGAAAAAGGAGTGAAACAAGTGGACCAGACCAAAGCCGTAAGGAGCTCCAAATGTGGGGAAAGTATGGTGTTTATTATTGGTCATAACTCTGGTTTTACTTGGCCGATCAACACAATTCAGAAACTAGTAGATAGTTAGAAATCCACACTTTGGACACAAGTTGAAACAGAGAATTAGCGAGACGTGTTTTTGCTACGATATTTTAAATCAGTCATGTCAGTTTCACACATGCGTCCGTCAATTCCAGAGGGTTCTGTACCAAACCGAACCGTGACTTCCATACCGAGGTACGTACTGAAACGTGATTTTTGTGTACCATAACACCCCTAGCAAATATGAATAAATAATTAAATGAATAAATAAAACAAGTACAGGGCTGGAGCATACAAATCACCCAAATGCTTGACTAAACAGGCTTTTAGCTGGCTTTTAAGAGACACCAGAGACTCTGCAGACCGTCAAGGTGCCGGCAGAACATTCCAATATTTAGGTGCTACGATCACCTCGTGTCTTGACGCGTGTCCGAGGGACGGACAACAAATTTAACAAGTTTGACCTGAGAGATCGATCTGACTGGTAAGGATGGAGTAGCTCAGCAACATAGGCAGGAGCCTGACTGTTTAACAAACTGTAGGTGATAGTTAGAACTTTGAACTGGAGCCTAAATGTGAGCGGAAGCCAGTGAAGGGATTTTAGTACTGGGGTGAAGGACAGCGTCTACTTGACCTTATTAGTAATCTTGCAGCAGCATTCTGGATTGTACGGAAGAGTATTAGGGCCACTGATTAGAAAAAAAAAATGATAGGAGGTAGATTTTTGTTATTATACAGGGTTAGGGTCGAAAAAAGTCAAAATGTCGAGAATGAAGTCGACCTAGTTCGATGAAGTTGGAAAGACATTCAGACATTCGGACTTCCGGCATCAATAAGTCATTAGCGATACGTTGTCAAAGCATAAACTCCCATCGTTGTAACGTAGACAACGTGCTACAAGCCCAGCTTTATCAACAGCAGCTGGTGTTGTAGTATGACCAGCAGGAGCCAGTCGATGGCTGCAGTGATTCTGGTGACACTACAGTGTATTAGGGTGACGTTATTGAAGACGGTCCCTGTGCACTCGTCGTACAGCCAGCTGCACATAGACACCAATGTTATTTCTGCAGCTTCATAGACAGCTACTGTTGATAAGGCTGGGCTTGTAGCACATTGCCTACTTTAAAACGATGGGAAAGAGGCAGCGTTTATGTTCTGACAACGTATCGCTAATGAGTTATTGATGCCGGAAGTCTGAATCTGTGAATATCTTTCCAACTTACTGAACTGGGTCGACTTTATTCTCAACATTTCAACTTTATTCTCGAAGTGTACGATGGGAAAAAAAATCTACCTTCAATCCATTTTTTTGTCATGACTGGCCCTAATACTGTTCCGTAGGATCGCTTGCAGATGATTGAGAGCAGAAATACTACGTGAGGTGAAAAGCGAACCTCAGTAGTCTAAGCGAGACGAGATGAAGGCACCTCAAGTTCAACAGCTGAAACTTCAGATCTCACTTAAAATATATTAAAATATGATATAAAATCCTGCACCTCTTTGAAAACAGCACAACCACGACTGGAAGGAGACAGAACTCAGACATGTCCTCCTGTCCTGTGTAGTCTAACAAAGTTTTAACGCAAAAAAAAACTAATTTCTTTGATTTATTTACAAAAACAACTCATATTTTTCCAAAGTCTGAACAATCCCGGAAAATACTGACTCTACATACGATAGATCTTTATTTCCACTTCTCTACTCTTCTCATTGGCTGTAGAAAGATGTTTCACCATGCTGAATGCATCTTCCAACAACTTGCTCCTCTGTTCACTGTTTTTGAGCCATGCTGCTTTTATTTTACTGTTCAAGTGCGCTTTAATTTCAATCAGAAATAACAGAAAAACGCAGATTCCTCTCGAGTAATGTCACACAGACTCTCTCTACTGTACTCATGCTAATCATCTTTGCTGTCAAGCTTAGTCACCCCCTAAAGGCCCATTCAGAGCCATAACAAAAACCCCCGAGCGTCAAAGACATTATCACCCAGCTCTGATTAATCTCACTGCTTTACATCACATTACACGGCAGTTGCATCTGTGCCGTTATGAATGTCTTAACTTATCCATCTCCTTGTTCAGCACCTTGAGGTACGTGAACGATTCGTGGCTCACGTTACGAAAAAAATCACTTCAAAACAGCAAAATATTCTAACGCATGGAGGGAAGTCAAAAAATGGAAAATAATTACAAGATATTTCAGAAACCCAGCAATAGTGTCCAAGATGGGTCCAGAGCATCCCAGTTCATGCTGGAGGAACTGTGGAGCCCATCCAGCCAATCACACCCACATATTTTGGCTATGTCCAAAGTTAGGTGTGTTCTTGGGGGAGGTTTTCAACGCACTGGAGGAGGTTTTTAAAATGAAAATCCCGCAAAATCTCCCAGTGGCAATACTGGGAGTAATACCTGAAGGTCTGGTTAGGAGGGCAGATAAATACCTCTTGAATATATTACTGCCTTAAGGTCCATAACCATCAGATGGATGAAACCAGAACCTCCCTCATACAATACATGGATCCAAAAAGTTTGGGATATTTATCAAATGGAGGAGATGACATTTTCACTAAGACTCCAGAAAGCCACCTTCACTAAAAGATGGGAACCAGTGCTACCTTTGTTGTTGCAATAACAAAATTTAATAGTGATGCAAGATCCTTCCTGCCTATATAGGGCTGCACAATTAATCGAATTTTGATCACGATCACGATTTTTCGTGCCACAATTAAATTAACCTGATCGTCTGCGATATTTACATTTAAAATGCGGCTCTGCTGCAGATCTAATCAAGCACTTTCTCGATCAGTCGTCAGCCAACCACCAGGGGGCGAACACATGCTTAAAGTTAGCTTAAAGCTAACGTTGATTCACAAAATTCCCGTCCGTGTTCAGCGGCAACCCAGACAACCATAACAGCGAGCCTGCACCAGGCAACACCGTATCCATCTACCTCCCAAAGACACGCAGAAATAACTGACGCAATGTCGTTTTATTTGGGCAAAGACATGTGTCCACTAAATACAGTGAGCAACGAGGGCTTCAGAAAAATGGTCAAAACACGGGACAAGAAATATGTGATGCCCTGGCGCAATTATTTGTGGGGGGATCGCGTTGATGTCGGGACTGATTATCTCTCAAACCACGCTCAAAACGATCGCAATTAAAGTTAGCTAGCTAGCAAGTTAGCAAATCAAATTGATCTTTATTTATAAAGCAGATTAGTTCTCACCTAACCTGCTTTATAAGGTCAGGTGAGAACCTTATAAAGCAGGACGTAGACATGAAGAATCTGGAACGATGCTCTACTGCTGCTGGTTGACCCAGACGGCTGCCGATCATCTGAAGAATCTGGATCAGGTTCTGAATTCATCAGATCCAGATTATTTAATTATGTTATAATTTATTTATTCTTATTTAAAATTTCATTTAGTGCAGAAAACTGTTCCTAAACTGTATTGTTTGCTTAGTGCAATAAAAATACAGGTGTTTTTCTAACATAGTGAATAATCGTGATTAATAATCGTGATTACAATATTGATCAAAATAATCGTGATTAGCATTTTGGCCATAATCGTGCAGCCCTACGCCTGTATCAAAACACCGCCATCCTGCTTCTGACTGGGGTCTGTACCTACAACCTTGTATTCTGGAGTGGACATTGTTTATTTATCTTTTATGACTGCAATTGTTTTCTTTAATCTCTATCTTATATCGTCCATGGAGGGTTGCAAAAAATCAAATGCAGCTGAGAAAAAGGAAAAGAAACATATTGAACTGCGCTGAAATGTTTTAATGAATGCATTGTATTGTGCTGGTAAAGAAAATCTAATAAAAATTAAGTTAAAAAAACGTTTATTTTAAAGGATGAATTTCAAAACAGTGTACGAACAACTTAATCATTTTGTTTGGGATTCAAAAGTCTAAGTTTAGAGGTTATGTGAGCCTTTTTTCTGTCAATCCTTTGCCATACAGCACGCCACAAATCATGTTTTCTACATGACGACAGAATCTTCCGTCGAAGACTCGGCTTCGGAGCAGGTCTTTGAAAAACATCGAAGCCCCCATGAGACTAGAGCCGCCACCGACTCCAGTTTCACACGAGGAAATATCAAAAAAAACACTAAAAACGAATACGAAACACTCGCAAAACCACCGCGCCGTCGTCCCACCCGCTTTATGTCAAAGGTTCCGGTCCAATATCCCTCAAGTTCCCCCTGAGCTCGGCTGACTTCACCACCACGTCTGCCGCTGATTCGGTGGTGAGCCGTGCTGTCAGCTGAACGCACCCTGATTTACTGTATCTGAGAGGCTGGAGACCACCAGCAGCTTGTGGCGGAGGATGAAGAGAGCCTGTTCAACCCTGACAACTCTCCAAAGACAAACACAGTCTGTTCCTTTATATCTGTGCTGTGGCAGCTGCTTGGTGGGGCTGGAATCACTGCAATCCTCCACAAATATACAATAAATACTTTCAAAGACGCGCTTCTCTACTACTCATCTCTCTTGAATGCAGTTATTCAGTCCAGTAAAATACCTATTTTTATTTCCCAATCGCAACCTAAACAATCTGCGGTGCTGTTGGCTCCTGTACTCTGTCAACAAACAGGCAGCCTAGTTCCTTTAATTAAGTTTACAATGGCGTTTTGCCTATACAGGAACTGAGATAAACGCCATGAGTGAAGTTTTACAGTCTGACTTGGTGTACCTGTCCCGATTTACTAAACATACTTGTGCTGCTCTTTATGGGCAAGCTTTGTCATGTTACAATACCAATAGCCTGTTGGATTTGACTTTGAGTTTTTAGTTTGAGTTTTTTGACCTTTTCAGATTGCCGTAGTTTAGTCAGCGAGAACGAGCAGTCGTCACGCAGCGTTGTAGTGAGCTAGCTGAACCTAAGTTTGTAGTTGAAGTCAGTTCTAAGAGTGTCGGAAATATATGCCTGTGAGTACCAATGCATATGCTGTTGTTTGTTTAATATTTCAATTGGAATCTCAGCGTTTAAGAAGATATAATATTGGCGACGGCGATGCTAATACGATTAGCCCGTTAATGGGAATTTCCATTCTGTGTTAGCATTAAGGTAACAGACTTTCTGTTAACTTTGTTTATATGTATTATGCGTCCTTTAAAATGCAAGGCTAAGATACTTTTTCTTTGTTTTTACAGTTTTACAGTGCCTTTGTGTGTGAGGTCATAAATAAACGGCCAAATCAAGAAGAAATGGTCTCTCATTTCACAATGAACTGTTCAGCCTATCTGCCAAACTAAACACGAACGTTCAGGGAGGGCAGAATACTAGACTTCCTGATGTATAAACTACCTCAAATGCAAAAATAAAGAACATTTACTTTGTTGTTTTTAGAGGGTCGCAGAAGCATGCCCCCCTCCAAAAAAGTAGTGGTATAGAGTCAGTTACTTTAAAGGACGCATTTCTTACGACACAGTTTGCTTTCAATAGCAGGATATTTAGTGATGGTGACACCAGTAGTTGCCCACTAGTAACCTCTAGATTTGGCTCTGTCAGCTTGCTGGAGAAATTTGTGCTATAACATGCAAAAATGAACCAAAATGTGCTCAGAATCTTTCTAAATGGGCCAAGATATGCCCAGAACTTGGAAAAAGTGTCCAAATATACCAAAATGAGCAAAAACAAGCCAAAATTGTCCCAAGCTGTATCCAAATATGTTGAGAATACACCCAAATAAACCTTAATTTGTTAACAGGAACAGCAAACTTCAGCAATTTGGGTCGCAGCCGATATTAACAGAGACATAGTGGGTCCTGAGGCTGGACCAGTTGAGAACCACTGCTTTACATAGTCCTTATGCAGCACAACACCTATTTCTAATTCTACATGGCAACCTAAACAATGTGCAGTGGTGTGGTCTTGTATACTCTGTCAATAAACTGGCATCCTAGTTTCCTAAATTAAGTTTATGATGACGCTCTGCCGACACAAAAGCTAAGATGGCTTTTCATTTAATCTAAAACACCATGTGTGTTTTACAGTCTAACTCGGAGCACTCTTTAAAAAGAAAACTCCCTCATTTGTACCTGTCCCTATTTACTAAACATACCGCCGCCTGCACTGCCCGAGGCGCAGCTGCTTAGAATGCATTTACTTTCCTAAAACGGCGTCAGATGTGTTTTTTGTCACGGGCGTTTTCTGTGCAGCGGACAGAAACTCGAAACCTGCAAGATGATGCAAGGAGGAAAAGTTTTAGAAAAGCTGGGGAAGTGCTGTATTTTTCATTTTGACGCAGCTCAAAATAAGAAAAAAAACAACATTTCAGAGCAGGTTAAAGATGCTTCACCTAAATGCTATGTGACGGTAAACTCTGAACGCTGGATGGTATCATTTTTATTTTTTGGACACTGCAAGAGACATGAGAACACACCTATGAATACGTATCCTCATATCAGCCTTGTTTATTAAGGAAAACGCTCTTTTATACGATTCATTTTCCCCCCTGGCCTATGAATATGTAATGTTATATCCATGGACGTCTTTTATTTTGAGTTTGCAGGATGAAGGAATACATTAGTCGACGCTGGCCTCAAAAAGAGAGGAAGAGACACGATGTCACAGCTGTTATTATTTACTTTCATTTCTATTCTGGGCCGTTTTTAATGTCTGGAAGTTCAGACATAAACTCACGATCACACATGACGTGTGCGTCTGAGGACCACAATAAATCAGGCCTTGTCTTATCCTGTACCTGAGAGACTTGGGAAAACCGGCGCCCTCGATGTTTATTATTGCCTCCTGCTCATTTCTGCTCCGGTATTTCCACAGTAAACTTATTAATCATGCAACATTATACACTCGAGCTCACTTTGGAACGAACTGGCAGCCCAGGAGTGGCCCAGTGTTATTAAGGTCAGAGTCTGAGGGAGATTAAAAACCTCTCCTCCCCTCCCTCCCGCCATCAACTGATGAGCTCCAGAGTGGAAAGTGAAGTCTCCAATATGGTGCCGGGGTGTTTTTGTGAAAAAAGAAGCGGCGGCGGTGTTTCTCATTTGATGAATTTATTCGACCTGCCCTCGAGAAGAGTGGTTTGTGTTTCGACAGTTCAAAAAAAGGAGCTAAACGTGCAGCGTCAACTTCATTAAGGCTGTGTTACGATATATTTTTAATTATTTTTGAGAATCTACAATCAAAATTATGAATTAGTTCAAAGGATTTTTTTTTACACAAAACTAAAAATTAATCAAAAATAATGCCAAATTTCCACAAAATGACTCCAAAATGACTAAAACCTTCCCAAAATGACACAAATCTTGTCAAAAATGGCACAAATTAGTCCAAAAATGAAAACTTGTCCACAGTGCTTACAAATTTATACAACATTTCTCAAAATTAGTCCAGAATGACTGAAACTTTCCCAAAATGACACAAATCTAAACAAGATTTATACAAACCAGTCCAAAATGACTCCAACTACTTAAAAATAGCCTAAAATGACTCAAAATTAATACAAAATAATACAAAATTCGTACAAAATTACTCATAATTAATTTTATATGACACAAATCTTGCCAGAAATTACACAAATTAGTCCAAAATGACCAAAACTTGTCAAAAATATCACAAATCTTTATCAAGATTTACATTAATGACCCAAAATTGACTAAATAGTTGTCTAAAATGACTCAAATGTGTCCAAAATCATGCAAAGATTGTACAAAATTACTCAAAATGAGTCCAGAATGACTAAAACTTTCCCAAAATGACATAAATCTGGTCAAGATTTACACAAATTAGTCCAAAATGCTGAAAAATTAGTCTAAAATATCTTAAACGTCATCCGAAATAACGCGAAATTTGTACAAAATTACTCATAATTAGTCTGAAATGACACAAATCTTGCCACATATTATACTAATTAGTCCAAAATGACCAAAACTTGTCAAATCATACCACAAATCTTGTCAAGATTTACACAAATGACTCAGAAATGACTAAAACTCGAAATATTTGTCTCAAATCACTCAAAATGTGCCTGAAATTATTAAAATCTTGCCTAAAAATCTCAAAATTAGTCCAAAATGACACAAATCTGGCCGAGATTTACACAAATTAGTCCAAAAATGACTAAGACTTGTCCAAAATGCTTAAAAATTAGTCTAAAATAATGGAAAATTCACCCAAAATCATTTAAAATTGGTACAAAATTACTCATAATTAGTCTGATATGACACAAATCTTGCCAGAAATTATACAAATTAATCCAAAATGAATAAAACCTGTCAAAAATGCCACAAACCTTGTCAAGATTTAGACGAATGACTCAAAAATGACCAAAACTGGAAATTAGTTGTCTAAAAGATGTCCTAAATAATGCAGAGACTGTACAAAATTACTCAAAATGTGTCAGAAATTATTAAAATTTTGTCAAAAATGTACACAAAATTAATCCAAAATGACACAAATCTGGTCAAGATTTACACAAATGAGTCCAAAATGACTAAAACTTGTCCAAAATGCTTAAAAAGGAGTCTAAATTAATCCAAAATAATGCAAAATCTGTTTTAAAAGTACTCACAATTAGTCTAAAACGACATAAATTACTCCAAAAAGACTAAAACTGTAAATAGTTGTCTAAAATAACTCAAAATGTGTCTAAAATAAAGAACAAAATTACTCAACTCTTGTCAGAAATTAGTCAAAATCAGTCCAAGATTAGTAAAACTTGTCCAAAATGCTTAAAGAGTAGCCTAAAAGTACTCAAGAAGCATCCAAAATAACGCAAAATTGTACAAAAATACTCAAAATGTGTCTGAAATTATTCAAATCTTGTCAAAAATTACACGCATTAGTCCAAATGCGATGCCAAATTAGGTGCCAATGGCCATTTCTTTATTTATTTAGCAATCAAGAAAGACCGATAACCGATATTTGGAGTCGATACACATTAGATGTAATGTTTTAACAGCAAGTGATAGCAGAGAACCTGTCATCCATAACTAGGCTACTTCATTAATAAGGGTGACTATGTCTGAATATGTTAAATAGAAACAGGAGGGATTAAATTAGGACGCTCTCCTCCGTTTATCAGGGATCAGCTGAGATTGATCAGTTTGTTTCCTGCAGTCACATCTGCAGTTCTTCTCTATGTTCTTAATCTTTCACTGTTGAAGCTTTACTACTTATTGTTTTCCAGGATCTGCTTCAGGTTCATCTGTGGCTGCCTTCTAACGTAGCCGCTAGCTGTTAGCATAGCATTAGCTGCCGTGAGAGGAGCTACTTCCTGGTTTGTGTTTCTTGTTCAGTTTTCGCTGCTTGAGAGACATTTCAGAGAGTGAAACAGACGGAGAGAGGAGGCTGATCAGACCTGAAGTAGAGCATTTAATTTAGCAATAATCGGTCAATAAAATAATAGATACCGATGATGCTGGAAAAATGCTAAGTATCACGATGATCGGCCAGGCCATTGATCGGTCTATCCCTCATATAAAACTACATAAATCAAAAGAATCTGCCCGCTTTTTCAACTTGGCCTTGTGTCTTCATGTCAAAAAAGCCTATTAGAAGCTGTGACCTTCACACCGGCAGCCGGCTCCAGAAAAGAAGCACCGCCTGCCCTCGGCCAACTCCTCCCCAGAGGACCGGCGGCCGTGATTCAGACACCCTGATCCCTCATGTGCCGCGATCTCGTCATATAAACACAATTACAACGTACGGACACGGACAACCACGGGGCAGAGAAATATTCACGTATTTCTAGCCATTACTTTTGCAATTATTTGAAGGAGGGGAAAAAAAAAAAGTAAAAACCAGCTTAGCTCCCCGCAGAACAAAATGACAAGCTTTTGGAGGTTTGGGGAGTTGAGCTGGAGTTAGGTGCTGCTGAGTGACCTCCGGAGTCGGTTTGACTGATTTAACGCAGCCGTCCGCCTGCCCTCATCTCTCTCATCTCCTTCCAGCTCGGCCCCCATGGAGGTTTTCCTATCCGGAGCTTAGCGGAGGGCCATACAGAAGATGCACGAGGGTGGCGAGACTGTGACATTTGAATTGCATCTCGCAGTAAATACATTCATGGCACTTAAGCGGAGGGTGGCAATAAATTCTCCATGAAATTGAGGCAGTAAAAGAGTCCAGATAGGCTGTTTTTAAATGGGCTCTCCGGTCTAAGCGCTCAAAAGATGGGGGCTCACAATACGGTTAGCCCGGTGGAAACGATTCAAACTCCCATCGTGACGTCAATTCTGTCAATTCCTGAATCAAAATCGATCGCGGCTGTTTTTCCAAAAGACAGTGAGCATGTCTATGAAGCCATTTTTAGTGAATTATTTATCGATCCCTCAAATGTAATTCTTATTTCACATTTCTCAACATGTTAGGAGGTCAGAGCAGACAGGGTTAAGGGCCTTGCTCAAGCTTGGCAGTGCTGGGACTTGAACCATCAACCAACGAAGACGGAAAATCTAAAGCTGCAACTGCTGAAGCATTCTGTACCAGAGTCTGTACTTGTTGAATTGATTTTTGTTTAAGGCAAGACCTTAACTGGACAAACAAAGACTTTAAATAAGCATGGAAGCATATTAAGGACCGTTAAAATAAGGAAAAATACAAGAACCATGAGAAAGAGGCAGGAAAAGGAAAGACAAGGCATTACAAAATAGACAACCAGGCTTATTAGAACCTGACGATGAGTTTAAAATAAACAAAACATGTCCAAAATGCTTAAAAATCAGTCTAAAAATTACTCAAAATGTGTCCACAAATTGTACAAAGTTATTCAGAAATGAAACAAATTAGTCCAGAATGACTAAAACTTGTCAAAAATACTTAAAATGACCCTAAAATGACTCAAAATGAATGCAAAATTTGTACAAAATCACTCAAAATTAGTCTGAAACTAAGCTAAAACTTTTCCAAAACAACACAAATCATGTCAACATTTACACAAATGACTCAAAAATTACAAAAATTTGTCCAAAATGCTTAAATATTTGTCTAAAGTGACTCAAAACGTGTCCAAAATAATGCAAAAAATTGTACAAAATTATTCAAATCTTGTCAAAAAAATATCAAAACTAGTCCAGAATGACTGAAACTTGTCCAAAAATGCTTAAAAAGTCTAAAATTACTTAAAATATTTCCAAAATAATGCAAAATGTGTACACAATTACTCATAATAAGTCCAAAATGATTAAAACGTTCCTAAAATGACACAAATGTTTTCAAAAATTACATAAATTAGTCCAAAATGACCAAAACTTGTCAAAAATGCTTAAAGATTAGTTTAAAATGACTAAACATGTGTCCAAATACTGCAAAATCTGTACAAAATTACTCTAAATTAATCTGAAATGACTCAAATCTTGTCAAAACTACACAAATGCATCCAAAATGACTAAAACTTGTCTAATATGTTTAAAAATCAGCCTAAAATGACATAAAGTCATTGTCCAAAATGCTAAAATGATGTAAAGTCCTTTCAGGCAACATGGTTCAAAATGAGTCCAAACTTACTCAAAATCATCCAAAGCAACTACAACTTGTCCAAAATGCTTAAATGTTTGTCTAAAGTGACTCAAAATGTGCCCAAAACAATGCAAAATGTGTCCAAAATTACTCAGAATTAGTCCAAAATGACTAAAACGATCCCAAAATGACTCAAATCTTATCAAAAATTACACAACTTAGCCCAAAATGACCAAAACTTGTCAAAAATGCTTAAAAGTTTGTAGAAAATGACTAAACATGTGTCCAAATACTGCAAAATCTGTACAAAATTACTCAAAATGTATCTCAAATGACTCAAATCTTATCAAAACTTACTCAAATTTAGTCCAAAACAACTAAAGCGTTCTGAAAATGACACAAATCTTATCAAAAATTACACAAATTAGCCCAAAATAACCAAAACATGTACAAAAATGCTTAAAAATCTGTCTAAAATTACTCAAAATGTGTCCAAAAATTGTACAAAGTTACTCAGAAATGACACAAATCTAGTCAGACATGACACAAATTAGTCCAGACTGACTAAAACTTGTCAAAAATACTTAAAATGACCCTAAAATGACTCAAAATTAATGCAAAATTTGTACAAAATCACTCAAATTTAGTCTGAAACTAAACTAAAACTTTTCCAAAACAGCACAAATCATGTCAAGAATTACACAAATGACTCAAAAATGACGAAAATTTGTCCAAAATGCTTAAATATGTCTAAAATGACTCAAAACGTGTCCAAAATAATGCAAAAAATTGTACAAAATTACTCAAATCTTGTCAAAAAAAATATCAAAATTAGTCCAAAATGACTGAAACTTGTCAAAAATTACTTAAAATATGTCCAATCTGTCTCCAGAGTCCATCTACAAATGCAATGGAAAATACATGTAATGCACTGCAGTTGGGAAACGGGAGCTCTGTCCCTGAACGCAGCCGTCTGCTCAGTGAAGCCCATGAATACACAACATCATGCTCACTGCACTGCAACGACCACTTAGCTGATGGCCTCCGATCCCCGTTCTATACGGCCACTGATTGATTTAAATTTGGCACGATGAGCCCGACTGGCACCATCACAGAACGCTGACCAACAGGAACTGCCTCTGTGAAGCACGATGCATTAAATATTTCTATAATCAAATAAACTCTGTGGAAAACTGCTGTTCTGTTTCGACACTTTTATCTTAAAAGTAGCTCAGCCATTGTCTGTGAAGATCCCCGGTCATCCAAGTCATGGTGATCCTCGTGGTTTCAATCAGAGCATCTGGACGTGCTTGAGTTCCTCAAAGATGTTTCACCTCTCATCCAAGAGGCTTCATCAGTTCTAAACTCACTGGTTGGGAGTTCCAGATTTTTATACTCTTCAGGATCCATTAACACTGTTGAAGCGTCAGTCTGCTGGGTGTGTGGGGTCAGCCCTATGTTCCCACAACCTTATGTTCCCACAGCCCTATGGTCCCACAGCCCTATGTTCCCACAACCTTATGTTCCCACAGCCCTATGTTCCCACAGCCCTATGTTCCCACAACCTTATGTTCCCACAGCCCTATGTTCCCACAGCCCTATGTTCCCACAGCCCTATGTTCCCACAGCCCTATGTTCCCACAGCCTTATGTTCCCACAGCCCAATGGTCCCACAGCCCTATGTTCCCACAGCCCTATGTTCCCACAGCCCAATGGTCCCACAGCCCTATGTTCCCACAGCCCTATGTTCCCACAGCCCTATGTTCCCACAGCCCAATGGTCCCACAGCCCTATGTTCCCACAGCCCTATGTTCCCACAACCCAATGGTCCCACAGCCCTATGTTCCCACAGCCTTATGTTCCCACAACCCAATGGTCCCACAGCCCTATGTTCCCACAGCCAAATGGTCCCACAGCCAAATGGTCCCACAGCCTTATGTTCCACAGTCATATGTTCCCACAGCCCTATGTTCCCACAACCCAATGGTCCCACAGCCCTATGTTCCCACAGCCTTATGTTCTCACATCCCTATGGTCCCACAGCCCAATGGTCCCACAACAGTATGTTCCCACAACCCAATAATCCCACAGTCCTATGTTCCCACAGCTTTATGTTCCCACAGCCCTATAGTCCCACAGCTTTATGTTCCCACAGCCTTATATTCCCTCAACCCTATGATCCCACAGCCTTATGTTCACACAGCCCTATAGTCCCACAGCTTTATGTTCCTACAGCCTTATATTCCCTCAACCCTATGATCCCACAGCCTTATGTTCCCACAACCTTATGTTCCCACCAGAGTCACACCGGAGTGTGACACTGGAGTTGACAGGTCCCCGTACTAGAATCATGGCGGCGTTCAAGAGCCTCGGCGGCGCTCGGCGGCTAGTATTTCAAAATCTCAAAATTATTATCCGGATACCACTACAATGACCGGATATTTGGATATTCAGATTCTCTGTTCCAGCCCTAATTTAAAGTAGTAAAATATTCTATTCTATCCTATTCTGTTAATTTATTTATTGGTAACACCAGTGGGCTCTTAGAATAATTTTGTTTTTCTTCAATTTTTGCAAAAAAAAAGTGAAATTTCGTTGTTGGGGGTGTTTTTAAGGTTTATGACATTACAGTTGTATCACACTATACAGAAGAGATGTATGAGTTCTCCCTACTACTAGTCATGGCTGTGCAGTGAAAAATGAGTAAAAACTGTAACAGGAACAAAAACAGTTCCACCCAAAAAGTACTTGGGGTTCAAGGGGTTGATGGAGGGGCAAAAGAGCACTGCCAAAAAACAAAAGGGGGACTACGATTTATAATACGTGATAAAACAAGAGCATGATTGTAAAATGAAATGCAGCACAGCATCAGTTCATCGTTGGAAGCCAAAGTTATAAGTGAAAATAAAACTCAAGGGTGTACTTTTTGGTACAAATGTACTGTTCTCTACCCCCCAAAGTTTAAAAAGTTGCTGCTGTTACTCACAAAGACGAAGCCGGAACTGCCTCATTCAAAAATACTTCAAACTGCTGGCGGGTGGAAGCTTTAATTGTGAGGCGGCGAGATGTAAAGTGCCGTGTTTGGATTGCCTTTGATTACAGCCACCTCCAGAGCGGGACAGCAAACAGCCAGTTTGATTCTTGTTTTCATGTTCCTGATTGCTGAAGGAGATTTGTGGGTGTTTGAGGACTCATAAACATATTTTAAATTAATTTTACTTACATAGCACCAAATCTTAACGGACTCTGAGTCATCAAACTCAAGACCTACCTTAATAGCCAGACTTCTATTACTCATCTTAGAACTCATTTTATTTATTGGTTTCTGTATTTACTCACTCATTTACATATTTTAATCCATTCATTGCATCATTTATTACTTTTTATTGATTTTAACTTCTGTTTTGCCCTTCACCTATCGATCTGTCTATATTTTATTAATAGATATTTTATTTTATTAATTTATTACTCTTCTTAGAATTCATTTTATTTATTGTTTCTCTATTTACTCACTTATTTACATATTTTAATCTATTCAATGTGTTTTTTATTTATTTATTTTATTATTTTCTTAGTCTGTTTTTACTAATTTTCACTTCTATTTTGCCCTTCACTCATTGGTCTGGCTATATTTTAATAATACATATTATTTATTTATATTTATTATATATTTATTTATTCTATTAAATTTATTTTTATTATTTATTTATTATTTTTATTTTATTTTAAATTATATTTTATTTATTACCCTTCTTAAAACTAATTTTATTTATTGCTTTCTGTATTTACTCACTTACATATTCTAGTCTATTCAATGTACTACTTATTACTTTTTTTTTTATCATTTTCTCAGTCTGTTTTTCTGAATTTTGACTCCTATTTTGCCCTTCACCTATTGATCTGTGTATATATTTAATAATATATATTTTATTTTTATTTTTATCTTTATTTTATTTTATATTTTATCTAATTTTATTTTATTTATTTTACATTTTTATTTATATTTTATATTTTGTATTTTAGTTTATATTATAATTATTTATTCATTTATTTATATTACTGCATGAGAAAACATTATTTAGGATAGCGTTTTCTCAGGGAATCAATCCCTGTTTTTTTGCGTCCTTCATTTCCAACATGACATGTTGGGGGGATTATTTGTATTGTTTTATTGCATTTTTATTCCTTTAATGTGTAAAACACTTCAGCGTTAAATTTCATTTGTATGATATAGATAACAACAACATAGATAAAGTCTGATTGATTGACCTTTAGGCCTTTTACAATGTAAGGCCAAGAACTTACATTATCACAGAAAGAAGCCCGACAATCCCTTGGGGCTGATAAGGGGGAGGCAAATCCACACTTCTACCTCGCTCTTTGGCCAATTCAGCAAATTCATAAATGTCAGAGGGCAACGTTACCAAAAGAAAAAAGCTTTCTGCCATTTCTGCAGCTTGATCTATAACCTACATATAATAACCTATAACCATCCGAACACAGGAGACAATTTTTGCAAAACAAAAAAAGAAAAAGCACTGATTTCCCTCCAAGTTCAGATTTCCTTGGTTTCATTTTGTGCCTTTTCTGTTGTATTAAAAGCTGGAAAAGAAGGACATCTGGAGACAGAGCTGTTCCAATGTGACGGCAGCAGCAGCCCAGAGGGACAGAAAACCACCGTGGAGTGAACTTGTCCTACGTCAGCTTCGATGTCGGTCTCCCTGGATCACCTGGGCTCTAATTGGTGAGGCTCATTAGGCCTGTCCGGTGGCTAAAGCGATCGAGATTGTCTCTGCCTTACAGCCAATAAAGGACTGCTTCAGTAAAAGACGACTAAACTTCTACGAGGGGTCTTCCAACATCAGTTCTAAACATAAACAACTGGCAGGAAGTCGGATTAATATTATATTTACACACTGTACAATAAAAATAAAACTTTACTTGCAAAAAACCCCAAACAGCGGCGACACGTTTTGGCTTGTACCTCCTGAGAATAATCATTTAAAGATCCCACATGGTGACAATTCATTTTGATTGTCGTCTGCATGTTTTATAAAGTGAAAGAATAAACTTAAAGTGAAAGTTTAGGTATCTCGGGGTCTTGTTCACGAGTGAGGGGAGGATGGAGCGGGAGACTGACGGGCGGATCGGTGCAGCGTCTGCAGTCATGCGGTCGCTGTACCGGTCCGTCGTGGTGAAGAAGGAGCTAAGCCAAAAGGCGAGGCTCTCGATTTACCGGTCGATCTACGTTCCGACTCTCACCTATGGTCATGAGCTTTGGGTCAAGACCGGAAAAACGAGATCCCGGATACAAGCGGTCGAAATGAGTTTCCTCCGCAGGGTGGCTGGGTGCACCCTTAGAGATTGGGTGAGGAGCTCAGAGTAGAGCCGCTACTTCTCCACATCGAGAGGAGTCAGTTGAAGTGGCTTGGACGTCTGTTCCGGATGCCTTCGGGACGCCTCCCTCGGGAGGGGAACCACCGGGAGGAGGCCTCGGGGTAAACCGAGGACACGCTGGAGGGATTATGTCTCTCGGCTGGCCTGGGAACGCCTCGGGGTCCAACTGGAAGAGCTGGAGGAGGAAAGTCTGGGCATCTCTGCTTAGACTGCTGCCTCCGGGACCCGGCCCCAGATAAGCGGTAGAAGATGGATGGATGGATGGATGGATGGATGGATGGATGGATGGATGGATGGATGGATGGATGGATGGATGGATGGATGGATAAAGTGAAAGTGAAAACGTGAAGAAGCTTATTACTGCCACTATGGGGCGGCTGTGGCTCAGGTGGTAGAGCGGGTTGTCCACTGATCGCAAGGTTGGCGGTTCGATCCCCGGCCCCTCCACATGCCGAAGTGTCCTTGGGCAAGACACTGAACCCCAAGTTGCTCCCAATGGTAGATTAGCGCCTTGCATGGCAGCTCTGTTGCAATTGGAGTGTGAATGTGTGTGTGAATGGGTGAATGTGAAACACATTGTAAAGCGCTTTGGATGCCGCTAAGGTAGAAAAAAGCGCTATATAAGTGCAGACTATCTACCATTTACCATTACTCCTCTAGTCCTTCCTCAACCAGGTAGCCATCCAGCTTTACAACCCAGCAAGAATTTTAACCTAAGTAACCAGTAGTCGTCAACCTATTAATATGGCTGCGTCCTCAGTAGTAGGACAATCATTAGTGGTAGCAAGGCTGTGCAGCTAACAAGGCTAGCATTAGCATTAGCTTTGATGATGTGCCCACAGGTCTGAGCTGTCTTTAAACTTTAAGAACCATTTTAAAACAACAACCAAAAAACAAGTGTAATGTGATGTTTTCATGTCGAATGTTGACTTAACTGCCACCAAAACACAGCCGATGCTACTTCTTTACATCCGTTAGCTTCTCTCCTGCTCTCTGTGCTCGCATACACTGTATTTTAATCCAGTCAAACTACCAATTATGCTGTTGTCTTTTACATATATTTCCACATCTGATGTCAGACAACCGGATGAGTGTCAAATCTGCACAACTGCCGATTTTACAACCGCAATAAATCGCAAAAACTCCCCATTCACGGAATGTAAATACAACCGCTGTGCTGGGAATTCGGCGATATTTACATCTGCACTGAGGAGCTATCATCTGTCATCTTCGCAGGATTTTAACCTCAGATATTCTACGAGGCCTTTAATTGATTTGCTGAAAAGGGGAACAGTGTGGGCCCTTTAATATTTCAGTGCTTGAGAATTTGCAAAAGAAGGAAGGCTCGCGCCACATTCGCACGTCTTATTAGAGGCACTGGTGCTGAAGAGGCTACTACATTATGGCTCTTCATTAGTGTTAAAAGTGCGAGCAAAAAATAACCCGCCCGCTAATGGAGTGGAAACGCAATTCAGCTGAGGAAGGGTACTCGAGTTGATGCGACACACGCTTCACGTTCAACCCAACATATCGGGTACGTCCCAGTAAGCCGTATTATTACTCTGACTGCTTTAAATAAGTGAAATTTATGGCAGTTTCGAGGTTTATTGTCTTGTTGCATTGGATTGCATGAAATGTCCGAGTGAGGGGACCTTGACACAAGCTGCGACAGAATATTCTTGTAACCCTAGATTTGTCAAGTAACCGAGAAAGTCCCTGAAAGGAAATACTATGAGAGGAGCTGAGGAAGGAAAGAAGAGCACTTATCTGGAGGCCAGTTTATACTTCAGCAGGGGTAGAAAGGTCGGATTTCATAAGAATAGCTAAACAAATGAGGATGAGGAGCAAAAGGGAGGAAGATTGTATGTGTATATGCACAGTTTCTTTAATTAAATGTTGTTTACTGAGAAAAAAATAAGGAAAAAGGTGAGTTTAAAGTAAGGATGCACGATAATATCGGCATCTGATAATTATCGGTTAATGTTGGCAATTATGACGTCATTCCAATAATTTAAAAAATCAGCTGATAAAATGTGCCAATAATAATAAAGACTATGAATTTTGGTTTTCTCCATTGGTCTGTGTGTTGTGGTTTGTGCTCATGCCTGGCTCCTCAACCCCTCCCCTCCCCGACGGTACTGTCGCACGTGTGTGATGTCATAAGACTGCGCGGGCAGAGAAAAACAAGCAGCATGGCGTGGCACTCATAGACATATATACGTAGACGCCGCATTGACTGTGGAGGGACGTGCCTAAAGCTCCGCCATCTTGGTACAGGGCTAGCAGAGGGGGGAGTGAATGTAAGTCTATGGAGGTAAGAGGTACTCCACAATCTTTAAATAGAATTATTCAATGAATTTTCGACCGATTTCCAAATGGTTTGGTTTGTTAAAAACGTCACACATTTAGCTTTGACACAGGATGCTTGGATGCTTTTGTTCTATTTATGTCTGCCTGTCCGTCCTCCATGTCTGGCGTTTGTAACAAACAATATATGTTGACAACTGATCGATTTATGATCACTTTTATAGTGCAGACATGTCATTCCTCTATAGACGTAATGCACTGTAGGGGCGAGTGGCACTGTACCAAGATGGCCGCCGCGTAGGCACGTCGGCTCCAATCGGCAGCGGCAGTCAACGCGGCGTCTACGTATATATGTCTATGGTGGCACTGACCAGTGTGGACTTTCTTTACCGTGTCTGAAGAAGACGTTTCACTAGGGCTGGTACTGAGTATTGCAATATGGGAATATTGGTTGGTTGTGGTGATATTGACGTAATAATTTTGATATTCAAATAGTCGAGCGTCGCCGAGCATCGCCGAGCGTTGCCGAGCGTTGCCGAGCGTTGCCAAGGCTGTAGTACGCCGCCGGGCGCAGCCGAACGTCGCCAAGGCTCACTGGAGACGCTCACTGGCAACGCTCTGATAACATTTTCGGTTATCAGCTGCACGAAGTCTAAAATTATCGATTATCGGTATCGGTTGAAATTGGCATTATCATGCATCCCCAGTTTAAAGGAAGTGCAGGTACCTAAAACGTACTTTAAAAGACTACAGAACACATGAGCAGTCCTAGTTTCACCAAAAGCTTTATGAAGTATTACAGCCTTGTGCCAAGATGTTCGAGGAATCTGTGGTATTTCTCGGCTTTGCTCCTTCTCTCATAACTTTTGCTCAATATCTCTCTGGAGGAACCACATCCATCTCTGGACGGTCAAGACAGCAGAAAGAAATATTGCTCTGGAAAGCTCATAATTCTTCTGGTCACTGGTGATACGGTTTATTGCTGTAACACTGAAGGTAACAGCTGAAAACTTGGGAGAGCGAATGTGTGAATCCAAAATAATCACCCTCACTGTTAACCTTGTAATTCTGCCTATTCAAATAACCTGTTATCTACTTTTGCTCCTTTAAAACTGACTTTATTACTGATATTGAATTTTATTTAAATGTAATTTTGTGCAATGATTCACTGTCCTAAAGGTTAGTGCTAATATTCAGAATTATATTTAACAGCTGAGGCCCCTGTTCTTTAAAACCTGGCTGACTACAGCAAAAAAAGTAATTAAGTTTTTATAAAACCGGATTTAAAAGCAGTTTTCTTTATTGAAACTAAACTTCTATTCCCCAGAATACTTGCTAAATTAAATAGAAAATTAAAAGTAACTATTGATAAAGATATTAAAACAAAAAACTGGTGGTATTTTGCTTTTATTTGGAATAGGAAGGGTCTCAAGTGTGTTGGGTACAAGACTTTCTTTCTGGAAATTAGGTTTGAAAACGCACAGGTTGTCCAAAATCAAAGGACTCAACAGCTACACATTACCAGATATTCTTTTTTTAATTGAGAGACGACAAGTGTGAAGCATTTTAAATCCAAATTTATATCCCTTCTTCTCAGCTGAATAGCAAAAAAACTACTCACTGCAGTCAGGTAAGGCGCACATCAAGCGAAACTAAAAGACGTACCGCTTCTAACAAGACTAATTTGTTGTCAATGTAACAAAAACTATTTAATGATGCTTTTCACATACGTCGATCAGCCACAACATTAAAACCACTGACAGGTGAAGTGAATAACATTGATCATATTGGTACTATGTGGTGTTCTGATGGGAAAACTTGGATTTTAACATCCGTGTTGATCAGACTTAGACACCCAAATAAACATTGTCCCACAACAAACACACTCCCTCATGTAAATGGAAATCCCAAATTAAAATTCACCCCACCACATGGAAACAACATCAACCAATCAGGAACATGTTGAGGAACATGACAATGGCCAAACATGTTGATTTGACCTCCAAACTTCCTACACCCCATTGTGATCAAGCATCAACAGGATGCAGTGGAACAAGTTGGATTGACAGAGGCCCCACTGCACAAGCCAGAGTACCCAAAGGATCCAGTGCCCTGGTCCTGGTTCCAGACCCCATAGGACACCCTGAGAGGTCCTCTTGTCCATGTCCAATGGTTCAGAGCATTTAGAGCACATAAGGGGGACCAACACAATATCAGGCAGGTGGTCATAATGTTGTCTCACTAAGCGAAGGAATCACTTAATACAGACATCAAACGACCACAAAGTAATATTTCACATTCCGAATTCTCACTTCAATAAATCACACAGTTCCTATTGTTTCACGACGCGCCACATTTAAAAATAAACAGCAGACTTTAGCCTTTCTGATGATGCTAGCTGGCTTTCCATGTGATAACGTGTTGTTGAATAATCTCCAAATATTTCTGCATTGTGTTCTTTATAAAGCTGACATTACATCCCACTTTGCATGAAAACCAAAAACAAAATCATGCTTTTCATTTTAATTCTGCACAAGTAGCGGTCAAAAGATATAAGAATACGAATTGTACTGTATTATATTAAATAATATTGTATAAAAGGCGTTTCCTATGGTCAGTAATTCCTTATCTGTAAAACAGATGAAGGAAGAGCCTTTCTTTGGTCGTCTTCTGTCGAATTTATCTTCTATGTATTTATTCATTGCATCGCCCACCTCTGTGCTGACATATGGAACGATACATATCACACAGATTAATTTCTACTGAAGGGATGGCTTGTCAGATGTCAGATCACCACCACGGCTGGTCGCAAGCGTTGCACAACCAAACACATAGACACAAACAGGCTCCTTTAAAACTGCTTGTTGTATTGGAAATATTGGATTTTATTTAGATGGAAGAGCCAGCAATGGTGGCTTAGCTGTTTCCTTATATATGTCTGCAATGTTTTTATTTCCATCCAGAGGAATTTAGACAATCTTAACTAGTGTTTATGTATATTTCTGGTTTATTTTTCTACAGATATTTCTTAAATGTTTGCACTATTCCCTTTTGCTGCTGTAACAATTCAAATTTCCCCATATTTTTCCTCACAGGCTGCTCACATGTGAACCAGCATGATGCTAGTGCTAGTGTTCATGCCCCATTGCAGCCCCACCTAGTCTGTTAAACTCAAATAACATACTGTGTTGCCTGCAGATGAGAAATGCTCGTTGTTCAGCACGAATCGATACAGAAATCTTTACAAAAACAGATGAGTTCATGAGCCCCGTGGCAGCTAGACGGGGGGGAGATTCCTTCTAGGAGTCTCTTGTCGAGTGACGGAGGAGCCCCGGCAGGATTTAACGGTAAGGAAGAGATACCGAGGTGGAAAACAAGGATGGTAATTGAAAAGAGCGATAAGAGGCAGAGAAATGGTTAATTACAGAGATAGCAGAAAAAGCCAGAGCGAGTGGGGAGAATTAGAAAGAGACAGAGAGCCTCAGAACGATGGAAGCTGGAGGCTACAAGCACACATTTACAGTATAAACCCGGTGCGCAGTGAACGTACGAGTCCAAAACGCTGTTAGGGCTTCGTTCGTTGGTGAGGAAGCTCGACGGAGGAGGAGGAGGGAGTTCGGCACAAAGGATGGAGGAGGGGACACTCATTGCCTTCCCTGCAGCGATTCCACGCCTCCATCGGAAACCTTTATGGGCCGATACGTCTGGATAGCAGCGCCTTTTAGATTGCACTTAAAGAGGGCTGCTTTGGCCATCGATTTATCTGGGCTTTACAGCCACAGTCTGCGGCCCTGTAGGGGAAACTCTCTCCCTCTCTCCCTCTCCAACGCCAGTCACAAATCTGTAATCGTTTGCTTTTCACTCTGCAGCCACAGCTGAGCGAGCGGCGAGCCAAGTCGGCAGTCGCTTCTGCGGCCCCTCGAACGTTGTGCCGCCTCCCGACGAGCCAAAGCGGGCCACAAGACCCGGGTCTGAGAGATCCGTCTTTTCAAAGTCGGCAGTCGATATGCATTGTAATTACCAGTAATCGCCTGTCAATTGAAGGACGTCTGCATAACTTTCCTGCAAAGAGTCCATGAGATTACAAATGCTGCAGGGAGGAAAATCATCCATTCACGTCCGTATAAGCTCCACTGTTCTCTACTGTTTTGTGTGGAAGCTCTCCTATAGCTGTGCTTCTATAAAGGATTTTTATGTGCATTTTACGGTGGCAAATTAGAAAAACCTCCTCATTAACTGAAGGACGCCTGCACGACTTTCCTGCAAAGAGTCCATGAGATCACAAAGGCTGCAGGGTTGGAAAAGGTCCACGCAAATCCATTTAAGATACAGATTAATCATTGTAATTTTAGAGCTGGGTGTCGCCGCTCACCTCCCGATACGATTCCGATACATTGGGTCCCAAGTACCCAACGATTCGATGTAGATTTTTGAGTTAGAATACCAAATTTGCTTTGGTAATGGAAGGTAACCCTCTAACCTGGTGCATAATTAAATAATAATATTTACATCAACAACTGACTGTTAAACAAATAGTTACACAGCATCATGTACTTTTTATTTTTTGCAAAATTTCACAAAAGGGCAACTCAAATCACCAGCAGCCAACCAGAGTGGAAACAATAACCAGAAAAGCCCTCAGAGAGCTCATATCTCCGCCAAGGAGCTTCAGTCCACCCCCAACACAATCTCCCAATTCACATATTTTGTATAGAACGTTACAGATACAAATGTAATTACATACAGTTCAAATGTCCTACCAACAATGCGGCCTTCACCCCATCTGACCTAATGAACAGGCGCGGCCTCTAGCACGGCAGCTCCTAACAGCCTCCCAGCTTCTTAGACAACCAGAGATAAGAATGCCGGCCCAACCGTGCGTATGTCGCTCAGGGAAGGAAAGAGAACTCCGTCATTGTCGCTGTCTGTCGTGTGGAGGCCCAAAATGTCATGTAGTCAGAGGGGGTTACCCCAGAAAACAAGGAGTAAGCTGCATTTAATTTTCCACCCGGTTACACGTACATTAAAAAAAATTAAACAGACACTATGTTGCAAAATCTTACCAAGAATATTTGTCTTATTTCTAGCCAAAATGTCTTATTTCTCTTGTCAAAACAACAGGGCTGGACCCGGATATCTGAATATCTGAATATGCGGGCATTGTGGTAGTAACCGAATAGTCGTGCGCACCCCCAGAAGGCTGCAGGGTTGGAAATGGTCCATTCGCGTCCATATAAAGCATTTTTAATTCACATTCTATTTATATTCTATCTAGTTCCCTTTTAGAACCTCCTCCTCTACTGTTTCATGTGGAATCTCCTCCTATAGCTGTGTTTCTACGTGCATGTCAAGGTGGTTTTACTTGGCCGATCAACACAATTCAAAAACTGGTAGTTAGAAATCAGCATTTTCGACAGTTCAAGTTGAAATGGAGACTCAATGAGGCTCCGTCTTGCTGCTACGTCATCTTAAATTGGTCTTGTCATTTTGACAAGCCCAGGACTTAATTCTAGAGGGTTCCGTACGTGATTTTTGTTTATTGTTACACCCCTACCAGAATCTGTAAAAAAAATCTGCTCTCTAGGTTGCAACTAGGTTGAACTGCAGGCAGTGTTTACACAGTATACACAGGACTGAAACCAACCGTTGTGACTGTGTCATGCTGCACAAAAGACACTGTTGAGTTCTCTCTACTTCCAGCCATGGTTGTGCTGTTTCTATAGAGGTGCAGGACTTTATAAGATAGTAAAAACTGAGCAAACAGTGGATGAAAATGTGACGGAAGCAAGAACAAAACAACACTCAGAAACTCATTTACAATGTTTTGTGACACTGCTTTCGGTTGTCTGCAACTAGTCCCAGATAATCCGACTCAAACCCAAAATATTTGCACACACACAGCTCTTTTTGTGCCTTTTTTTTTCTTATAAGCTGCAGCAGTCAAATGTGGCTATTGTGTAGTATTTCCATCACCCACAGCACTTTAAAAATAAAACAAGTACCATCACGCTTTCAGAACACCTTCGTGACAGCCCTATTATGCACTCTGTGAGTTGTCGGGATGAGCAAGTGCTTTTTCCAGCATTATTAATAAATAATTTTTTGCTAAAATATGAACTGTACTTTTGAACCACAGCCCATTAACTGCAGCAGCCAGCTTATTTCAACAGCTCTGGGCCAACATTACCTCATGATGTGACAGGTGAATAGTACTGGAACAGTCAATAGTAAAATTCATTCCATTCCTTTTCTTTATTGCCTTAAAGCTCTCTCTATCTCCAGACAGGGGTTTAATGGCCGCTAATGTCTGTGCCGCGTAATTAGCAGAACAGCCAAAGAGCACAGAGCTCCGAGCTGCTGGGAGTGCTGAAAACCAGGCTTTTTGTGCTCCGTACAGTCAATAAAATATGTATTTCCAAGGCATAAAAGCCAGTTCATTTCTATTTCTGGAGCAACAAAGGCACTGGGCTGCATGACCGGCCAAAAGAGCAGCAAAAAGGGGCCCTGCTGGATGTGAACAATTTCCCTGATTGCCGCACCGTCGGCTGGACTGACGAAGCTCTAAATTGTAGACTCCACAGTTAACATAATCAGCAGCCAGCAGTTATCTCATTTACAAATCCCACCGCTAATGAAAGCCACGAGGACGCTCACGGAGAAAGGTGCAGTGAAATAATGTTAATAATTAAAGACAAGCACCATTTGTCATGATGGTCTAATGAAGCAAATCACATTAATCAAGTATAATTTTATTACAATAATCTGGATTTTGGTACCAAATTACATTTAACCTTGCTTTACATACTTTACACTGGCGGTCTGCAACTTTTTATGCACCAGGGACCGGTTTCAAGCGAGACAATTTTCCACGGACCGCTCACAACAAATAATAATAGCTTTTTAAAATCAAAAAAAGTGTCCTAAAGGAATAAAATTACTTTTTATGCGCTTACTTTTTCCAATCTCTCCCTCTCCAAAGCTCTCCAGAGACGTTTGTTTTTTATTAATTTTGGCAGGGGGTTAGATTGGAGAGTCAAGCGCAGGAAACAAGCACAGACGGAAGTGATGGGAAGATGATCTAGCCATTTTTCAAAATAAAACACCATGCAGACTCGGCTGGAAATAAAATAAAACGTTTCTATTCTTTCTGTGCGGCCCAGAATGATCCACAGCCCACTAATGTTTTTCCTTCAACCTAAACTAGTAAAAAAGCATGTGTTGGTTTAAATCAGGGGTGCCCAATCCTGGTCCTCGAGGGCCCCTATCCAGCATGTCTTAGATGTTTCCCTCTTCCAACACACATGATTCAAATGATCAGCTCATCATCAAGCTCTGCAGAAGCCTGATAACGATCCTGATCATTGAATCAGGCATGTCGGAAGAGGGAAACATCTAAAACATGCCGGATAGGGGCCCTCGAGGACCAGGATTGAACACCCCTGGCGAAGGAGGTTATGTGATGGCCGGTGTTGGTTTGTTTGTTTGTTTTCAAAATAACTTGAAAACTCATGGACGGATTTGGATTAAATTTTCAAGAAATGTGTGAAATGGGACAAAGAACAAATGAAGACATTTTGGGACTGATCCAGATCAACGTCTGGATCCAGGATGTTTTTTAATCTAAGTGTAACCAGGTGGACAATTAAATGTGGTTTACTCTAAAAGCTACCAGAGGGCACTCTTGTTTTTGGGGTAACCCCCTCTGACCACATGACATTTTGGGTCCCCACACGACAGACAGTGACAATGACGGAGTTCTCTTTCCTTCCTGAGCAAAAAAAGGCACGGTTGGGCCGGCATTCTTATCTCCGGTTGTCTAAGAAGCTGGGAGGCTGTTAGGAGCTGCCGCGCTCGAGGCCGCGCCTGTTCATTAGGTCGGATGGGGTGAAGGCCACATTGTCGGTAGGACATTTGAACTGTCTGTAATTACATTTGTATCTGTAACGTTCCATAGAAAATATGTGAATTGGGAGATTGTGTTGGGGGTGGACTGAAGCTGCTTGGCGGAGGTATGAGCTCTCTGAGTGCTTTTCTAGTTTACAATGTAATGCAGAAAAACTAAATATTGCAACGTCAATTTTTTCACAATATCGTGCAGCTCGACTCGATTCAACCAGAATAACCTTTGTTTGACAGACGATGAGGGTAATGTGGTGACAACAAGGCTAGCTGAACAACAGCCTGAATTACTGCTTACTGTCTACATGAAACACAAACAATGACAAGGAGATGGATGCGGAAACACCTCCAGCGACTTGACTTTACAGCATCGAAACGCCGGCCAAACGTCTGTCTGCAGCATAAAGGAACAGGGCTCCAGTCGTACAGTCACGATTGTTTTGCGGTGTGCGATTATGCTTTCTCCTTGGAATCACAAGGCAATCAGGATAAAAAGAAGAGAGGGGGGAGTGTGCTGCGCCGTCGCCCATACAGCTGCTGCTTTCTTGCTCATTTGGGAGTGTATGGCATTCTGTCTGAATGGTAATTATGACGGGAACAAAAGGGGCATTTAGAGACAAAAGCGGGTTTGGAGTGAACGGGCCTGCTCCCATGCGCAGCGAGCGTTCCCGACTCCAAGTGGCGTTTCAAGAGAGACGATATGAGGTAATTATGCAGGAGAAGTTGCAGGGGAGGGAGAGAGGAAGGAGAGGGAGATACCGGGGTTGGCTTGGCGTCTATAGAGAGCAGGACCAGATAGCACCATCTGCATTCTGCACATGCACTGTCCGTCTGGCTCGCCGTTGCCTTCAATAAAAGCTGGCGCCGAGACAGACAGCAGGCAACAGCAGAGTATTCAGACATACAGTATAGTAAAGCACACGCCGGCCCTCACACATGCTGGGATTGAAATTGCACCACACACCAAATCCCGTGGCTACAACTTTTCACCCCAGTCTGCCGCGAGATGGTCTTCACAAGATTTAACGTGAACGGGGGGGGGGGAGCTGATGGCACTGATTTAAGGGATGTTTGCCGAACTGCCACTGTGGAGTAATGCACATAACTCTGCAGAACACACACAGAATGCACAAACATCAATGGCAGCATCCAGAGAGGGAGTTTTTTAGGTTTGGATGACAAATACTAGATGACAAACTCAACACTGATAACATCTGTAATATGCTACAGGTTGACCGATTACTTCTGATCCAGTATTCCGCCATACTGTTTTAAGATTAACTGTATTGTTTTGGGTTTCTTTAGCTTGTTGTGTTGATTTTCAATATATAAATTAACCTAAATGTGCTCTCACGTAGTGGCTTCTTGCTATACAAATACACCACTCTGTAGGCGCGAGTATTAGCATAACAACACTGACCAGAAGGTTGAAATGCTCCCATTTAATTGAATGTATTTTAAAGATAAGTAAACAATTGTATTGATAATAATTTCAGTTCCAAATATCGATTATTGTTGTCCTTAAAGACTAATATTTGGTTTCTCCACGCCCTGAAAAACACATATTTATCAATCCCCCTAAAATACACTGATATTAACCGGTTTCTGTCCAGTAGAGTGAGTTCAAATCAGTAGTAAAGGGAGGAAAATTTAAAGGAGCATGATGCCACAGATGGTTATCCAGTTCTTAACATTACGTACTCCTACATTTTGCCTCTCTACTGCAAAATAAAAAAGTCATATAGAGGATGAATCACTGCTCATACAGCTTTGAGCCAAACCAGTAAGATACCATGCATCACTCCCATGATGGAAATCCCACGTAAGATGAAAACAAACCGAGCTACTGGTGGGATTTGTTAAAAAATGTACATACACCGATCAGGCAAAACATCATGACCACCGGCCTAATATTGTGTTGGTCTAAAATGCTCTGAACCATTGGACATGGACCAGAGGACCTCTCAGGGTGTCCTATGGGGTCTGGAACCAGGACGTTGGCACTGGATCCTTTGGGTACTCTGGCTTGTGCAGTGGGGCCTCTGTCAATCCAACTTGTTCCACTGCATCCTGTTGATGCTTGATCACAATGGGCTGTAGGAAGTTTGGAGGTCAAATCAACATGTTGGACCATTGTCATGTTCCTCTACATGTTCCTGATTGGTTGATGTTGTTTCCATGTGGTGGGGTGCATTTTCCTCCAGTGACATTTGGGATTTCCATTAGCATGAGGGAGTGTGTTTGTTGTGGGACAATGTTTGGGTGTCTAAGTCTCAGAACACCACATAGTACCAATATGATCAATGTTATTCACTTCACCTGTCAGTGGTCATGATGTCGTGGCTGATCGGTGTACATCTAACCGTTTGGAGGTCATCTTACCTCTCTGATCTTGTCGCGTTTCTCCTTGACGTCGGGCTCCGGCGGCTCTCCATCGCTGACGCCCACCACCTTCGGCATGGGGACGGGCGGCAGCGGTTTCGGCCCCGGGTCCTTCTTTTTCAGGTCCTCCATCACTTTATTCTTCTCCGTCTGGATCTCGGCCTGAAGCTCCTCGCGTGACTTTCGCAGCTTCTCTTTCGCCTCCTGCAGCGCTCGCTCGTGGTCTGCGCGGATCTTATCTCGCAGGCTTTCCTCCTCCTCCCTGCGGGAAGAAGGGAAAAGGTCGTGAGTTTTAATTCTTCATGCCGTGTTTGGATCCCCATTAGCTTTCCAAAGCGGTTGCTCATCTCACCAGGGTGCACACACACAGATAAAAGAGCAAAAACATTTCTATATGAAATTTATTAACAGTTAAACCCATACTTTCACCCTTTAAGAGGTTGGCTGTGCTGGGAATGAAAACAAATAAATATTTTGCATATATTCTGTGTAAAATAGCACCTCTGCCCATTTCTATGCTTTTATTTAATTAAACAATATTTTATTCTTATAAGATTCATCAAGGCTGAGCAGGTTGAGCAGGTTGAGCAGGTTGAGAGGCCTCTGCAAATATTAGCAGCAAGGAAACCAGACGAAACCTCACCCATCTCTAATCCAGATCATTATGGAAAAAACAAACCCCCGTCGGTCTCTCGTGGGAAGCGTTAACCCCCCAACCCCGCTGGTCTGCAGTTACATCAGCTCCAGGAAATAGGACAGATGCAGAGGAACACCGTGAGGAGGCTCGCGGTGCCAGAATGACAAAGAAACATCATCTGCGGTTCCACGTGGCGTTACGAGCCCCAGGGTGTTGACACAACTCTACCCCATGAGGATGTGGGTCAGTAATGAAAAACAAACATAGCGGGGTGCCGAAGCAGAGGCGACAGGAGGACGGCGACACCGCACCGATTTCCGGCGGTTACTTAAGCAAGAAAAAGCTTATAAATCGCCTCCACGTCTCGCTTTGCTGTTATGTGGATTTACACAAATACAATTACAGCCTGATAAGGACTGACGAACGGCAGGTCGCTGCAGGGAAGGAGGCGTCTTATTAGCAAACATCATCCGTTGTCCGTGAAGTGAAAATACATGACACGTCTTTTACGTTTCAGCTGGGAATACTGTAGATTTAACCGACCACTGCTACATTTACAGGTCGTAACCCGTATATTAGTAATATTAAGGAGATGTGTGCAGCGTAGGAGGAAGGACGTGCCAGCGTGTTTTGCATTTTAATTTATAATTCGGATCTTAGCAAGTAAACTCCAGCTCCTGTTTTGACTTTAAATACATCAACCTGAATCATTTCAGCTCCTCTGTGTGTTTGATATCTCGCAGAAAGCAACACACTGAATTACCAAACATCAAGGTGATGTGAATTGACGAGGGAAGAAGGAAACTAAAATACATACAAGACACAAACTGAAGACGCATTTCCCTCGACACGTGGCTCAGTCCCTGTTGTGCTGCGGTAGTTGTCAGTTCCAAAATTACCTTTACTGTGAGATATCAACGATAAAAAAGCCCCGTGCGTCTTGAAATTTGTGTAAGATGTGAGCTGCAGGGTACAGTAGAGGAGGAATCTGGGAAACAACTGTGTGTTTTCTCAGCGCCAACACGTGAGCATGTTTATTAATGATCTTCTGTGTGATAAACGCAGGAAATGTGGGAGGAAATGACGACCTGCTGGGATCCATGTGGACTCAGCTGCAAGCCTCCCCAGAGTTAAACAGTTCACAACATCTCTGGCATTATGTGTGTGTCCTTGTGCGTCTATATACCATTGAAACGTGACCCTGAGAGTGAGTGTGTGTGTACGTGAGCATGTCTTACAGTCGTCGAGCTACATAAATCCACGGCTCAGAGAATAAAAAGAAAGGTTTTAGCCTGACATAGCGACTATTCTACAACAAAAGCTATTATCCAAAGCTATGCGAATCTTTGTCCTTGTCTGAAAGAGCAGCAGTCAGGGTTACTGGGAGTTTGAATGCAACACAATTCCAGTAAAAACTGACTTTTTAAATATTTGGTAAAGTTTTCTCTACTGGCATGCAGCCCAGCGAAATCAGTATCTACTAAACAGTCCTTCCAGGAATTAGCGATGCTGCAATCGCAACAATTAACGCAAATTCAGTCAATCCGTTAATTCTGCGCAACCTTGCAGTTTTGTCCAATCACCGTGACTTTTCTGCAATTTTGTCCCGCCTCCCGTGAGTTCCACCAATCACAGCAGTCCCAAGTAATGCACGTACGTCACCGAATTCATTTCCTTGTTTATGGTTTGAAGATGCAGACGTGTGCCATAGTAACGTCTCTCACTTACCAACAAAAATTACTGCTAAAGACCTGCAAAACAATTCCCTGATGTTCTTCACCAAAGCGGAGCTAAACTGTTTTGCACCCTGTGGAATATTGAGGTGGAACACAAACGAAAACCATCCACTGACAAACACTTTTCTACCGTAAACATATCAGGAGAATGGGTGAAACCAGCGGACCACAGACCAGACAAACCACCGTGATGAAGCTGTTGCATCCAGACCTGTGGCAGCACTGAAACAATGAAGGTCAGTTAGATTCATTAACTGACGTGACGAGCTGTGAATGTATGTATGTGAACAGGTGTGTGCCAGGATGTGAAATTTCCTTTTTAAACCACCGACAGATATGTCCAAATATGATTCATTCCAGAAGTCACCTTTGATTTTTAATGAATTATACAAAACAAAGAAAAAAATTTTTACCGTCTCCTGCAAAATTCATCGCAACAAATACGCTTAAAACATCGCAACTTACAATCGCAATTCTTTAGAGAAGCTGCCGCAAATTCAGGCATTTTAGGCCGCAACAACCTTGAAAAACGCTTGCGAAATCCTGGAGGGACTGACGAAATGTAAACTGTACTGAGGCTAGAATAAAAGAAAGCCAAATTTTGATGTTACGTGTCCAAATGTGGTGTTTACAGACCTGTTTGTGCTCACTAGGTGTTCCTAGTAAGAGCATCCGGCTCTTAGCTTGTGAAGATTCATTTTTTATGCATCCCTTTTCTTACGGTCAGGATTTATGTATTTTTTTCACTCCTGCCCTGCTCAAAGTTCGTCGCTAAAATTACTGCTGACCAGGGGGGGGAAAAAAAGAGAAAAGGGATGTAGAAGCAGAGTGAGGTGTGAGTCAGCCTGCATTAGAGCAGATGTCTTTATTGTATACCTGCTTGATAAGAGTAAGTGCCACAACCTGAGCCAACTTCACAAAGAGAGGAAGCATCCAGACCCGTAAGGCCACTCGAAAGAACAGCCGACGTGACTCAACACACCCGCCGCCTTCAGCCTTTATGCATATAAGCTGCTGTGGATAAGAGACGACAGGATGAGTGTGCTCCATCTTCCTGGTATTACTCTCATAACCCGAATAAAAGTGCACTTTCCAACATTTTGTGCAATTGCTGGTGTTTCATGGCAATATTTAGAGAACAGGTGGCCAAATGGCAATTTTATAATGCCTATGTCAAGTTGTTGTTGGGGTTTTTTTTCTGACAAAATGCTATTTATAAACAAGAATATATGTTGAACTTAAATGAACATGTGTCACTTTCTGTTGCTAACACGCTAACATGCATTGCAGGCTGTAGATTTATCCCAGCTCATATAACAACACTAAATCTCTCTGTACACCGGCCTATTTTGAATTGTGACAATTGCTTGCTTTATTCAAGCATCTGTTCTGCAAAATCCCTTGCTAATTTTAGATGCGATATTTACTGGACGTGTCATCTCAGGTCGGTAAGCTTAGCGGTAAGCAATGGCTACCGTCTCGCTGCAGAATGTTTAATCCCACCCACCATAATTTGATTGGTTTAATCTGTTGAATTCGGGCAGAATGAAATGGAAACTGTGACCAGAGGCTAGCGCTGAGCATTAAGCGTCACACTTTATGGAGAAAGTTGTAGTCTAGAGAGCAACGATAGTATAGAAAACAAAACGTATGTGGTTAAATAGAAGTCCTGCCTTTAAAATCTTAGTAAAGCAAAAGTCTGCAAGTGTTACCCGCAAAATTTACTTATTAATTCATTCCGCAGAGCATTGCTCGCTCTGATTGCTTCACTATTATATTAGAATATAATGCTTTTAATATTACTGCTGGGTCATTCTGTGTCAACTAGATCCTGTGTATTAGAAATTTATTTTTTAAATTTTTTGAAAATCCACTTTATCTGCAATTTTTCAAATCCTGAATTTGAGAGGTCTTAATCACAAATCTGCAAATTCCCTCCATTTACCAGAAACTTCTGCACATCTCCTGAAAATGTGAAGACTCTAGGACGTATACTTCAAGAGATATGGACGTCCCAAAGTGGCATCTCGTTCACTTTACAACTCACGACAGATTTACTGAAAATTTCCACTGGGTGAGCAATTATGAAAATGTTGGAATTCCTGCTAAGAAAGTTACAGACGTCAAAGATCATCCCTACAAAGTTTCAACAGATTCTGAGACGGTCGAGCAACCACCTTCACTGAGCTGACACAGAACGGCCCTGCTACGTTAAAGTACGTGTCGTCCTTTACTGCTGAAGATGCTCAAAGTTGCGGTCAGCCTCCCTTTTGGATGTAACCAAAGTTTAACAAACGACTGGAACAGGATCAACGAGAAAAGCACTGGGAGAGCGCAGACCTCCGCCAAGGAGCTCATTTCACTCCATGTTGGGATTTACACCCAGAAATAATAGTCCCAGGATTGTTTTATCTACATTATTAGACTCCTTGACCAAGAAAACATACCCTTAGCATTTGGATTCACATTAATATCATTATTAGTTCAATAGTTTCTCAACAAAATCACTTTTTGGGTAATTGTGGTTTCTTCTGGATCTAGCTCCATAGCGATTGATTACATAACTAGAAAAGCCCTCAGAGAGTTCATACCTCCACCAAGGAGCTTCAGTCCACCCCCAACACAATCTCCCAATTCACATATTTTGTATGGAACGTTACAGATACATATGCAATTACATACAGTTCAAATGTCCTACCGACAACGCGGCCTTCACCCCATCCGACCTAATGAACAGGCGCGGCCTCGAGCGCGGCAGCTCCTAACAGCCTCCCAGCTTCTTAGACAACCGGAGATAAGAATGCCGACCCGACCGTGCGTATGTCGCTCAGGAAGGAAGGAGAACTCTGTCATTGTCGCCGTCTGTCGCGTGGAGCCCCAAAATGTCATGTGGTCACAGGGGGTTACCCCAAAAACAAGAGTGCCCTCTGGTGGCTCTTAGAGTAAACCGCATTTAATTGTCCACTCGGTTACACTTACATTAGAAAAAAAATTATGGTTCCTGACGGTGATCCAGATCAGTCCCAAAATTTCATCATTTCTTCCTTGTCCCATTTCACACATTTCCTGAAAATTTCATCCAAATCCGTCCATTGCTTTTCGAGTTATTTTGCACACAAACAGACAAACAAACAAACAAACCAACCAGCGCCCGCCATCACATAACCTCCTCGGTGGAGGTAACAAATCTGTTGGCATACTCCTGATTTAGCAGAGTCTCAGCTACATGTTGGTGTTGGCTGCATGTCTGGATCTTCACCTGTTACCTTACAGTGATGACCATTCCACAGGCCCTCTAGTTTTTCCTGTTCTGGATCGTGGTATCCATCCATTTAATCTCACCACAACACAAGCCCAAACCAATGAAATCAACACCATACTCTCCCTCTGCTTCTTCTCTCACGCTCAGTCTACATAGCAACACTGATATGTGTAATAAATGCAGTCAGTTCAGAGCACTGGTGGCGTGTCTAGGTGCTATGGAAAATGACCCGTTACCTGTGGAGGAATAGAATACCTTTTCAGTCGCTGCGATTTGCAATGAAATTGGTCAGTCGGCAATTTATAGCTAGTCATGCCCCAGTGGCTGGTGCAGGCTGACCCAACGTAGTCCCTGTTATCCGTCCCCCTGGTAATCAGTCGATGCGATTATCTTAAAACGGCATTTAATCATCCCGCTTAATTGGTCAATCACTAGCAATTACACACTGGTCGCACAGACGTACATTGAAACAGACAAGCAACGCGTTAATATTAAAGTTCTTCGGTTTCCATGGTGAGTCACCGAACAAAAAAGGTACAGGTGAGGGACGAAACCTCACGAAAAAAGGAGCTTGGTTTGGCTGTGAAGTGGCAAAACGTCAACGTTAGGAGAGCAAAAGTGTATAAGACTGCAATGACAAGGCTGAGCGCATGCATCCCTGCACTTACTGTACTTATTTGTGATTGCAGAAATGAGAATACGACTAAGTAGAAGGCTAAAAAACAGAACTGCAGAAGGTCATCAACAATGTATGTTCTATAAAGCACTTATCCTCTTTAGGTTCAACTGCGAAGATTAAAACACGTGTAATGCAAGGCCAGTTCGGTTTATTACAGTGTGTGTTTGAGAACGAGGGGGAAAAAATGCATGTAGAGATGTGAACAACAATAAAGAGGATGCAGAATGTGAAAGGCAGCAATGAGATAAAGAACAGAGACAGTGGCAGGACAGACGCAGGCTTTTTATACTAATTACCCTTCACACAACACAATGTGCATCCATTTTATAATTCTATCATGATACTTGATGCGAGGCCAACAGCGACCAAAATAAACAGCATCCAAGTTACGCAACATCGCCCTGGAAACGGCTCATAAATATTCATGCTGCAAGACAGCGCGTCTGACTTTAATTGATAGAAAACATATTTTCCCTCCACCAAGATGGCAGCCGCTGCGCACGCCTTTGTAAGTGGATGTATGCGAGAACGTTTCAAATGTGCTGCGTTTGCTCCGCGGGGATTTCATTTCTCAGATTGCGATACAGCTCGTGTGAGACCGGGATGTATTTGTGATGTGTGATTTGCATTCTCTATTCAATGTTGGTTTTTTTATGTGCTGTAGTGTCCTTGCAATTTATGTGCAAGCACGGGAGCGTCTACACCCAGGGGTGGCCTGTGGTCGTGTGAGTTTGCCCCCAGCCACATGCATTTAAATGTGATATTTCGATGCTGCTGATGCTGGATGTCTGCTCGACTGTTCGCATGTATGTGAGAAGCAAATGAGGAGGTTTAGCTGACAGCATAATGGCTTCTGATTCAGCTCCATGCATGTGTGTGCAGAAAGTCAGCGACACCAACATACAAATTACAGAAACGCGCAGCTTTCCGAGCATCCTCTGGTGAGAACTCATTCCCCTCGACACAAACAGGCATTAGCCTTTTGCAACCTCTCCTCTCAGCCTGCTCGGCGTTTTATCACGTCACTCCTCTTCTGTCTTCCCGAGCCATTATCTGACTCGCTCTAGTATCGCCGGTGATTCCCTTCGAGTCTCATATAATGTCAAACATGCAATTAAGAGCGCATCAACAACTGCCCAACTCAATTAACTCGACGAAGACGAGCACGGAGCGAAGCTACCGAGCATCCAGGTGACCATCCGGCACCTCACGTGGACTTTTCCACTTACTGACATCTACTCGTGTTTGCAAAGAGAGCCCCACTTTCCTGATTGGTTTCCTCAGACTTGTCGGGCTAACGGTAATCGCTTCCTCATTTTATCAACCTTCCTTGAATCTAATCTTCAGTGGCATCATGAAATCTGCAGCTCAGCAAAGATCATCTCTTTCCATGGCAACTGGAGGGAAGCAGCAGTTGTCCAAACCGCCTGGTGGGGTATCTAAGACAAGTTGTTGTTTTTGTTTTTTTTTCTTTTTTAAAGCCGAGGAAACACAAGGAGAGGAGCTCGGGCTGGATGCGATGTTACCATGGCAACAAACAGAGACTCGCACACACACACACAGAGGTCATAGACGGCAAGTCAAGTCTTAATTACTTAATTGACTCATTTATTCATGGGAATGAGACCGCTGTGCTATTAGTGGCTGCACGGTGCCTGAATGGATTTCTAGTGCAACTGCAGGGGGAAACACAAACACGAAGATCACCGTTCGACATAGGATCTGACAGTTTACAGGACGTGTGCGGTACTTTTAGACAGACAGATTGTGTTTTTGACAATGTGATGTACTCAAATGCTGTTTTTTTAAGTTATTAAAACTGAAAAAGCACCGACAGCTACATGCGGCTACAACACCGACAGACAAAACCCCCAATACTACAGCTGAGGCACCTGCACTTTGCTCAGGTAACAGAGGATCGACAGTTTGACCCGTTTCACAATGAAATAAGAATGTGACCTGCTCTCTGCCAACTTGTGCTCATCCAGGGACTCCAGAAAGCAAACCTTATTTGAGAGTGAGCGACTTGAAATGTGTCACAGTCACATTTGTGAAAAATTAGGCTGATTTTGGCAGCTACTCTGCAACTCATTGTGGCTAAAAGTCATAGTTTTTCTTCCTCACTGGCTCAGTCGGTCAATCCCTGCCTGACGTACAAAACGATCTACAGGTGATTATTTTAAAAAAACAAAATAAAGAAAGGGAGGAGGAGGAGGCTGGTGGAGAGGGAGAGGTCCGAGAGTGCAGGCGGAGGTAGAAAGTTCTCGAGTGAGTCCATTAAGAGCTAAAAAATTAAACAAATACAAACAGCATTCACAATCATGGCTTCCCAGAATTACGCGAACATGGTTGACTGTGGTAGTGAAGTCCACGCAGATAAAATTCCCACAAAAAATGCAAAAACAAGAAACATTGAAGTAGCCTTAGTAGCAAATATAAGAGAAAAATGTTTAAATGGTACATGTTCTGCACTTATATAGTGTATTTCCACCATAGCAGTACTCAAAATGCTTTACAATGTGTTTCACATTCACCTATTCACGCCCAATGGCAACAGAGCTTCCATGCGAGGTGCTGCCTGCCACTGGGAGCAACTTCGGGTTCGGTATCTTACCCACTTGCACATGTGGAGGGGCCGGGGATCGAACCGCCAACCTTGCAATCAGTGGATAACACGCCCTAACAACCTGAGCCACAGCCGCCCCAGAACTACTTATGCACATCTGACATCAGAACGCTGTGTTTCACTCTTTTCCAGGTAATTCTTCCTGTCTGAGTGAACTGCAGCCGCCTTACTAGCATCCACCTTAGCCTGCATGTGAGGCATTCAGGGAACATCAGTAAATGTCTGACATCTTGCAAAGACAACTATTTATCAGCATGCACGGTGGGTTAATAGTTGTGGCGATGCTGTATCAAATGGGAGGATGGCCGAATCGTGCAGCGGTGCAACCAAACCGTGAAAAGGCCCTGTCAACTATCGTTGCTTCTGGTCTGTATTTGTGGAAAAATCCACTGTGTCCATGCTGCACGTTGTTTTTTTAGACAGACTGAACTGTTTCACATTGTTGAGAGGTTTAATAGGAAAGTAGATTTCCTTAGGAGTTGCACGACTGACATAAAAATCACTTAATTTCATTATGTTCCATCCATCCATCCGTCTTCTTCCGCTTATCCGGGGCTAGGTCGTGGGGGCAGCAGTCTAAGCAAAGAGGCCCAGACTTCCCTCGCCCCAGACACCTCCTCCAGCTCTTCCGGTGGGACCCTGAGGTGTTCCCAGGCCAGCCGAGAGACATAGTCCCTCCAGCGTGTCCTAGGTCTACCCCGAGGCCTCCTCCCCGTGGGACATGCCCGGAACACCTCCCCAGGGAGGCGTCCAGGAGGCATCTGGAACAGACGTCCAACCCACCTCAACTGACTCCTCTCGATGTGGAGAAGTAGCGGCTCTACTCCAAGCTCCTCATCCGATCTCGAAGGGTGCACCCAGCCACCCTATGGAGGAAACTCATTTCCGCCACTTGTATCCAGGATCTCGTTCTTTCGGTCATGACCCAAAGCTCATGACCACAGGTGAGAGTAGGAACGTAGATTGACCAGTAAATACAGAGCCTCACCTTTTGGCTTAGCTCCTTCTTCACCACGACATTTTATTATGTTGTTGTTTCCAATTAGCACTTCAATAAACACCAATCAGCCCCAACATCATGACGACTGACAGGTGAAGTGAAGAACATTGATCATATTGGTACAATGTGCTGTTCTGATGGAAAACCTTGGATTTTAACATCCATGTTGATCAGACTTAGACACCCAAATAAACATTGTCCCACAACAAACACACTCCCTCATGCTAATGGAAATCCCAAATGTCACTGGAGGAAAATGCACCCCACCACATGGCAACAGCATCAACCAATCAGGAACATGTTGAGGAACATGACAATGGTCCAACATGTTGATTTGACCTCCAAACTTCCTACACCCCATTCTGATCAAGCATCAACAGGATGCAGTGGAACAAGTTGGATTGACAGAGGCCCCACTGCACAAGCCAGAGTACCCAAAGGATCCAGTGCCAACGTCCTGGTTCCAGACCCCATAGGACACCCTGAGAGGTCCTCTTGTCCATGTCCAATGGTTCAGAGCATTTTGGAGCACAAAAGGGGACCAACACAATATTAGGCAGATGGTTATAATGTTATGCCTGAGTGGTGTATAAGCATACTGTGCTGCGTACAGTTTGTCAACATAAAATTACCTTAACTGCAACGGTCATTTTGCTTATTCAGACTAATCAGTGAAACAGGTTACAGAGGAATCACTAGAGAAATATTCCAGCACCTATTGCATCTCCTTCATGTAAGACTGCAGTCACAGATTCCTCTCTGACCACAATTTGCCTGTTTCCAGCTGCAGTTCCACACATATCACGGCCAACATACAGAATAACATGACTGACAATGAGAATCAAAATAAAAAACAGCGAGAGCGGGTCTAAAGTTCAATGTTATTCATGAGTCCAACCTCTTCTACCTTCAGCAGCAGCAGCAGAGCGTCATGTGCAGGGTGAAGAAAACACAGTATTTTCTATATGTATTACAACTGTTTATGTCTCCCATCACCCTTCTCTGTATTTCCATTAGAGTTAGGTTGGCAAGTGTACAACTCTGAGATGAAATATGTCTGGAAAGCTTCGCCTATACTCTCGTCCTGCATTCAGAGGAAAAATAAAGACGCTTCAACCACAAGGCAGCGTTCAGCTCAGGACGGCCTGCTCCACAAAAAATAAACCTTTAAATATTTTACTTCAGTACCGACTTAAAAGAACCACCTGGTAACATTAACAAGGCAACATTAAAACACCTACAAATGTCAGATATTTGTCACATTAGACTGAAATTAAGACCTGTAGCTCCGAAAACAACAAACCAGAATGTAAACAGCACCCAAACAAAGACCTCCCTTTGTGCTAAAATAAAAAAAGCAAATTTGTGGGATTCCTGAGAAACAATAAAACAATCTTGCAAGCCAAAATTATGTCTCCGAATGAAAGCGACTGCAGTCAACAATGTCACCACAATCCTATCAAAACGAATTGCTGTCATTCTTACGTTTCAGTTTCACCTTGTTCCTTGTGAAATTTGTTTTCTGTCTTCTACACTCCCTTCAGTGACTAAAAAAAAAACACCACTATTGAAGGAGACAAAACCCTCGCATGTGATTGATTTTGGGTGTATTTTAGCCTTCATAATTGTCCTGCACATACTGCATGTGTTGCGTATGGTAGAAAAATCACACAGTTATTATTACAAGCAGCATATTATGGTCGTACTTTGAGTCACAACACCAAAATCATGACTTTATAATCATACCTGGCGAAATAAATTGATAAATACTGAACCGATACCGCAGCAAAAACCTAAATCATCAGAAAAAGTGACGGAATAACAGATAAGGGAACAAGAAATCTCATTTTTGGACTCTTTTACAGGAATTCAAGTTGTTTAAATGCCTGAACACACTGAACCAAACCATTCAGTACATGCAGGTTCAGTTCAGTACAGAGGTTTACCACGGTACGAACATTTTAAGACTATTAAGAATGGCTAATGTACAGAACTGTTTTAATTGTGAACCTCGTAGTGCCCATAGTGGCGGTGGCTGACCTTCTCCATCTCAGAGTTGAACAGTATTGAGGAACTAAAAACAAGTAGGAGTTTCCAGTGGAACATAGGATGTGACGGACTGTTTGTTCTCCTGCCGGCGCTTCTGTGACGTCTGGCTAGCCAATGGGATGGCTAATGCTAACAGCAAGAAGCCGGAGCTGGAAGACGAAAATCACTCGTCTGGGATCACTTGGGTTTCCTGGTAAAGTACGAAAAAGCAGTAAAACAAGTGGACCAGACCAAAGCCGTAAGGAGCTCCAAACGTGGAGAAAGTATGGTGTTTATTATTGGTCATAACTCTGGTTTTACTTGGCCGATCAACACAATTTAAAGACTGGTAGATAGTTTGAAATCCACACTTTAGAGACACGTTGAAACGAGACTCAGCGAGGCGTCTTGCTGCTACGTCATCTTAAATAAATCATGTCGTTTTGACGCATCGGCACGTCCGTCGATTGACTCCAGAGGGTTCCATATCGAATCCGTGACATCCATACCGAGACATGATTTTTGTGTACCGTTACACCCCTACTTGTGGCTGACCAGTCTTCTCCTGCACAGCTGTCTGAGCTCCAAACAAATCACAACAACAACATTATTCTAACAGTAAACACTTCCTACAACAATAAAGGCTATAAACCGTTACCTAAGAGAACTTTTTCTCATTCACTTCATTTTTAAATGTAATCTCACTAAATAGAAAACTAGAAAATTAGCGCAGACCTCTGCCAAGGATGTGCACTGACTGATTATTTACCAGACTTACAGCCAGTCATCTGTATTTATTATTACACGCTCAATAAAATTAAATATTACGTCCTGTTAAGTGTTTTCGTGTTTGTTTGCTTTCCCGTATACAGTGGGTAGGTATGTTTTTGACGTATAATTGGATTTATTAGATCAAGGTGAGAGTGTTATTAAAGCTTTTACATGCAGTAACCTGATGTCTCCTCTACACTGTGTGCTTTATTTTATAGTTGGTTTTATATGTGCGACCAGATATCACCGTTTAATACGCTCAATGCACCCTTCCTGGCAGAGGTCTGTGCTCTGCTGAGTGGGTTGGTAATAGAAATAATTACTGAAAGAAACGGACATGCAGTGTTTACCATGGCCAGCACTGATTGGGTATAAATGGATCATGTTATGCGTTTCCTGCTCAGCCATCTCTGATTTGCCTCAAAGTTTTATAGCATAAAACGTGGTTATTTACGAAGATCGGTGTAAAAGTTTAGCCTTATATGTTATTTCTCATCTTGTCATTGATTCAGAATCTACTCCACCGGACAAACAGTACAATACAGCAGTAGGAGAACCAGTTTGAAACCCCAGAACTCTGCATCTACCAGTGTTTTTGCTTTTGTGGAGCAACTTGTCATCAAAATGTTCAACAAATAGAATATTTTTTCATTTTTCTGACCACGTGTTTTGTATTATAAAGTATCATATATGTTTTATTTTGTATTATTGTGACATTCAGCTACATGTGGTTCAGGAAATATCACTAGTTGCCTCCGCCAATGAGGTTATGTGATGGCCGGCGCTGGTTTGTCTGCTTGTTTGTTTGTGTTCAAAATAAGTGGAAAACTGGAAAACGTGCAACCGGGTGGACAATTAAATGCGGTTTACTCTAAAAGCCACCAGAGGGCACTCTTGTTTTTGGGGTAACCCCCTCTGACCACATGACATTCTGGGTCTCCACGCGACAGACAGCGACAATGACGGAGTTCTCTTTCCTTCCTGAGCGACATACGCACGGTTGGGCCGGCATTCTTATCTCCGGTTGTCTAAGAAGCTGGGAGGCTGTTAGGAGCTGCCGTGCTAGAGGCTGCGCCTGTTCATTAGGTCGGATGGGGTGAAGGCCGCATTGTTGGTAGGACATTTGAACTGTATGTAATTACATTTGTATCTGTAACGTTCCATAGAAAATATGTGAACTGGGAGATTGTGTTGGGGGTGGACTGAAGCTCCTTGGCGGAGGTATGAGCTCTCTGAGTGCTTTTCTAATTGATTTTTGCATTTGCAATTTTGGGACTTCACATAAAGTTTTTCATATTTTATCTCATCAATAAATAAAGATTATTTGATCTACTTGTCCAGTATTGCAGATTCTGAATCGATGCTATCATGAGAGATAACAGTGAAAGTTTCAGGCCTTTATCTGTAACAGTTCCTGTCATGTTGTCAGTCAAACAGCCACAAATTTCAACAAGAAAAAAAATTGATCTCAGAAAGTCCATGTCAAACTCAAATAAGAAATAGTTTAGAGAAGGCCTCTGATGATTTGATGTGGAAAAACCCATCTGCTGCTGACCTGTCGCTCTCTGAACTGTTTCTAAAAATCCATGTCTGTCACCAAGACGCTTCGCTAAGTTGGATTTGTTGCCTCCCTCCATCAGCTTAGCTTTAAAACATCTCTTGCAAACAAGCAAAATAATTTCATATTTCCCTTCTTGCACCTGCCCCAACCACAAGCTTGTGTTGTCCAAAGAATCAAACCACTTCAAAACAACCAGTATAAAGTAGGATAGCTAATGAAATCACCAGATGAATGACCTCTAATTGCCTTTTGTTAAAAAATAAAAAGCTAATTCACTGAATTTCACAAGTCCATGCTGCCCTGTCAAAACATGAGCCTTTTCGAAATGCATAAACTTGCATATTCCTGGAGGACTGTCGATTTGTGCACCGGAGTCAAGGCCTCAGATGAATAATTCAAGTCAACAAACCACCTCTCTGTCACACAGATGTTCATCTCCGAGACAAACCCAAGAAAAACTAAATCAGCCGCTGATTGCCACGAGCTCATCCGAGGCTTCACAACCATGACTCGGCTATTCACTCGCCTGCATCAGCCTATTGTGTGCAAAAGCTAGAAAGGGGTCTTAGTGCCATCTGCACATATTAGCAGCCATTTCTACTCTTGAAAGGAGAATACATGAATAAAAAATCAGTGGCAAGGAGGGATGTTTTAAAAATGCTGAGAGGTATTATGCGGGCTAATCGGTGTTCACTTCACAGCAGATGCAAATTAAGAGGGAGAAAAATGGCATTGAATGCTGAAGGTTAAAGAAAAATTAATGATTTTATGCACCTGTGGCCTATGACCATGTGGAGAGGATTTGGTTCAGACTGCATGAAAGTGTAACAGGCTCTTTACATAATGAAGTACGAAACTAATGCAAAGTGCTTTAATTGCAGATCTGTTATCAATACAAACATTGAACATAAAACCCTTTAAAAATGTAATGACAAAGGTACTTCAGCACTTACAAAGGCAGGGACTCGCATTCATTCTCTGCTAAAGACACCAATACTCCACTATCTTACAGCCTTGTATGCTGCTATAATAACACTATAGTAATGTTCAAAACTGTTAAATTATCATAGATTAAGGACAGGTCTAAATGTGCGGACGAACAACAAATTTACTCTGACCTACCCTTTTAAAAATAGCATTTATCTGAACTCTCAGATGCTCACTTTGCACCGTTAGTGGACCACAATTATCATAGTGTGTAGCTCCTTTTAGTTCCAGTTAACAATATGAATCCCAAAATCTGCTGGCAGGTTTGAAAGGCACGTTGTTATTTTTAAAAAAATGTCAAAATCACATCATTTAGTAGAGTGGCAAACTGTAAAAACAGAAAAAAATGCACCAATTGTGTGATGTGCCCTTCTGATACTGTGATATTTAATCGAAAACACTTTACTCTACATGGCTCATTTAAAAAATACTTTATACCGATCAGATTCTGTAAAAATCAAAAAATTCTGTGCTCCTCCACGCTACCTAGACGCTACGAGAAAAACAGCAGAGACAAACAATCACGTGACAAAAATTCTGTAATTTTTTTGTTGATAGAAGACCAACTAGAGCTTGACAGCATAATGAAACACACGTGATCAATAAACATGAATGAAGCACGGCTCAAAAGCCAAGGAGCAAGTTGTCATTGGAAGATACCTACTCTTTATAGAGCTGATGTGCAGAGTAGCTTGTAGCAGTGATACAAATCCATCCAACCATTATCTATACACCGCTTAATCCTCTGTAGGGTCGCGGTGGGACTGAAGCCCAACCCAGCCGACTTGGGCAAAGGCAGCGGACACCCTGGACAGGTCACCAGTCTATCACAGGGCTACATATAGAGACAGACAACCAAGCACACTCTCATTCACACCTACAGACAATTTAGAATAATCAATTAACCTCAGCATGTTTTTGGACTGTGGGAGGAAGCTGGAGAACCCGGTGACGCTGCACAGGGAGAACATGGAAACTCCACACAGAAAGATCCCAGGCGTCCTAACCGGGACGCGAACCGGGGATCTTCTAGCTGTGAGGCGACGCTGCTAACCACCGAGTCACTAGTGATACAAATCTAAGGAGTTAAATATCTCTAGGAAGTAAAACAAAGAAAATGAACTTTTGTTTTTCATTTTTATCATTTATAGCATTATAACTTTGTCGTACTGCATGGAAAACATTTTGGAGTTCAGAGCCTTGGTGGCATACTTGAGCCTCGGCAGCGTTCGGCGACGTTTGGCAGCGCTCGGCGACGCTCGGCTCACACGAATATTTGAATATCAAAATTATTATTCGAATACCACCACAACGAACAAATATTTCAGATATTCAAATATTCGGGACCCGCCCTATTGTGCTGTTGCCATAGAGGAGAGAAAAATGAGAATAAAAACGATAAGGACTAAACTCCTGGGTATCACTCAACTATGCATCGTCACTAGCGAAAATGTAAAAAAATATATGTTTTTAAGAATATTTTCTCATATTTTTCTTTAAACAGTGTATTTATGGATACAATACAGAGGAAAATAATGGAGTATAACGTTTTATTTTCTAGTTTGACCTCATGACGGCAGTATTGTGTCATTATTATAATTCCAAAACCCGGACACAATGATACAGATGTGTTTCTGTTTGGCTCACCGTCACCGTAACATGATAGTGCTGCAGCTGGAAACAGGTCAACTTCAAAACAGTGTTTTCTTTGATATTGGAGAGCTTTGATGACAACAGCTCAGATGCAGCCGAGCCTGCTGATGGTGAGGAACTCGTTTTGGTGCCACTAAAGAATCAGGTCATTTAAAAGCAGAAACAGAGCATGAAATTGACATGGCAACGCGGAGCACACATCAGATGATACGTTTCAGATAATATTCACCCTGAATGGCATGACAGAATCTAAATATGACCAATTAACGCTCCCAGGAGAAGCAAGGATTGATAGTTATCTCAACTGCCTTGACCCTGCTACTATACATGCATGAGTAGTTTTCCAGGACAGAATCAAAGCATGGAAACCAGAGGATCTCACCGGCGAACACTCTCCAGGAAAACATTGCTATTCGGCTGCTGTATCCACAAGTGGAGAAAAAACAAGTACAACAACTTCTAAAGGTTGACGGATGCTCAAGAAGTCTTTATCTACAGTCTGAGCCGTTAGAGCTGGGAAACTCCCATGCGTCATCGGTTCATGCACCATCCAAGGCAAAACAGAGCAGCAGTTACAGCCATGTGCATTAATCATGATGCAAACAAAACCTTATTTAATTAAGGATTACTGCACTGGATGAGTTTGAGTTTAGGCTATGTGCAAGATAAGACACTATGGACATGAAATATATCAGTATACACTTCAATAAATTACTAAAATGATGGCTAAAAAATCATAAATGACAAAAACATTAATATAGAATTCTATTTTGTGAATCTGTTAGTACGAGGATTGAGGTGCGAAAAGCTCAAGTTAAGAAATATCAGAGTTTATCCTGCATTGAGGAACTTTTTGGCTACAACTATAGAGGTTTTTAGGTGGTGTCCAAAGAGATTTTAATCAGCCACTAGTGAAGAAAGAAAGTGAAGTAGAAGAATTACATTTCTTTTATTTTTTTGACCAGTTAATTGGGATTTGTTCGAGCGTAATGGACATTTATGCTCATGAAGTGGTAAAAAAAAATAACCGGAAAATGCATCTATTTTTTGACAAATAAGGCAGCACAGACTCTTTACTGTATGCAAACCGGTCATGCTTCCTATCACGCGCAGTCACACCCCTGAGAGGAAAATCCTGAGCCTGGAAAAACCCCGTATATGGCTAAATGCATACTGTAATCCATTTAAAGTCCATAGTAAATGCCAATCTGTCACTGTGGCTGGCACATGGCACTCAGCATAAGTGAAAAATATGAGACATTTATTATATAATACACTGACAAACAAAACAAACATCTGCGTCAATCTGTTAAGAAGCTAAGAAGCATCTTTCTTTACTTATTCAGGACAAAAAAAAGGAAGTGAAACCAGTTTTGGTGTTTTCTTACAAAAGAGTCTGCAGAAAGTCTCGATACAGAACAGAAACACCGCCACTACATGCACCCTACATAACAGTGAGCCTCCATAAAGGCCGTCTGTGTGTGTGGGCAGCTCAACTCAAGAATCTCTTCGTTTTTCCATCTTCGACACGTCAGCGGAGAGTGTTTTTCTTCTCGTCAAGCAGCTCCGCATCTGAGAGCTCTCATGGAAACCTCTGAGCGCTGCGGACGAGTCGACCTCCCGCCTGCCCGTAAACACCACGGGCGGAAAGAAGAGGCCCGACTCTGGCGCTCGGCGAAGGCGGCCGGGTTTTTGTTCCTCCTGAGATTCGGCTCCTGGGATTCCCTTCAACATGAGCTATCAAGCAGCTTCCATGTCCTGCTTTTTCCCATGACCCAGTTGGCTTCTACAGCTGTATACGTCGCGGCTCTCCCAAGCTTAACCGTGGGTGTGTGATAGCATCCTCGGCCTCTCTGAATCTTTCATTTCTATCTCTGCACTAACAACCTTATAACACCAGCTGCAATCTCAGGCACACACCCACTTCCTCTCAAATACATTCAGTTTCTTTCTACTGTTTGTCCTGTTTTTCCCACAGCAATCTTCTTCTTCTTTTATCATCTGTTCACTCCTTCTTCCCACTTGTCAAAGCGTTGCATCAATTAGTGCTCGGTTACAGCTGAAGCAAATACTTTATAAAAACATAACCCTTGTTGTCTTTTCCCTCTTTCCCCCGCCTCCATGTGCACATGTTTCTCATACATCTACACAAACCCATGAATATTTCATCCATCTGTCTCGCTGTATGTTTCAGGTGAACACCTGAGGCCTGACGCTGCACTCGTGTTGACATTCAGCTCTTCTGACCTACATCATGCCTGGCGGACTAATGCTTCCACAACAGACATGGAGTTCATCTGCCGCAGTTAGCACAGGTCGGCCGTGAAACAAATAGGCACTAAACCTGGTTGGTTGCTGCCCTGAATGTGCAGAAGAGATATAACGCCACAAATGCACCTAGTTTCCCATTTTGCAGTGTAAAAAAACAACGCATGAGAACAACTTTGTCTTTAATAAAAGCAAATCTTTGCTGAATTACTTTCATTATGTTGTTTGTAGTCAAGTAAGAGGTCCGTATATTCAAGGGGAAAAAACCAGAACAACCTGAAAATAGCAGGAATTGGGAAAGTTGGGGGAAATGGGGACTAAACTACTCTTAACCATGAGCTCTGGAGCATCTGCAGCCTTCACCTTCACTCGCAGCATGGAGACATTTTTGCTAAAACATTCTCTGCACTTTCACCCAATAACAATGCAACATTAAACACTTTACTCATGTTTTGGCAATTATTTCAGCAGAAATTATCCCAACAAATGTAGTCGTAAATACCCGAAACCTTTGATAAATACCTGACGCAGCATTGATCGAAAATTGTGGAATCAAGTTTTTTTATTCCCACTGACTGTGTCCTAGTTAACAGCATACATCCCGACCCATGCATTCGTGCAAGTCTGCACTGCTTCAAATGTCAGGACACAGACAGAAAAAAATTAAAATAAAATAAAAATATCACTGCACGAGCTGAGATCCCATTTCCCTCTCCCAGGCCGATCATAAATCCAACAGCTCTGGTAGGAGACACATTTATTATCAGGCCAGTGTGGCTCCGTCTGACACAGCTTGTGTGGTTTGTGCAGGATATGAAAAAAGCGGCACTGAAATCCCCCACTGAATTCAGAAAAGGTTTATTTGAAATCCAAGCCTCGGAAACCTGAGGGCCGATTCTTAATTTGCCGTTGAGCGATCCCACTTTGATCCCTGCGCTTTGACTGACAGGGAGCCATTGTGGAGCAGCGCTGCAGCTCCAGTGTCAGACAGGGACGGGGTTTGGCGTGCAGCTTTGTCGTTGACCACATCGTCCGCGAAGACTCAAAACCTCCCTCCGTCTACATTTCACCGTCACTCTCTCACCACTTTTAGAAATGTTTTTTTTGAAACGGGGTTGGCGGCTGAATCTCTCCTCGCTCTTCTGTCGCGAACAACCTGCTGGGCTGCACTCATGGAAACCAATTCAAACAAGTGTCTCTCTTTTTCTTTTCTTTGGCTCTCAAGAGGTCTTGTCACCACTGCTCCACTCCAGAGTGATGATAAATGGGAGATGGAGTAAGGCACGCTCCCAGCGGGCACTACTGATGTTTCACACACTTTCTGTTACACAAAAACACACTAGGAACCAGCACCAAGGATAACACTTCTTTGTTTATCATTTAAATAACCGTATCTTGTCAAAAATGATAACAAGCTTCAATAGAAATCCACTATTTTCAGCCTGATGCTACACGAAAGCCCCTGTATCTTTAGTTTTACTTTCTATCTATCCTTAATTTCCCAGCTTTTATGCTAAAGTTGCACCTCAACGCAATCAGTGTTTCAATTCAATCCACAGAGCTGCTGTGATTATAGGAGTTCTCTAATCAAATGAGTAGAAGACCAATCGGGATTTGTGCCTAAATTATTGTTACACAAACTTTACACAGGGGACTGACTGATTATCGGCGTATACTTGGCTTTTTCTTTTTATTGGACGATTATTGATAAATTAAATGCTCTGCTTCAGGTCTGATCAGCCTCCTCTCTCTGTCTGTCGTCACTCTGTGGTCTCAGAAATGTTTCTCAAGCAGAGAAAAAACTTAAAAACACAAGCCAGGAAATCAGCTTCTCTCACGGTGGCGAAGGCTATGCTAACGGCTAGCGGCTAAGTTAGAAGGCAGCCACAGATTAACCCGAGACAGATCCTGGGAAACAATTATTAACTAGAAAAGCACTCATAGAGCGCAGACCTCCACCAAGCAGCTTCAGTCCACCCCCAACGACAAAGTATCATCGTGTAGTCCGGCCAAATTAACAGGACACAGAAATATATGTTGGTTCTTTATTCTGAACAAATTAATTAGAGGATGCTCAATGGATAAAATAAGTAGGATAAAACAAGAAATTTTCCTCTTAAGAATTTGGTTTGATTTTGCTAAACAGGACTTCTGTTGCAGCTGCGTTTGAGGACAAACAGCTCTATGTGAAAAACAACTACTTAGTTTGAACAAGACGTCCCAATTTATTTACAGCTTTGTGACAAGAAATAAGCAGCAGGGGATTTCAGCAAGATGAAATAAGGCTGACCTTAAGGCCAAGTACAGAGTAGTTCCAAGTAGCCTAGAGTGGCTAAGTTAGCTAACCAACAGTATGGTTAGCTCCACGTAGCCTAGAGTGGCTAAGTTAGCTAACCAACAGTATGGTGTAGTTCCAAGTAGCCTAGAGTGGCTAAGTTAGCTAACCAACAGTATGGTAGCTTAGCTGCTTTACAAATGTAATATAAGGGCTGGTCCCGAATATAGGAATATCTGAATATTTGTTGGTTGTGGTGGTATTCAGATAATAATGTTAATATTCGAATAGTTCTGCGCGCCACTGCCAGGCGCTGTCGAGGCTGTAGAACGCCGCCGTGGTTCTCGTACGTGGACCTGCCAACTCCGGTGTCAGAAACTCGAAACGCTTTACAACAGCACAGTGTTTCACCTTTGGGTAGATAAAAATAAAAGTAGAAAAGCACTCAGAGAGCACAGACCTCCACCAAGCAGCTTCAGTCCACCCCCAACACAATCTCCCAATGACAAAGTGTCCTTAAATTTAAAAACAAATCCTGGATCCAGACGGTGATCCGGATCAGTCCCAAAATGTCATCATTTCTTCCTTGTCTCATTTCACACATTTCCTGAAAATTTCATCCAAATCCGTCCATAGCTTTTCGAGTTATTTTAAACACAAACAAACAAACAAATAAATAAATAAACAAACAAACAAACCAACGCCGGCAAAAACAGAACCTCCTTGGCGGAGGTAATAAAGCTTCAAGATCTGGACCTCAGTGGGCAATAAAAGTGACAGGACAATGAAATATTAATAAGACAGAAGAACAGCAGGAGACAAACTGATCAATCTCACTGGATCCCACATAAACAGAAGACAGCATCCTAATTTGATAACTCCAGTTACATACTCTTATTAATGAAGAAGCCTGGTTATGAATGACAGACTCCAATCTATCACATGCTGTTAAAAAAACAGCATTTAAATCGTATCGGCCCCAAATATCGGCCTTTCTCGACCACCAGTAATCACCATCATATCGGCCCCAGAAAATCCATATCAGTCGTCATTACATGGTGAGTACAAGTCGCCACTTTTGACAAATATCAAGCCACACACGCCGACTCCTTCCTTCATCATGGTGGTGCATCGTCTTGAGAAGTAACTTTATTGATTGAACAGTGATTGACTAAATGCTGTTCTTCAGAAATCCGGTCAGGTCTTACTGAGGCTTCAAAGAACAAATGCAAATTTCTACATCACTTTCACATATTTTAAATTTACCAAAGAGGAGCTGGCATGACATTTCCTACTATAACAGCAATTTTCAAGTCACCATACTACAACTAAAGCTCATTGTTGTTAATTAAACAGCTTCTTTTTGATGTAAATTCTTCATTCATATAATTAAAGTTGTCTTGATTCAGTCTACTTGAAGACTTGGACGAATGACACTATTTAAAATAAGTCTGATTTCGTCTGGGTCGTATCTGATGAAATAATCACAGCCTGACAAAGAGCTTGACAGTTTCTAACACACAGCTGTGAAGCGCCACTCCCAACGAGGTAGGAAGGTTTAATCAATGCAGGCCTCTGTTTCAGCTAAAGCTTGTCTGACTGACTTGCTCCTCCTGTTTTACTTAATGGGCTGTAAACTGTACTTGTTGGCCTGGAGGCACAAAGAGACCAAAGACTTGCAGCACAGCCCCTGAAACAATCCTGGTTCACGGGAGAAGACACAAAGGCATGGCTTGCTTTTTTTTATGCTGACATCTCTCTGACACATCGAAGGACGGAACAGCAAAAGACGGAAGAGTTTCTACACTGGAAAAAATACTCCTCCCAAAACAAGAAAATAAACTCATTTCAAGGCACTTTTACTTTGAAATAAGTGTAAAAATCTGCCAGTAGAACAAGTGAAAATTTGCTTGGTAAGATTTCTTGAAATAAGACATGATATTTAGAATATTGAGGTCTTAAAATTAGCAGGGAAAACTTATTTTAAGCTATATTTTAGCAGCAATTGAAGCATTCTGAGATATAATGTCATCTCACAGTTGGCTAGAAATCCTAATATTTAGTGGTGTTTGACAGCATTTGAAGGTGTTGTGTTTTAGGTGAAGCCAGCTACGCCCAAAAGGAGGTGTTTTAACTCAAAAGCAGACATTTGCTTTGTTTTTTTTTTAACACATTTTACACATGCAGCTGTTTTCTGATATGATTGGTTATTTTCCAATAAAATGCATTTACTTTATTTCTTAAATCCAGATTATTTATCTCATACAAACAACAGCTCAGCTTGAAACATGTATGAAATGAAATGAACCTTGTTTCTGGTAAAATACAACTAAAACAAGATAATTTAAAGATTGTTTGACTTAACAAGATATTTAAGATGCGTTGTCTTAAAACACGTCCCTCCATGTTGCTGAAATATTACCTGTAAAGTGAATTAATCTTAAATCAAGTGGGTTGAGACAATTTGACTAAAAATAAGACGAATAAACTTGGTAAGATGTTGAGTTTTTGAAGTGTACTACCAAATGAGAAATCTTAGGTTCCATAAGAGAAACTGGTATTCAAAGAATAATTCTGATATTCTAACATTTGTGTACACCGCCGAGGCTCTAGAACACTGCAGTGGTTCTGGTACGCGGATCTGCCGACTCCGGTATCACCCCCTCCCCCGGCCGACACCACAGCACGAACCGAATATTTGTCGAATACTGGATCCGAACATCCAAAGCACAGATGCTGCTATTCAGACCAGACCTAAAATCCTGACAGTGTTTTTCATTTTTAGATACTGATAAAGAGATATAAACATCTCTCAGAAGCCTTGTAGCAATCAATAACATTTTGCCAATAATGTAATAAGTTTTTACATTATTGGCCTCGCATTTAAAAGAACAATCCTTTGAAATTGTAATAACTGCAGCCGATCATGTAATAATACGTAAGTAAGACGGAGTTTCTTGGAAATAAAAGACTTTTTTGCAGTTTTTGTGCAGTTTGCTTATCAAAAACAGGTCTAGTGGATGTCATAGTGGTCATATTCATTCATTAATGATGAAGCTGTAGCTCTCACTCTCCTTAATTACGGCTGTACGAACCAATCTGAGCATCTATTGTTGTACAAAATCTTTATTTAGAATATTGTTTACTTGCTTAGAAATGTAAATTCATCATTCCATGCCTGTGTCTCTGTTGGATGTTGCATTGTCAAATAAATTTACCACATTTTTTTTCGCGGACAAAATTTCATTAAAACTTTTTAAAAACATTTCTCAAGGAAAAACAATTCAGTCCTCACTTCAAACTGTATCTAAATAACTGGACTGGCTCTATAATGGAACTTAACTCCAATATACAACATAGAACATGAACACTCATTTAGCATTATGGACGTTAGCGGCTCAAAAACTTTATCACATTACAGTCGTCCCTCGCCATATCACAGTTCACTTTTCTTGGTCTCACTGTATCGCGGATTTTTAAATTGTATATAAAATACATAGTGTACAGTAGATGAGTAGACCACGTATGGAAAACACAGCTACAGCTTGAGCTAGTCGGTCTCTGATTGATCGGCGGTGATGGAAGCCAGCCAGAACCTTTGGTCCCACACGGTGAGAGTTTACTGGAAGCGACCGTCAGAGAACCGGTGACAGTCTGTAGGATTACCGTAACACCATCATCAGTTTCCCGGTAGGTAGGCAGCCGGACGTCCTCGGTGTCGGTGTGTTTAAAAATACGGCAGAGTTTTTCCCAAGTGGATCGCTGCGTCGCTAGTTCCATTATCGGACAGTAGAAGCTCCTCTAGATGGAAGGTTTAAGAGTGTAGGAAGGGTTTATAAGAGTGTGGGGAGGGTTTATAAAGCCTTAATATATATTTAAATAATAAATAAATATAAGACCGCTACTTAGCAGATTTCATCTATCGTGGAGGGTTCTGGAACCAAACCCGCGACAGACGAGGAATCACTGTATTGGCAAGTTATTACACTATAAATGGCCACGTACGTTACATTATTGGTTGCTATAGGCCTACTAATGTCTTACATTCATTCATTTACTATTTATTACACTGTATGCTTGCATTTTTGTCTTTCTTAAAGCAATACACATTTTACTTTCTATATCTTTTCTACTCATGATTATATTTTTAGGACATATTTTCCTACTAGTGTCCCCTCTTGGATCAATAAAGCATTTCTGATTCTTTTAATCTTTTCATTTATGTCGGGATCAGTGCTACTTAGGATATTTTATTTACTTGCATTAGTGTTATCTGCACAATATTGCAATATATCACACAGCTGAGTAAAAATATGTTGACTTTATTGCAGAGTCTGGTTGTGTCAATGATTAGCGCCAACACTGAGTCTGATGCATTATTATTTTTAATGCTGTGTAAGATTAAAAAAAAATGTTATATATCAATATCATTTTCCAGCCTCAGCCCTGATCATAACTAGCAAATACTCGTGCATTTTGGGGGGATTTTAACCCTTTCAGTGACTGGAAAATCCTTCATAATGCCAATTTCTAATAAGATTTCTGGGTCACGTGAGGCAAAAGGTTAGCATAATGAAATGCACACCAGCACTATCTGCCCTCTTTGTTTCCAAACACACTCTGCTTTTCAGCCAATCTGAGAGGATGCAGCTGTGTTCGACAGAAAAGAGCAACATTATGATCACATGGAAATAAAACAAGGGAGAGAAAGACAGGAAATGAGATACACGCCGAGAGAGCAGCTCTGATAATAAAAAAAAAAAGCAGCAGTGTTAATGAGGAGATTACGCCTGATGGGAGTCCGCTCCTCATCCTGCAGCCTGTTCCCTCTAATACCGACTGCACGAGATGAAATCTCTTGACAACAGACAAATTAATTAGGATGGGTCCTTGTGAAATTACTATAAACATGGATCTGAAAGACGGATTTACATTTGATATCTTATTCTGCAGCATGTATTCACGTCTCTTCTGGAACCAACAGAACACAGAGCTTAAACAGGCATGCAGGGCACAGCAGTAACTTTTATTGATTATATCCACTCTCGGAGGTGATACTGTATGTATCAAACTCAGTGATTCTGTTTTAAAATTGCACCTTCTATGCACCAAGATCTGTTTATAAAGTCATGAAATTCAACATTTCCCATTCAGTGCTAAGTTTTGATCCTAGCAATATGCGGGCATGAGCTGCAGGAGCTCAACACACTGGCTGCGGGTCAGAAACTACTGCGGCAAGCACTACTTTCGTAAAATAAAGTAAAAACAACCGACAGAATGAGAAAAGTCCACCTCTTGCCAAATCCTTGTTGCAGCTGTAAATTCAGAATACTCCGCCAGCCACTTGGGCAAGCAACCAGACATCATTTGGAGGATGTACACTCTTCTAAAACTCGAGCTGGCAGGTAAAACTGCAAAAAAGGACAATGTGCTTTATAATTTAGCAGTCCAGACGGGATATATATCTTTTTCTAGTCTGCATAATGAAGTGGAGTGAACTGCAAAACATGGGTATGAATCTTGCAGATGTGGCATTTTAAAACTAGAAGAGCACTTAGAGAGCGCAGACCTCCGCCAAGCAGCTTCAGTCCACCCCCAACACAATCTACCAATGACAAAGCATCCTTAAATTAAAAAGAAAAATCCTAGATCCAGACGGTGATCCGGATTATTTTGAACACAAACAAACAAACAAATAAACAAACCAACGGCAAGAAAAACATAACCTCCTTGGTGGAAGTAATAATAAGGCTAACCTTAAGGCTAAGTACGATGTAGTTCCAAGTAGCCTAGAGTGGCTAAGTTAGCTAACCAAAAGTATGGTAGCTTAGCTGCTTTACAAACGTAATATTAGGGCTGGTCCCCAATATACGAATATTTGTTGGTTGTGGTGGTATTCGGACAACAATCTTGATAGTCAAATAGTCCTGCGCGCCGCCGCCGGGCACCACCGGGCACTGCCGAGCGCTGCCGATGCTGCAGTACGCCGACGAGCACTGCCGAGGGCCGCCGAGCGCCACCGAGCGCCGCCGAGGCTCCAGAAAGCCATCGTAGTTCTAGCATGCCGACCTGCCAACTCCAGTGTCAGGTTACGGAGTCAAAAACTCAAAACGCTTTACAACAGCACAGAGTTTCAACTTTGGGTAGATAACAATAAAAGTAGAAAAGCACTCTCAGAGAACGCAGACCTCCACCAAGCAGCTTCAGTCAACCCCCAACACAATCTCCCAATGACAAAGTAGACGGTGATCCAGATCACTCCCAAAATGTCATCATTTCTTCCTTGTCTCATTTCACACATTTCCTGAAAATTTCATCCAAATCTGTCCATAACTTTTTGAGTTATTTTGAACTCAAACAAACCAACGTCGGCAAAAACACAACCTCCTTAGCGGAGGTAATAAAAGGTCAGCATGAAGCATAAAGTGTTTTATCCATCTTAAAGAAACAACAGGTGCCATTTGATACGTAGAAAGAAAAACAAACCCGTAGCTGAATTTCTTACTCTGATTATAGTGAGGAAAAATCACACTGGTGTTATATTGAAAGGCTGCAATTTAGGTTCACAAAGAAATCCAAGCTCGACACACTCAGGTCTGGACTGGCTTCAGATGTAAAATTTAAAAATGTTCAGTAGTGGTGACGGATGTGAGAAAAGCTCCTTTTATGTTGGCAAGGTACATTCACTTCTCTGAACAACAGAGGCCAGTTTTACACAGCTACACTGTTGAATCTACCAAGCAGTGTGAAGCCCTCCACACTGACCGCAGTGCATTTGATATTCTTTCTAGGTTGAGCCAACTTGACTGTGTACGTCAGAGCTAAACGGTGCAAGCAAACCGATGTGTGCCAACTGTAAAACGCATGTAGGCGCATGTTCGGCCGCGCACACAGCAAGGGATTGCGGCCGCTGAGCTGAACCCAAGTTGAAAAAATCATGTAACCCACTCATCAGTCCAAAACCACATCAAGAATTCACCTCATTTCCATTCCGCCTCCCACCCGCTCTCCCCACACACTCTCGCTCTGTTTGCACATTCGTGTGGAGGGTCCGCAACATTAAGTTTCACTCCAAACCAGCTAGCGTCGAGTGTCAGCGGGTTATAATCCGTCCAAGCAGCGACTGTTTTGTGTCCAGAATGAAGGCAAATGCGCAAAACTGCATATGCGAGTTCTGTGTGGTCACTTCAGAAGGACTGCCTCGGTAATAAATACAATAAAATGGCTTTTGTGAAAATAGAAAACAAAAAAAAAAACGGCAGGAGTGTGTGTTTAATATCAAATTAGAGCTGCAACGATTAACTCATTTAAATAATCGTCAACCATTTCGATAATAGATTTGTCTATTTGAGTGTGTTTTTTTTAGTTAGTTTAGGTGTAAATATTGATCTGTTGTCTTCTTATACATATAAACATGCACACATGAGACCAAGTTCATTTATCACTATTTATCACTGAGTCCACTTACACCAATCAGGCATAACATTATGACCACCTGCCTAATACTGTGTTGGTCCCCCTTATGTGGTCTAAATGCTCTGAACCATTGGGCATGGACCAGAGGACCTCTCAGGGTGTCCTATGGGGTCTGGAACCAGGACGTTGGCACTGGATCCTTTGGGTTCTCTGGCTTGTGCAGTGGGGCCTCTGTCAATCCAACTTGTTCCACTGCATCCTGTTGATGCTTGATCAGAATGGGGTGTAGGAAGTCTGGAGGTCAAATCAACATGTTGGACCATTGTCATGTTCCTCTACATGTTCCTGATTGGTTGATGTTGTTTCCATGTGGTGGGGTGCATTTTCATCCAGTGACATTCGGGATTTCCATTAGCATGAGGGACTGTGTTTGTTGTGGGACGATATTTATTTGGGTGTCTAAGTCTCATCAACATGGACGTTAAAATCCAAGGTTTTCCATCAGAACACCACATAGTACCAATATGATCAATGTTATTAACTTCACCTGTCAGTGGTCATGATGTTGAGGCTGATCGGAAATATCTCTGCAGGGATTCTGTAAACTTAGACACTGTTTATATATTTAAAAACCATCATTTTTTGGACAGGGTGACAGTCTTGTGTAAATTCATTCTTGTGATGTTTCATAAATGTTGTTCAACTCTCCTCTGTGCCTATGTGTTATTTTAGTATTGTGTGCTTTTTCAGGTATTTCTTCAAGCTGCAAATGTATTTACGTAACAGACGCAAGTCTAGGTCACATTATGAATGCAGCAGACTTCAAGCATTTCGTTCCCAGGTTTTTACCCATAATATGTGAATATTTTGTTGCCGCATCTATGTTTATTTTGTTCATATTGTTGACTCTCATGCTCTACATGGTATTGAAAGTAACCGGTTTTTCTTTTGGTGTTTCATGCGTCCTGAGGGTATTTGGATTTTGTTCACTGACAGTTACAGCCACTCCTCCGTTAAGATCGCCTCTGGCTTTGTGCCAAACTATTTGCCTGGTGAAATTCTGCCTCGAAGCTTCATTTGAAGCACGATATACTCTACGACACATGCACAATACAGTGCTGCACTATGAAACCAGTTCGTTTCAATTGCTTGCGGTGCGCAACAAAAGGCATGCCGCTGTGCAGAGCAGAGCACAAACGCAGCGCACAGGTTGGAAGGACGTCACGTTTGCCGCGGTCAAAGTTAGAATTTGTTGAACTTTGACCTTTGCACACGATGACGTAGGAAAGCGTGACCAATAGAAACGAGGCATCTCACCTGAAAGGATGGCAAAGTGGAGGAAAAGCTGGTTCTGTGTCTAGATTTCGCAAATTATACAGTCTGACATAACTCTGTGGTTGTATTGAGACTCGGGGAGAAATGTTTTCATGCTAGCAAGGCTAGCGCTAACGTTTGCTACTTAGCAGTGGACAAATGCATCTTTACTGTTGAAGTTTTGCATCAAACTGAAAGCTTCCAGCTTGAAAGGAAGGCGATGTCGCCTCGCTGGAGGTTTTAAAAAACTGCCTGTTTTGCTGCTGGACTTCCCAGGAGCTGAACCTGAACCCCGCAGTGAGCACAACGCATACCACGTCCTGAGTGAAAGCAGCTGCACAACACACTCACTTCTGCTTTTGATGCTTTATTTATTTACTTTAAGAGGAACTGAGTTGGTTGCTCATTTAACCGGCTTCTGTTATTCTCTGTCATGCATTACTATGAAATTAAGCTAAAGTTATTTAATTGAATTCAATATTTTTTTATCTGACTACTCCATTAATCGCCAAAATAATCAATAGAATACTCGAGTATTAAATAATCCCTATTGGTGCAGCCTTAGTTGCACCAATAAATGCACCTTTGAAAGTTTTGACAGCATGCAGGAGTCTGTTTGAACCTTTAAGGAAAAGTCAAAATACTCCAATTCCAGTTTTCTAACTTTGGCTGTTTTCTGGTTTTGTTGCTTCTATTTGTCAATAAACTGAATATATTTGGGTTGTGGACAAATAAAGACATCTGATTTCATCATCTTGAGTTTTTGGGAACTCTTACAAATATATTTCACATTTTCTTTACAGTTTATAGTCTCAAATAGTTGATTAGAGGAGAAAATAAATACTAAAGGAGAAAATAAATACTACTAATAATACTACTTTGTTTATTCATTATAGAGGTGTTAATATCACTCATACCATTTATACTGTTTATACAGCTGAAAACAAGCATTAAATAATTATATAACCTTTGAATAAATGCAGTCTAGTTCTTTTATTTTTATATTCAAATACCAAATATTTTTTTCTTGAATCTGTGTCTTTGTATGCCAAGATTAGAAAAATACACATCTGTTGATTATTGCTTTGTCCAAAACCCAAAGATATTCAGTTTCCGGTCAGAAAGATGAGAAGAAACCAGAAAATAATCACATTTAGGAAGCTGCAATCAGATGTTTATTTAATTTGTTTTGCTTCAAAGTGTACTCAAACCAATCACGTTGCCAATTCATTTAATTGTAGACAACTGATTACTTAATTAATTAATTGCCACAGCTCTGTTGGAGTAGTTGTCATCGTGCCCATTAAAGTTATTTATGAGCTCCTAAACTTTCCAACTTGGGAACACATGCGCTCCTTGGATGTAAAAACAGGTAAGCATGAAGTCCTGGTGTGCGATTATTCGGGTTACGAGCAGAGCTGCAAATACAAGCTGGTCCTTTATATTGCGCTGACGTCGTCACGCACAGAGAAACACACAAACCAGGCACAAACACACAACCTGGATTTACTTTGCAGCCGACAGGCGAACGAAGCGTGACGACAGAGGAGTGATATCCAAGATCCCACTAAATATGATAAATAAGCGCACTTTCATGTTGGCCTGAGCCTTAAATATGATCTGCCGGGCCGTGATGCTGATTTATTGCCACATCGGAGCGCAGAAAGCAAAGCTACGACGCCGCAACGCTAACAATAACTGGCAAGGCAATAAGTGGTAAAACTGGGTTATTTGCGGTCACGGCAGTAAAATCCATTATGAGAGGGTGTGAAAAGATTGCGCCTGTGTATTTTCTTCTACCTTGGGTGAATATTACTTGACTCACTCGGCTTCTCGTCGCAGTTAAAAACATGGGTCACCACTGCAGTGACTAATCCAGCACTACCGATCCAGTTAGAACAGGTATGTGAAGCAGATGTACTTTCCAGAGCTAGTATTTAATGGACTTAAAGAGAAACTGCTGTAACACATTATTAGCAAGTGTCCTACAAGTTATAATCGACGGGTATCGTTGAGATTTTCACGGTACTACTACTTTTACAGATACTGCTTATGAATCTGGTGCTTTAACAGTTGTATTACCAGTACTTTTCAATTTTTCTTTTGTTTTTAAAGAGAAAAAGACAAATTAAGAACAGAACTAGAAAAGCACTCAGAGATACCTCCACCAAGGACCTTCAGTCCACCCCCAACACAATCTCCCAATTCACATATTTTCTATGGAACGTTACAGATACAAACGTAATTACAGACAGTTCAAATGTCCTACCGACAATGCGGCCTTCACCCCATCCGACCTAATGAACAGGCGCGGCTTCTAGCGCGGCAGCTCCTAACAGCCTCCCAGCTTCTTAGACAACCGGAGATAAGAATGCCGGCCCAACCGTGCGTATGTCGCTCAGGAAGGAAAGAGAAGTCCGTCACTGTCGCTGTCTGTCACGTGGAGCCCAAAATCTCATGTGGTCAGAGGGGGTTACCCCAAAAACAAGAGTGCCCTCTGGTGGCTTTTAGAGTAAACCGCATTTAATTGTCTACCCGGTTACACTTACATTAAAATAAAATTACTGGATCCAGGCGGTGATCCAGATCAGTCCTAAAATGTCATCGTTTCTTCCTTGTCCCATTTCACACATTTCCTGAAGATTTCATCCAAATCCATCCATGAGTTTTCCAGTTATTTTGAACACAAACAAACAAACAACCAAACCAACGCCGGCCATCACATAACCTCTTGGCGGAGGTTATAAAGATTGCTTTATTTTCTCATGTTTATATAAAGTGTGCAGCGTTATATCAGAGCTTTCATCTTGGACAGATATTCAGCAAATCTTAGTGCATTGTGCTGATAAAACTTCTTTCCTTCACTTTTTTTTTGTATAAAATGAACGCAGCACCTTTATTTACAGTATTTTTATTGAAGAGTTTAGCGCAGAAAACAGTTAAAATACTTCCTCTACCACTAACACCAACATTCATTCAGAGAAACACTGAAGATGAAGTATAACAGAGTTTGTCTACAGCCTCCAAACCACTAAACCCTGCTGCCCTGTGGTCTGAAAGTGAAACTAAAATTCTCAACGACGGCTCAGATGACGCTCTGAATATCAGACCGAATTCACAAACACAGTCACAGTTGAACAGATGGCTGGAGAATGCTTACTTTTAATCATTAACCCATGTTCATACAGTTTAGTTAACTCTGTCTCTGGACAAGTTAGTCTTGACAAATGTTTACAATTAACTGCTTTATTAAAGTGATAGCAAATGTATTTCATTGTTAAAAATCTGCAGCTGTTCAGCTTCCAGCCAGTCTCCTCGAAATGGTCATTTTAAATAGCATGCAAACTGGGTTTCCACAGAGTTTGGCAGCTCTTGCCTGCAGCTAGTTGTTCGGTATCATGTGGGCAGATCCCATATGATGTGAGAGGCTGGTTAAGACAAAGTGACACATTTGTGCAAAGGTGGAATATTTTAAAGGTTCAGGGGGAGAGGATAGGGAGACGGTGATAGTCTCTAGACTTGGGATCGACCAATATACAGATACAAATGCCGATTATTGGTAATCTGACAAGGCCGATAACCGATATTTGGCACCAGTACACAATAAATGTAATGTTTTAACAGCATGTAATAGCAGGAAATCTTTCATTCATAACTAGCTTTCTTTATTAATAAGCATGACTATAACTGAATATGTAAATTCTGCTGATGAGGGATCCACTGAGATCGATCAGTTGCGTCTTCTGTTCTTTATTTTCTCAATCTTTCACTGTTCTGTCACTTCTATTGCCCACTAAGGTCCAGATCTTAAAGCATCATTACTTATTGTTTTCCAGACTCCGTTTCAGGTTAATCTGTGGCCGCCTTCTAACTTAGCCACTAGTCGTTAGCGTAGCATTAGCCACTGTGAGCGAAGCTGATTTCTTGGTTTGCGTTTCTCTGTTGGAGAGACATTTCTGAGACCACACAGTGACAACAGACAGAGACAGGAGGCTGCATCAGAACATGAAGCAGAGCATTTAATCAATCAACAGGCGGTCGATAAAAACACCAATACTGATAATCAGAAAAATGCCAAACATCAGCCATGGTAATCGGCCAGGCCAACAATCAGTCTTATTTCTATTTCAAACCAGCCTGGATGTTGAGGGAAGTTCACTCAGCTACTAGAACAGAAACTATCTGATATGTACTGGGACATGAAGCCAAACAATCATCCCAGAACCAGGACATTGCAGCATTTATTCGGCAATTCCTAAACTACAGAAGGCTGTTTTTCCTTTCTGTTGAGAGGATTAGACAATCCAGATAAAATTACAACCTTCATTACAATAAAACTGCATACTTATCTGTGCCGGCGAAGGAAATATAGCGAAGGAAGAAGTTGCCCTAACAAAACACAAACACACATAACGCGCCTTTTTCTCATGGTTATAAAGCACTAACTGACGACTGTACACTAACTAAGAGGGACAAGCGCACAGCCAAATTGTGGTTAATTTTTGGTGGCAGATGGCAAGCCTGTCAAGCCCACTGGGCACTCTGGCAAGGACCCAGCATGAACGCTCATGTCGTAATTTCCAAAGCTGGACGGTAAAACACAATTCAGAGATATCCACTTGGCTGCCTGGAGTCCAAATGAACAATTACTGCTGTCTGAAAACAAGAAACAAGGTTTTACCCAAGAGTTGGAGTTTTCAGGGCTGAGTTTTGTGGTTAAAATTCATAAAATTGCATTATTAAAACACATTTCCAACCAGGATGTATATTAATCTATTAATCTATCTAATATTTATTGTTTAATCTGTTAAATGTTCTCACAGTTTTTCTTAAGCCAGGTGAAAATCCAAGAATATTCACTTTACAATGACATAAAACAGAGAAAGCTGTAAATTTTGGTTAATTTTTTGACATTTTTCTTGAAACAGTAAACCAATCAATTAATTTCCTAGCTGTTTTAGCTCAAGGGAAATGCCCAGAAACACAAATCATACAAAACAATCAATGTAAAAATTAAAATTCTGTATTTAAATGTTGTGTTTTATTGTTATTAATCAGACAAAACTTCAAACTGCAGCAAAATAGCTTTAATATATCATTTTTGAACTACTATTTGCTCACATATGTCAACATTACAAGAGATTACCCTGTAATAATGTCACAATGCAGCAAACTAAAATTATGTTCAAGTCCTGCAAAAGTATTTCTTAAAGCAATACATTCAGTGTTTCTTTAGCCACTTATTACCTGGTTTTCTTGAGGCATAATTATTTGTGTCTGTGGCAAACTACCTCTCATAATACAGTGTTCAGATGACACTATAAAATGCATGAAGTCGGCATGTCTGTTGATAAAAGGTGATGAGTTTTTTTATTGCCACCGTACCTGCCGTTGGCTACCCCGCTGATAAAATGTCACCGCTTCTGTCAACACAACCTCTTTGCCCTCCTTTCAAATGAAGAGCGCTGCTCCCGGCTAGCGCTACACTCGGTGAATCAGTTCAAAACACAACCGACGCCGGCTCATTAACGGCCTCGCTGTGTGTTAAGCCTGACAGAGTTATTATACCCAAACGATTTCTGGCACTCCAGACGGCCATCCAAAGGGCTTCCTTTAAAACGTACCTCACAAATGGTCAACCATGGGATCCTGCCCCTTCGTTCTTATAATCACCTTGTGCAGCCAAGCTATAAATCCCAAGGACACACACATCTCCCAAAGCCTTCATCAAGCAGCTAGTTATCAGTTAGTAAAGCTGCACTTAAGGGTTTTTATACCTGTGAATTATTTACTCGATACACCAATTCGTTGTTTGGTCTATGAAATGTTAGAAAATGGAGAAGAAAAATGTTTCTCAAAGCCCAAAGTGATGTCTTGTTGTCCAAAATATGTTCACCGTATTTTCCGCACCTTAAGGCGCACCGGATTATAAGACGCAGTCTCAATTACCAGGTCTGTTTCTGTACTTGCGCCATACATAAGGCACACTGGGTTAAAAGGCGCATGCTAAAATAAGGAAACGGAAGTAAAACAGTGAGTTTATTGAACGTTATTCTACTACGTACCGTATTTACAAATACACTCTCATTATTTTTTGATCAATCTGTATCTGAAATGAACAGCTGGGCAGTTTCTCCATCAAGCATGCCGGGTTCCCTCTCGTCATTGTCGGAGTCGGTCTCGTTGCCGGGTGGCTGTTCAGCAATGATGCCGGCTTTTGCGAAAGCTCGTACAAAAGTCACAGCAGATACCTTAGTCAGATACCTTGGTTTATCGCTGCCAGCGCACTTAGTGTACGTACTTTACGTAGCTATGTCGGCGGGAAATGGTCCGACAGTCAATGAAGCGGAGCGCTTGGAACACAGTGCACACATAAGGTGCACCGGATTGAAGGGCGCACCGTCGATTTTTGAGAAAATTAAAGGCTTTTAAGTGGCCTTATAGTGCGGAAAATACGGTAATTCAACGTCCAAAAGGTGTAAATAAACCAGAAGATATTCACATTTAACACACTGTAATCAGAGGATTCACATTTTTAAAAACACTCTCTAAGGCCCCATCCACATGAAGAGGAGCCAAGGCCTAAATGCACAAATAGTCCATCAAACCCGTGTATCGTCCACACCAAGTCGGCGTTTTGGGGGTCTGAAAACGATCATGTCTGAACCTAGATCCCAGAGTGCAAAGATCTGAAAACGCCGTTGACGTGGCACCGTTGTTACGCCCTGTCCGCTTCTTTTTCTGACACGCTTGCCTCATAGCTCCACCTCTCGATAAATGCGCCAAACTCAGAAAACGACGACAACATGCTACTAGTACTGCCAATAGTTCCACCTCATCGTCCGTCCAGACTAGAGTCCTACCAGCTCGTCCACTTGCCGCCGCCATGTTCTATGTTTACATCGTATACAGATTTCATGCTTAAAGTCCCGCCACCAGTTTCCGCTTGTTTCTGTCACGGCGTCGTAGCGCCACCAACAGGCCTGGCGTGTGTTTGACATCATTTTCAGGCGTATCAAGTGAATTCATGTGGACGGACACATTTAATGAAACAGCTCCGTCTTTACGGAGAACGTTTCTGGAACTATAAACGTTTTGGCTTCGTGTGGACGGGGCCTAAAAGATGGTGTAACTTGCAAAAACACATGAATTTCAGTTTATACAATTTCAGTAACAGACCAACAGAATATTAGGGAAATTATCTGGCAGGCTTAAAATGGAATAAGCTGCAAAACATAACTCGACTGAGTGACCACTTTCAATAACACAGCCTTTAAAAATGACTCAAATCGATGAATCAGTTATCAGAATAGTGATTAATTAGTTAGTTGACTAATTCTTCAATTAATATGTACCAATGCTAATAAAGCTACCCGTAGCTTTGACTGATCACATGACCCCTAAATCACACCAGTGAACCAGCTAAGCCCTTTAACGATGGGTGATAATTATTTTCCGACCACAGTAAGCAGCTATTGCAGTCAGGTGCTACATATTAAAGGAGAAAATACCGCTAGCAAATAGCAATAACCTCCACCACCTCCACCACAGACATCTCAAACACTCACCAAAGAAAGTGAAGCTACTGTACAGCTCGACGACGCTTAACGTAAGTGGAAAGCTTTATTTGTTTTTGTACGCTGAGTGAACTGATCATTAGTTTAAGGTCTGTATCGTTGTGGCCCAAATATAGTACGTTTGAGTGACGTTCAAGGCTTAAATATTCATGTATTCACAATGGCAGAGCTGGTACCCGCTCTTCAGAGTTTTGCATTGAGGGTCGTTTGCAGTTTAAATGCTAAGAGGTTAATGAGCTTCTTCCTATTCATTTACAGTGTGCCTCAGGTGTGCCGGAGGCCGTCAGTCAGATCAGGCTCCAGTAGGAACCAGTTTAACCCACAAACTCATCAGTTAGCTCAATATAAATCAAACCACATCTTTACCACGAGTATAGACTGAACAAAGTGTTAAGAAGCCAAGAATTAATAATGTCACAGAGAGACACATCTAAAAATAGCAGGAATCGTTTCCTTGGTTATACATCCAAGGAGCTTGAGCATGTAATAAAAGAAATGCCTTGACTTAAAAATAATGTAGAACATAAATAACATGTTCTAAGAAATCAGAACAGGATAAGCAGCATTAAACTCTGACGCAAATTACTTCCTCTGCGTTTCCAAAAACAAACCCCCGGAACGCAAAAACGTTGCTCAGTGCAGCCAAAGAGGTGTGCAGAACCAGATGTACCTTTTTCCCCCTTATTTTTAGGTGTTAAATATCTCCAAAATGCACAAGAACAAGCGGATTACATCCCTCAAAAACAGATTAGCAACCTTTGCTCCCGCGGAGGCTTCTACAAGACTGTTAGCAGGTTGAATTAGCGGGCAGAAAGCTGGTTCTGCAGGGTTTTCTGTGGCCAAACGAAGTAAAGGTGAAGTTATTACAAGCCTGCCCGTGTTCCTGAGGGTCTCTTTAAATGCTAGCGCGCCTCATTTTCCAGGGGCTGTTTGAACCCTGGTCCTCTGAAGCGCACGCTGATGACTTTAAGAACAGCTGAGGCAGCCTCGGCAAAAAGCAAACTTGTTTCCATTAGCTGTGTAAAAAATTAAAAACACATCGCATCACATGAATGCTTATGTACGGTTAAACACGCGGGGTGCACTTTTACGACTTTTCATTTGCATAAAACTCATTTCAAGAGGTTAAGGTTACCCCACAATACTTTAAATTGTTATCACAGAGACATCTCAGGGGCTGCCTTTTTAATCACACTTTGGCCCGGACCTCTTAATTTCAATAAAACGTGTCCAGATATATTTCCCACCTTGTCACATTCTTGAAAGCTGAACTCAATTAATATGCTCATGAATGTGTGTCATTTATACTAGTTTAACACAGGCATGTCATTAATCCCAGAGAGGTCTGAGATATGCAATTAAAAATGTGCAATCTTGAAAAAATTTAATTAAAAAAAAATCACAAATCTGTTTATCGCAGGGGAACCTTCTGCTATCGGTTGCTGCCCCCTGTGTCGACTGGTACGTCATTTAAACCGCTCACTCAAAACGTGGAAAGACCACCGACTGAGACTTACTTTAAAGCAACACACATCACAGGAACGCTCGCTGCCAAACACACAAAGTGCCCAGAAACGCAGCGTTGTCATGTTTCGCTCCGAACGCTCCAATCGAGGAGTCCCATCTTATTCCCGCCACCTCTACAGAAGCGAGAGCGTCTCCAAGCCTCCTGCCTCGTGCTTCCAAGAACCCTTGTAAATCCAACTGCGGCACAAAACACCACTTGAGCCCAATACTGTCTGTTCCGTCTGAGTCACCGGACAACAATAATTATGTTATTTCAAGCAGGCAGCAACCCAGGGACTAAAAGGCTTTCAGAATGAAAATATGAAAAGGCGCCACAGGGGGCGAGGAGGCAACACTCGATGGTCCCCACTGTGAAACCGCTCGAGAAGCTGCTTTTAACACCTTGTAAAGCACTCAGAAAAAAGCAGAATGACCTCTACTACAAGCATGTAGGCGACCTTTCCGAGAAAATCATTCTTTTCACACACACTCTTTGGCACTTATGCTTCTTGTCGTCGCAAAATAATTGAAGGATGCTGCAAGCAAAATGAAACACCAAGTTTCACAGCAAGCAAAAAAATATGTACCAACTTACTGACTGAAATCAAGTATTTTTTAAAATACATATTAAGTGACAGAATTCCCTTTGAAAGTAACTTGAGAATAACATTTGATAGCTGGGCGTGAAACTTGTCCAGCACAGTAGCTCAGAAGCCAAGTATGGATTTGATTTAGGAGGGGGGAAAGAGCCTCAGAACGGTGGCTGGCGACCGGCCATGGAGGCTCGACAAACCGCACGACAAATGTAAAAGCCGCAGCCAAAATTCACCAGCACCGAGCTCATGGCAGGCAGTAATTTCCAAGCCTGTTTAAGCAGTTACTAAAGCTTTTCAGAACAGCCTGTGTGTTCTTGCTCGTTCGGTTCAACAACGTCTGCCTGTAGGACAGCACGGCAAAATCGGGGCCAGAGTGATAAAAAACTTCTGGCGTTGAACGATTTAATTAGACCCAGCGGAGACACGAAATGGTGAGAGCGTTCAGAGCAGCCCGGCACAAAGAAGTGACAAACAAAAAGAGGTAAGAAACACCTGCACTGACGTGTACCTAAACATCCAGGTGAGATTACATCACTCTACAAACTGAGCCCCACCCTTGGATGTGACAACAGGTAACAAAAAAGGTAGTGTTGTTGCAGGAGTTTTGTTTCGTGCATTGTGCTTCATAAAAAGGTTTGCTTGTTTCGCACACCAAATACGCAATAACACCACACTTGGTCCTCACCTGTGTCTGTGCTCATCATGTCCTCCCTGTCCATGTATGATCACCTGTCCCGAGGCATGCTTCCCCTCTTTGGGTGTGTCAATATGAGGGATAAGCACATCCTCCAAGCCCAGGTCAAACCGCTTGTGCTTGGAATTGTCCGGGAGGAAAAAGAAGGCCCCAAAGCATAAGGTGATGAAGGCACTGAGAATGAGGAGGAGGATGAACTTCTCAGACAGCCTCAACGTAGCCCTGTGATGCGGGAAAGAGGAGGCGCCCGGCGACAGAGTGGGTATCCTGCGGCCCGACAGTGGCAGGAGAGCCGGTGTCGTCATGTTTCGACCGTTGCAACTGAAATTAACTCGGGGTGGGGTGGGGTTTACGGGTGCCACAGGTGTTGTTGTAGCAGCATGCACCGGCTGGTTGACTTTATTATCTCATCCCTGCGTTGGTAAATCCGGAAACCGAAGCGGGCCGAGGTCCCTCAGTGAAGGAGTGACTAGTCAGCAGGAAAACGGTCATGACGATTCTGAAAGAAAGCACATTAAAGACACAGTTACCATCGAGCATGGAGGTGCAGACTAAGTCCACGGAAAACTGCCACCATTTTAGAAAAACCTTGTCTGTGCCTCCTTTCACTTCAACCACTCTATCCTCCACACAGACACTCGGCACTCTCTGTTCTGGCAGGAGAGAAGAGCCGATACCCTTTATAGTCTTCCCTGTAGTTGTCATTTCTCCACCTTTGCAGCACGTCCCTTGCAACCACTGGTGCTATCACGCCGAGCGCTCCCTGACAGGCTCCTATTGAGCCTAATAGCTCTGAATTGCAATCAAACACATGGTGACAACTCACAAAAAAAAAAGTGATATGTCATGTATCAAGGGTTGGCTGAAATATTAGGGTAATAAACAATTCTCTGGTACGCTGTGGAGGATTTAACGTGTCATCTCCAATAGAAACACCTCTGACACACTCACACAAAACACTTAATCCTTCGAGCATGAATAAATATATATTTTCCAGAGGCTTAAGGTATCAAAAGGCTGCGCAGTATCTGTATGATCAACTGTCCTTTGTGCATCACTGTCAAGACTAATGCTGCGGAATAAGCCCAGCTTCCTATTTTGCTGTTTGTTTTGAACAGTAGCCATGCATATCTCGCTATCAAAATGACTAAAATAACAAAAAAAGAACAGATAATTGGGATGAAGAGCGAGATAAGCCTGCATGCTCTTGCCATTGGCATCCACAGGAGTCGACCGGAATAACAATTCACAGTTGTCTGCTGAAAGGGGCAACAAATTGCTAGCTAATACACCGCATGCATGTCTCCTGTGTTGTATTTAATGTGAATTTTTAATCCTCCTGTGTAATACCCGTGTGGCTGCCTGTGAAAAGGTGCAGGTTTTCTCCTCTAGTGCCCGCATATGTTGAAAGAAGACACGGATGTTTGATTCCTGCTCCAAGTGTGAAGGATGGATGGAAATCAAGCCCCTTTAAACACGAATGCCCGAAGGGTTTAGCGAACCAGGCAGCCAGCGGTGTCAGAAATGTTTATCTGAGCGTATTTACTTCTATCCTGCCGTTTTCCATCAGCTCGGTATGAAGCTACGATGTCTCGGCGTGTCCACACGGAATACCAAGTTCATTCTCTGACAGTGCCAGCCTGTGTGAGCTGATTAGCCGATACAAAAATGCGAGCTAACAAGCTAACTTATCCTGCTAATAACGGCTAGCGGAGGTGGGGGGGGAAACAACAGCGTAAAATAAACTGCCAAAGAAGAAACGTGGATAAAAAATTAAAAACACCCCGACATACACGTTTGGGCTCGGTGACATTACAGCCGCTAAAGCCCGAGCTTTGAAACCGACAAGCCCGCTGAGGTGCTAGCTAGTTCGGCTACATGCTAACGCTGGCTAAGCTAGCTGGCTAGGGGCTGACAGAGGCGGTCTCCTGTGTGGACGCCGCTGTGCTGCATCACCTCCTTTCTCATTTGCTCGGTGAAAACTGATGCCAGTCACAATTCCCGGTCCGCCTTTTGGAAGGAGTCGCGGTAGCAGGTGTCCTCATGTCCGTGGATGTCCCGCAGTCGTGACCCAGCGGCGGTGGAGCCTCCGTTCTCCGTCTCCTCAGAGCCACATAGCGTTACAGCGCTCCAGCGGACGTCGGGAGGATGTTGATAACTGGCCGCTCTGTCGGACTGCAGCGACGGACTGACGGAGCCGCTGCTGCTGCTGCCGCTGCTGCTGCTGCTCGGAGATCCAGCATCAACTACTCAGCCTGACCGACTTAGGGACCGTCTCACAATTTTACCCAGCAAAATGACTGTATGATATGATGGAGGACACATTAAAAATCCCACAAACCCCCAACCTGTTGTGGGACTTCCTGTAGCTCCTGCTTCAGGGATAATTAGGCCTATTTTTACAGCATTATTTGTACTAGATTTAATTAAATTACAGTATCTACAAAACATATTAATTTTTATTGCATTTCAGCATTGAATCATGCTAATTTAATTTCAATTTTTGACAAAAAATTACAAAAAAGACTCTTTCATGTCAAAGTGAAAGCAGATTTTTGCCAATTAATGCTAATTAATTAAAAAAATAAGGTATAATAAGGGACTGTGTAAGTATTTAGCCTCTTTAATTTTAGTTTTGTTGTGCTGATTTTATTTATTATCTCATACTGATGGACTGTTAAGCTTTGTATTGTGTTATATGTTGTATTAATTGATATTACATCATTTTTAACACTAGTTTTTCCCCCAATAGCATTTTTGACTGCAATAACAGAATTGTGTGTACATAATTCACCATGTAAATTTATCGTATCATATGTGTACGTAATTATATGTTTATTCTTCATGTAATATTTGTACATATCCATATGTAAAATTACTAAGTCAAATATATACATATCTCTGTAGATTCATCATTCCTGGTCATCCTTGTCCTGCTTCTTCCATGCCTTATCTGTATCCAGCTACTGTAACATGTGAGGGATCAATAAAGTTTATCTTATCTTTGGTTCTCCTTTTCTGTTCCTACCCAGAGACAACACATGCAAGCTAGCTGCTAGCTAACTCTGGTGCAGTTACTTTTAACTGTGCTCTGTTCCTGCAAAAATGAACAAATAAACTAAACTTTCAAAGTGACTCACCTAATTCAACACCAGTGCAGCCATTTGGTGCTATAAGTCACACAGTTAGTGAAATGGAGATAACCTGAGTGCAGTGAATGTGTCTCAGTGACTGTAGATTCTCAGTCATCCATAATTCTAGGAGCTTCAGTAGAAATCAACTGGACGTCTCCAGAATAAGGAACAAGTGTAAAACTGCCTAGAGCAAGTCATCTTCAAAAACTGAGTGACGGAGCAACAAAAACACTTGTGAGGGAGGCCACCAAGACACTCATGACTCTTCTGAAGGAGTTAAAAGAAAGAAACTAGTGAGGGAGGCCACCAAGACACAAATTACTCCTTTGAATGTGTTACATGAAGTAGACTTGTAAAAGAGGCCACCAAGACACCAATGACTCATTTGAAGGAGTTACAAGAAGTAAACTTGTTAGGGAGGCCACCAAGGCACCTGTGACTTCTCCAAAGGAGTTACAAAAAAGAAACTAGCAATAGAGGCCACCAAGACACCTATGACTCCTCCAAACGAGTTACAAGAAAGAGACTAGCAAGAGAGGTCATGAAGACACTTATGACTCACTTGAAGGAGTTACAAGAAGTAGACTTGTTAGGTAGGCCACCAAGACACCAATGACTCATTTGAAGGAGTTACAAGAAGTAGACTTGTTAGGGAGGCCACCAAGACACCTATGAATCCTCCAAAGAGGTTACAAGAAAGAGACTAGCGAGAGAGGTCAGGAAGACACTCATGACTCATCTGAAGGAGTTACAAGAAGTAGACTTGTTAGGGAGGCCACCAAGACAGCTATGACTTCTCCAAAGGAGTTACAAGAAGTAGACTAGTGAGATAGGCCACCAAGACACCAAATGACTCATCTGAAGGAGTTACAAGAGGTAGACTTGTTAGGAAGGCCACCAAGGTACCTATGACTTCTCCAAAGGAGTTACAAGAAAGAAACTAGCAATAGAGGCCATGAAGACACCAATGACTCCTCCAAACGAGTTACAAGAAAGAGACTAGAGAGAGAGGTCACCAAGACACTTATGACTCATCTGAAGGAGTTACAAGAAGTAAACTAGTGAAGGAGGCCACCAGGATACCTATGACTCCTCCAAAGGATTTACAAGAAGAATACTTGTTAGGGAGGCCACTAAGACACCTATGAGTCCTCTGAAGGAGTTAGAAGAAGTAAACTTGTGAGGTAGGCCACCAAGACGCCTATGACTCTTCTTAAGGAGTTACAAGAAGTAGACTAGTGAAGGAGGCCACCAAGACACCTATGACTCCTCTGAAGGAGTTACAAAAAAGAGATTAGTGAAGGAGGCCACCAAGATTCTGCCTGATTCTGTCCTCACTAAATGTGATTCATACAGTAGAACTGAACACAGAGATTGAAAATACAAAAATCCACACATCTGAAATCATGAAATTCTCAAAATTCATCCAAAATATTTTACAAAAGTTAGTTTTGGGTCCCAAATAAAAAAAAAATAAGACAACAGTGGAACAAGACCCCTATCTGAAAGGACACGGACTGATTCAAGTATTAATGAAACACAGAAGCACAGCATACAGCAGTGTGTTTATTTTGAAAAATGCATGATAAGGCAGCGTGAGTTGAAGGGCCGCACTGCTCTGTGACAAACAACCTTATCACCACGCACAGTGTCCTCGGGTTTTCGGTCAGAGCCACCCCTTTAACAGCAAAATTAAGTTATCAAGTAAAAGCACTAATTATAAAGCAGAGTAAACAGTGCATCGGCTGCATTAGTAAGTATTAGCCTGTCTAAATGGATTATTGTTGCTGATATATACAATATTGTACTCATTTTGTAGCTGGTTGAAGTTGAAGTGATTGTGCAACACTACTAAAAACCTATTGTTGTGACCGCAGCCAAGTTATTGCAATTTTTTTAGACTAAAACTTTCTCCAGAACAGCTCTAGCAATGCACACCACTGACACACAGTTCCTTTAAGTTGCCTTCCTTCCCTACAGTCCACGTTCAGCAAAACCGCTCTCAAACCCGGTAAGAAAAATGACTCGAAGCTCATTCCACGTGCTGTATCCAGATTTGATTTACTCCCATCTGGTCAACCTTTCCACTCCCCAGGGCTTAGATACAACCGCTGTAATAACTCTTTTGTTCCTTTGACTATGAAGCTGTTGAAGTCTAGCAGGAACGACGCGACTGCGGGAATGTTATCAATATGTTGGCCTTGTTGTGTAGCGCATGTACGCTCATGACAAATGTCTCCCTCAGGACACATAAAATATATCTGATCTGATGTGAAGTTTTGCTAAAATCCTCATAAATCTTAAGTGATATCATGCACAAGAGAAAGATGAATGAGGTTAGACATTTTCATTGTGTGCAAGAACCAATGGTTTCACTTTATAACAGATAATATAATTTGGATAAGATGCAGGAAAAGGTCATGAGAGCAGACTGACGTGATGCAAATCCCATCCTAGACTATTTTTATGACACTTGGTTTAACCTAAATAGTGGCTCCTATAGGTGGAAAATGATACTAAAGATAACAATATGCAAATTTACAAAGTGCTTTACAGTAACGTAAATGTCAAACAAATTCAAACAACATAAGAAATGCCATATAACTATATTAAATAGTTAAGTCAACGTGCATGAAAGTGTCCTCCAGTAAAAAAGATTATTACTGGCGTTAAGAAGGTACCGTAATAAGTGTATATATATCAGGGTTGAGATGCTCTGGGGTTATTTATGGTGTGATTTTACCTGAGTGATTTACATACGAGGGATTAAACCCAACAAAAGTTACGTGAAATACTGCAATAATAAGACCTTACTGTATTATAAACTACAGAACTTAACCTAGCTAATATGAATATTATGGATATTAAGACCAAATTTTGACCCTACAAAAGTTTACATGAAAACCCAGCAAATTCAGACGTTTCCCTGGATCCTGTCTTATTTTATGAGGGGTTGTTTTGTTTTATCTTATAGTATTTTTTGCATTTTATCACATATTATTATGTGGGAAGAAAGGAATGTTTTTCTAATAGGAAGAGACCTCCAGCAGAACCAGGCCAAGGGAGGGCGGACGTCTTCCTCAACTGGTTAGGGTGAGGGTAAAGGGGAGAGAGAACGGACTAGCAGAGACAAACAGGCAAAAGGTAAGACAGCATAAACACTGGACCTGTACAGCAGGTGACGGGTTAATAAACAGACTGCCTAACAACAAATACCATCAGCCAAGTAACAAAAGTGAGTCTTGAGAAGAGATTTATAAGAGGACAGTGAGTCAGCTCGCCTAGATCCTCAGATAGGAAGTTCATCATCCAAGGGGACTACACAGCATCATCTTTGGATACTACTCAAGAGTTCATAACTATCTGCTAATACCATGTTTTGGATGTTCTATGGTCTATGCAGCTGACATTTCATCCCTGACAGTGACTGTAAGGATCACGGAAACTTTGGTTTTGTTGGGCCTTGAGATGACAGATGTTGCGAATTGGCACCATATAAATAAAACTGAATTGAATCGGGCTGGGTGGGGTGTGGAGGCCAGTGTCAGATCTTGTGAATGAGACTCACATTAAGCAGCAACCGTGCAAATGCTTTGAACGTTTTCTTTGCACGCGTTTCCAGTGAACTGCAAATCAACCGACTGTTAAGAGCAAAACAGGGCCGTATGAAACAGAGAGGTCTTTGTAAACCATCATTAGGTTGATAAGCGCAACTCAGCACTGGCCTCCCACACACATAAAGAGATTTTATGGAACAACAGGGTACATGATGTCCTCTGGTTCTTTGCTCAATCTTCCTTCCTCAAGATGAACAACCTCATTATGCAGGAAGTAATGAAGAGAGGGCGTAATGTGAACATTTGTTCAACTCAAGTCCGAGCTGTGTTTGTAAAACATTTAGCAAATCCTTTGCTTCACCAGGTTGAAATTATACTGTTACCAACAGAAACTTGTGTCTGAGAAAACATATTAAGTAAACAGAATAAAAACATCAGAGAAGTACAGTCAGGAAGCTTATTTAGAGAAAACGTATGTGTGTGGCCCCCCTTCCCTGGTATGCACTTGATTGTGCCCATGAAATAACAGTAAACGCAGTGTAAGAATTTGTTGTTGCACAATACAAGACACATACAGGCAATAAAATTACTTTTCAAAGTGTCCAGAACATCTGGCTTTTTCTTATATTTTTGCACAGAAATGCAGCAAAGCATGGTGGTGGCAGCATCATGGTATGAAGCATGGTGATGGCAGCATCATGATGTGAAGCATGGTGGTGGCAGCATCATGATGTGAAGCATGGTGGTGGCCGCATTATAATGTGAAGCATGGTGGTGGCCGCATTATAATGTGAAGCATGGTGGTGGCCGCATTATAATGTGAAGCATGGTGGTGGCAGCATTATAATGTTAAGCATGGTGGTGGCCGCATTATAATGTGAAGCATGGTGGTGGCAGCATCATGGTGTGAAGCATGGTGGTGGCAGCATTATAATGTGAAGCATTGTGGTGGCAGCATCATGCTGTGAAGCATGGTGGTGGCAGCATCATGATGTGAAAGCATGGTGGTGGCACCATCATGCTGTGGAGCATGGTGGTGGCACCATCATGATGTGAAGCATGGCGGTGGCAGCATCATGATGTGAAGCATGGTGGTGGCACCATCATGATGTGAAGCATGGTGGTGGCACCATCATGATGTGAAGCATGGCGGTGGCAGCATTATGATGTGAAGCATGGCGGTGGCAGCATCATGATGTGAAGCATGGCGGTGGCACCATCATGATGTGAAGCATGGCGGTGGCAGCATCATGATGTGAAGCATGGCGGTGGCAGCATCATGTTGTGAAGCATGGTGGTGGCAGCATCATGCTGTGAAGCATGGTGGTGGCACCATCATGATGTGAAGCATGGTGGTGGCAGAATCATGATATTTTGATTTCTTCTCAGCGTCAGGCCCTGGAACGCCTTTAAAGATTGTAAAATGAACGCAGCAAAGTGAAGAGAAATCCTGGAGACAACCTGATGCAGCCTAAAAGAGAAGTGAGACTTGGGATAATATTTGTTTTCTAACAAGACAATGAGCCAAAGCTTACAGACAAAACTATGCAGAGATGGTGTGAAGACAAGGTGAATGCTCTGAAGATGTAATGAACTGACATCACTTCTATCACTTTGACATGAAAGAGTCTTTTTAAAAAATTGCTGTTCTAAAAAACCAAATTAAACTGTCCATGACGTAATGCTGAAAGGGAATAGAAGAAGAAAACAGTCTTCATACTGTAGCTTTTACCGTTTATTTAACATTAAGTAGATCATCTTGATGCAACCGGACTCATCATCACTGATGATTTCAGGGGTCATCGGGTCTTTCAGCATCACACCTGCCCACACAGGCGACCTGATCGACCCCAGGCTTAAGTCCAGGTAGCATCACACCACCCACAGCATCTATTGCATAACATATTGAAATGTCCATCAGAGGGAAGCTATTTATGTGACTCAAACGGATCTGAAACAAGCTGGACTCATGTCTGAATGCTAACTCTGATGTCTCTCAGATGTCAGTTAATGTAATTCAAACATGAACAGAGCTACTGAAGTCCTGTCTGCTGCCTGAAGCTAAATAAATAAATACTAAACACCTGCAGCAGAATGACGAGTGCTTCTTTAAATAAAGTATGTGAGTCTTTTTACGCCTGAGCAACAGCAGCGGTGACTCCATTAACACTTTACTGGTCAATGTTCGGTGTTAACATAATCTTTTAACTTACACAAGCAAAGTCGAGCCCCAATAAATAACTATTAATTAATTATTCTTTCAAATAATGGCAAATATCTGTTAAATGACCACATTTTTGTCTGATGATGGCTGTAATTTGAAGGTTGAACATTATATTAGACCATATTTTCATTTTTAAAAATACAAATATTTGATTATTATTTACACTTTTGTGCTGTTATTTTACAGTTAACATGTAAATTAATGTTGTTTTGTTGTGATTTTATGAGCAAAAATCTGTAAAATGACAGTTTTTTAAAAATTATTTACCATTTTCAGTATTTAATGTGGATTTTTTTTCTTTCAAATAGTGGCGAATAATCTGTAAATTTAGTCAAATGTTGAAATTTACATTTGGAAAAGTATATAGTTTTAATGTAAACAGTATTGGAGTTTTTTTTTTTTTAACTATTTTTGTACTGTTAACATGCAAATTATTATTTTTATCTGTAATTTAACAAAAAAAGGGAAAATCTGTGAAACTTTTAATTTAAACCTTAATATGTGTAATTTTTCTCTTTAAAAAATTGCAAATGTCTGTAAAATCACAATGTTTTTGACTGATTTAAATACAGTAAGAAAAGAAAGTGGAATATTTTGGTCAAACTTTAATTAATTAAGTAAAAGTATAATTTAATACATATAATTTTTAAGTTTTGACTTACTATTTTTACAGGTAACATGTGAATTAATATGGTTTTGTTGTGATTTTACAAGTTATTATCTGTAATTTAACAAAAAAGGGAAAAATCTGTGAAATCTTTTTTAATTTAAACCTTAATATACGTAATTTTTCTTTCTAAAAAATGTAAATATCTGTTTAAAAATAAAAAAAAACAACAACGCAGAGAACAAATTACCCCAATGGGACTAAAACAGTATTGATTATTACTGATCATTATTAACCAATAGGCTATCAGGGCTCCCGGTTAATTCAAATACAGTAAAAAAAAATAATTAAAAAAACTGGAATATTCTGATCAAACTTAACTTAATTTAGTAATATATAATTAAATACATACAATTTGTAACTTTTGGCTTATTATCTTACAGGTAACGTGTAATTTAATGTTGCTTTTTTGTAGTTTTACAAGTTATTAACTGTAATTTAACAAAAAAGGGAAAATCTGTAAAAATCATTTTTAATTTAAACCTTAATTTACTGAATTTTTCTTTCAAACAATTGCAAATATTGGTTAAAAAAAATCCCCAAAAATAGTATTTTTGCCTAATTTAAATACAGTATAAAAAACAAAGTGGACTATTCTGGTCAAACTTAACTTAATGTAGTAATATAGAATTTAATACACATAATTTGTAACTTTTGGCGTATTATTTTACAGGAAACACGTAAATTAATGTGATATATTAATGTTTTTTGTAGTTTTATAAGTTATTATCTAATAATTTCACAAATAAATCTGCAAAATCATTTATAATTCTTAATTTACACCATTTTTCTTCTTTAAAAAAATGCAAATATTTGTAAAATAACAGTATTTCGGCTGATTTAATTAAATAATATATAATTTAATGAATGCAATTTGTGAGTTTTGGCCTTTTATTTTACAAGTTGTTATCTGCAATTTAACAAAGCATCTGTGTAATAACTGTAAAATGAAAATTACCATTGAAAAGTGCACGAGGGAATTCAGTTTTTGCAGTGTAGCTTAAATGAAAGAGGACAATCCCAGTTTAACATCCAGGATCCACAGTGACTGAGGCGTGCACACACTCCACATAGTATCCGGGTTCAGGTTAAACTGTAAATAGTCGGACTAATAAATGGGCTGTCGACAAAAAAGGAAGTCAGAGTCGTGTTGTGGCGGCTCCATCCATGCAGCAGCTCCATTCACTGCTCTCCGGGTCTATATTATAAATGCTCGCTGCACAGAGCTGAATAATCTCATCAGATGCTCTCTCCTCTATCAAACCGGTGCCAGGAAGGACCCGGTTGATCATATTTGTCCCTCCGGTGTGAGCTGAGGAACTTTCTTTCTCGCCCTCTGACAATGAGCCCTCTGTCTTCTCCGTCACCGCTGAATATGAGACAGGTGTCGCTTTGCTTCCACTTTTCCCTTCACCCTGGCCAAAAGGCAGCGCTCCCGGCCAAGAGCTTGCTGAGGCTTTCTCCGCAACTGAAGGGTGTAATTTGTTAGGAGCCCCGGCGATGACACTTCTCCTGCTGCTGAATAGCTGAGCTTTCCTGTGGTGGGACTTGGGCGAAGGCCACAAACCTGGACGCACCGCGAGGCCCTCAGAGGCCCCACAAAGGTGGCGACGACCTGCTCCGCCGGGTCGAGTCTCAGAGCGCCGACCTTCTGTCTGCCTCGAGTCGGAGAACAAGCAGAAACACACAAGGAACATACAGCAGAACATCACCCAGATGGAGAGAGCAGGCTGGTGGGTCCTCAGGAGGGTGTAGGAGAAACAGCAAGAATGATAATAAAAATAACTGCAGATTTGTTAAAAAAAAAAAGGGTTTACGAGGTGCTTAACAGGCACAAGAAAAAGAGAAAACAACACTGAACAGCAGAAGGCCGGTCAGTCTGAACAGAAGGAGACAAATCAAAGAGGCAGAGGTGTAGATTTAAACATGGTAAAAGATTTTCAAAATAAGTCAATACAACAACACTGGATACAATAATAATAATAATAATAATAATAATAATAATAATAATAATAATAAATACCTAAATAAATTAAAAGTAAAACAGGATAAAATGAGCAACAAAATAAATAAGGTTAAAAAATTAGACAATAAAAATAGATGATAAAAAATAATATAATAAATAATAAAACAGCAATAAATACAACAACAGCAGATAAAATAGTAAAATTCCACATCAAAGTAAATAATGATAATAGAAATAGTAAATAAATAAAATAAATATATAAATAAATAACAGGTAAAACAGGATAAAATGAACAATAAAATAAATATATAAATATAAATAAATATAGATAAAATAGTAAAATGCCACTTCCAAGTAAATAATGATAATAATAATAATAATAGTAAATAAGTAAAATATGTAAATTAATTAAAGGTAAAAGAGGGTAAAATGCACAATAAAATAAATAAAGCTAAAAAGTAGACAATAAAAATAGATGATAAAAAATAAAATAATAAATAATAAAATAACAATACGTACAACGACACCAGACACACATCCAAGTAAGAAAATAGAGGGTAAAACCATAAATACAAGGCTAAAAATGATAATAGTAGTAGTAGTAGTAATAAATAAAAATATAAAATAAAATGAACAATAAAATAAATATATTTTTAAAATGAGACAATAAAAATATGTGCTAAAAATAATACAATTACTAATGAAATTGTAAATAATAAAATAATATAATAGACCAGATAAAATAGTAAAATTCCACATCCAAGTAAAAAAAGACAACAAGTAAGAAAATGGAGGGTAAAACCACGGAGAACATGCTAATAATAATAATAGCAGTAATAATAAATAAATAAAATAAAATAAATACATAAAAGGTACAAGAGAATAGCATGAAAATAAAATAAAGCAAATTTGACAATAAAATAGATGAAAAAAATAATATGATAAATAATGAAATAATAATAAATACAACAATACCAGATAAAATAGCAAAATGCCGCAGCCAAGTAAGAAAACAGAGGGTAAAACCATAAATACAAGGCTAAAAATTAGTATAATAATAACAGTAAATATTAAAATAAATGAGTAAATAAATGACGGATAATCAGAACAAAATTAACAATAAAATAAATATTTTATTTAAAAAATAGACAATAAAAATTGACATAAAAATAGTGTAATTAATAATTAAAAATAACAAATAATAAAATAACAATAAATACAACAACAGATAAAATTGTGAAAATTCCACATCTAAGTAAGAGAAAAAACAAATAAGAAAATAGAGGGTAAAACCATAATTACAAGACTAAAAATGATGATAACAATAATAATAGTTATAACAACACTACTACTACTAGTACTAATAATAATAATAATAATAATAATAATAATAATAGTAAATAAATGAAATAAATAGGTAAATAAATAAAGGGCAAAAGAGAATAAAATGAACAATAAAATAAATAAAGTTTAAAAAATCAGTTACATGACAAAACACAACAACAACAATATTATATATGGTAATTATTATTATTATTATTGTTGTTGTTGTGTTTTTTACATTTAAAGTTGAGGTGTTTTGATAATCAGTGTTTACGATGCAGTTGGGATCAAACTGAACCAACAGGAAAATGCTTCACTAAACCGAGGCTACTTGTCTGAACGTGTCTTTACAGTTTAACTGTGACGCTGTCGGCCCACAGACCAAAGTGAGATCTTCTCTGACAGATGAGTTCAGCCATGAAGACAGGCGACGGCGTTTTGCTGAGTCTGGGGACAGCGAGCCGCCGAGTCCATCAGCTGGTCCTTGAGCTGCCACCGAACCCCTGCAACAACCACAAGAACCGCCGGGGCGTCTAATTTACAGGACGACCCCTCAGCAAGGAGTGAATCAGCGGCGCTGCGAAGTCCTCCCATCTCCCCGGTTAGATTTGAAGCCAGGCCTGGTGTGGAAGCTCAAAAAGAAAAAAGAGAAAAACCCCAAAAGAGCTGAGCCGACACAAAAAGGCTGACAGCTTCCAAATCACAGCCAAGTTGCAGAGAAAAGGAGGGTGTCCTTTGCTTCAATGCGTCTTTGATTATCATTGTCAGAGGGATGGATGGCCGGACCGGCTAGGATTTATCACACATTTCACTCCCACCAAGAACAATGCCGCAAAGACAAAACCGTCTATCCTCTTTGTGGAAGGGGAGGAGGAGGAATAACAACAACAAGCGATGTTTACAGGAGGCCTTGGCAGAGACATGAGCCGCCGTATTCCAGCTTGTTAAGCAGAAGTCCTTCAGCTGCTCGTTGGACGGCCTGGAGTGGTCGATTGTGACAGCTCCACCTGAAGGAACCCGGGGCTCCAGCTAGGTCGGCCTCCACCTCCGGCTCCGGAGCGTGGAGGAGATGTGAAGTGTTAATCCCACGCTCCGGTGGCGGTAGCTGCATGTAGTGCTGAGAGGGGATTCTACCGCGCACGTGATTTTGACATTCGGGTTAATGGAGCAGCGCAGCAGCTTGAGAGCAGAGATCATGAGGCCCTGCAGGGAGTTTACTGCACAAACACAGTGGATGTCTTCACTGTCGAACAGGTAACGCTGGAGACTGGTGGGACAGATTGGACCAAACCTCCACTCTGAATTATAGCAATTTAGGTGTAATTGAAATAGACTCTTTAGCCTCCCAGACTCAATGCTTCTAATATTCTTCCTAATATCCCATTAAGTGACCTGAAAGCAACAACAACCACTTCTCATGGACCATTTAATCACAACATTCCCACATTTCTGATTAAATTATTGTATTGAAATCTGTTAATTTAAACACAAGACACTTGTGTTCAAACAAAAGGATTCGTCCAATTCACAATCCAACCAGCACCGCTAAGTTCAACTGAACCAGGCCCCTTTAGGAGATGCTCCAGGTAGAGACCAGTGCCGATGCTGCCATTTAGCTAGCTGCTATATGCTAATGCTAACTGCTAATTCAAACAGCACTGTCACACTCAACTGACCCAGGCCCATTTAGGAGATGCTCCAGTGAAGATGCTACCATTTAGCTAGCTGCTAAATGCTAATGCTAAATGCTAATTCAAACAGTTCTGCCATGTTCAACTGACCCAGGCCTATTTAGGAGATGCTCCAGTGCAGATGCTACCATTAAACTAGCTGCTAAATGCTAATGCTAACTGCTAATTCAAACAGCACTGTCATGTTCAACTGACTTAGGCCCCTTTAGGAGATGCTCCAGGTAGAGACCAATGCAGATGCTACCATTTAGCTAGCTGCTAAATGCTAATGCTAACTGCTAATTCAAACAGTATTGCCACGTTCAACTGACCCAGACCCGTTGAGGAGATGCTCCAGGTAGAGACCAGTGCAGATGCTACCATTAAGCTAGCTGCTAAATGCTAATGCTAACTGCTAATTCAAACAGTACTGCCACGTTCAACTGACCCAGGCCCGTTTAGGAGATGCTGCAGGTAGCGACCAGTGCCGAAGCTGCCATTTAGCTAGCTGCCAAATGCTAATGCTAACTGCTAATTCAAACAGTACTGCCAAGTTCAACAACCAGGCCCATTGAGGAGATGCTGCAGGTAGCGACCAGTGCCGAAGCTGCCATTTAGCTAGCTGCTAATTCAAAACAGTACTGCCACGTTTAACTGACCCAGGCCCATTTAGGAGATGCTCCAGGTAAGGGGCAGTGCAGATGCTACCATTTAGCTAGCTGCTAAATGCTAATGCTAACTTCGTTTGTGTAGTTTAATTTATGGCGCTCTTGCTCCTCCTATAAATAGTCCAGATTTCAGAGCGCTCCCTCTTTCTCACCTCTTCGACCTCACTGGCTCCACCTCACCACCTGCAGCGTGCCTCAGTCCTGTGAGCGTCCCCCGTCAGCTGCTCCACGCTGCCGTCTCCTGCCATGCCGGTCTGCTAGCTGGGTTTCCTTTGTTCCAGCTGGCTTTTGTTTCCTGTTTGACCTGAGGGGTATTGCACAAAAGTAGGATAAAGACATCCAGGATAAATGAGCAGACGCGGCTTGACTAAGCCTGGTCCGCGCTATCTTGGATTAATTGGTTGCACGTTTGTCGATCCAGGATGAAGAGACGCGGCTTAGCCAAGCCAGGTGTGGATGTTTGGGATAAGTGGGTGTTCACTGCATTCTTAAGGAGACCATGAAACCGATCACAGAATCACCGATGGAACAATGGATAACGGACGCGCGTCTTCATTTACTCCTGCGGAGCAAGAGCTACTTCTCAGCAATATGAAGAAATGAAAGACAGAATACGCCAAAAGGGAAACACAAGTGCTGCTAAAAAGGAGAGGGAAAAAGCCTGGCAGACAATAGCGGACCGGCTTAATGCGTAAGTAGCTCAAACATGTAGATTAATAAAGTGTACTCCACAGGAACTGTCATACAGTTAAAGAATGCGCAGCTGATGACTTTTCCACTAATCAGTAGGTGTTTTTGCTTTAATGTGGCCCATAGAAGTGCATGTTACTCAGGTTATGTAAAGTATAAATAAGTTCAAAGAAATGATCTACTCTATGTCATCTACTGAATCTATTTATCCCATGTTGTGTTCTGTTTCATTCATCATCCTTCATAAAGAACAAACTTGTCTGGCCAGAAAAGAACCTGGCAACAGGTGAAAACTAAATACAAAAATATTCTGCAGTCTGGTAAGTTACTTTACTGTAGCCTAAATAGCAATTTGAGATTGTTGAGATTTGTTGTCTGCTGCTGACAATGAATTTCTTTTTGGTTTTAGCAGTCAAGAAAAAAACACACTGCAGAGGCACAGGGGGTGGCCCACCCACCCAGGACCTGACCCCAGCAGAGGAGCTGGCGATCGACTTAAATAAAGGGAGGCCAGTGATGGAGGGGATCCAGGGAGGGACAGTTACAGACTCAGTCCTTGCTGCTGACAGTTGCAGCTTCTTACAAGGTACATGCCTACAATGCACTTCCACTACCGATTAAACACATTTCGCCATATAATACTGTCTGACTTTGAATCTGTTTGCAGTGTCTGGGGACAGAGTTATGCTTCTGGAGCCACCAGAAGACGATCCAGTTAGTATTGTACATTTCATTGCAAGTACAGGCTTGGCATGTCCTCTCAAATGTCAATGAGTTCTCTTGATTCATGTATGTACAGGGGGAAGGCACATCTGCAGCAGTGGAGTGCACCTCTGCAGATGAGGAGACACTGTCTCTGGACTCTAGAAGGCTTGAGGTATCATATCAGATTTGTGGAGATAAAACTGCTTATTTAGTCCAAAAAACAAATAAATTAAAAGTAAAAAATGTGTTACAGGATCTAGAGACTGCACAGCCTCAAAAGGAAGCTGGTAACATTGTGAGTATATGCTGAAGTAAATCTATGTGATGAACAAACCCTGTTGTGCTAATTGGCATTTCTTCTACAGAATTCACAAACAATTAGAAAACTATATGCAAGACGCCTCCAAAAACAGACTGAGCTGGCAGAACTCCAAATCCAGAGGGAGAAACGCAATCTGGAATTGATTGAACTTGATGTTCAAATAAAAAGGACTCTTTCATCATCATGTAGAGTTTCTTTTAAATATCTGTATTGTATCGTACCTATTTGAGTAAGGTCAGATTTTTTGTATCTTTTTTAACCTTTCAGTGTTGGTGTTGTATTACTAAGGAAAGCATCCCAAATAAACCGTTTGGCTTCTTACTTTTATTGCTCAAATATTGTCTTTTTATATGTGCTTTTGGTCTCTCTATATAAACTGTGCTAATAAATAATACTAAAACTAAAAGTCAACCAGCAAATGACATGATGAATGAGTTATAATATCTGGATGATGTAACATGTGTAGAAAAAAACATGGGAATTCTGTAAAACACAGTCATTTCTCATAGTACTGACAGCAGAGCCACAACAGGATTAACCTTATCCTGGATGTTAGCCTGGTCTGGAGCAGGCTAGCTGCAGAGACTAAGTAACCATGGTTACTTGTCCAGGATAAACTTGGCCTGGTTTTGTGCAACCAACTAGAGGCTAAGTTTATCCAGGATAACCAATACTTCCAGGCTTAATCCCTTATCCTGGTTTTGTGCAACACCCCTCTGGTAGGATCGGCCGTCCTGTTTTCGCTCTTTTGTTTGGTTTGGGTTTAGTTTGCGCTTTTCCTTAGCTCGGCTTCTTCGGCCCTGTATAGGGTTGGCCCGGTGCCGCACCCTTTTGTTTTGTTTGGCCGACCTGCCAGGTTCACCTGTCTGTTGATATTTTGATTCCTTTTTGGGCACAGGGTTGTTAAAGGGTTTTTTTTTTTGTCTTCCTACCTTCAGTAAAGGAGTTTCATACATTCAACTCAAGTTGCCTGTGTCCTTGATAAATATGTTTACCCATCTCTATGGGTCATAACATACAGTATGTAGAGCAACCAGATTTTTTATCCAGTTTTGATGCTTTTGTAGCCGTTTGCTAATTAATTTCAGTTAAACTACAAAACATTCTACTGAACAAGTTTTTTTTACTGCTAGGGACGTCCGAAGCCTGATCACAGAAGTCTTAACTGATTGGTACCAGCATTATGACTGCCCTCTCATTTGCTTTTTCACCTGTTAGAAACACATGAGTAAAACAACAGAACTAGCCGTCAGATATTCCATGAGGTGGTCACATCATTCCTTTAAATCATTCCAGTTGGATTCAATGCTTGCGTCCTGGCCTCTCAGCTAGAAGATCCCCAGTTAGCGTCCCGGTTAGGGATCTTTCTGTGTGGAGTTTGCATGTTCTCCCTGTGCAGCGTGGGTTCTCACCGGGTTCTCCAGCTTCCTCCCACAGTCCAAAAACATGCTGAGGTTAATTGATGATTCTAAATTGTCCGTAAGTGTGATTGATAAGTGTGCTTGGTTGTCTGTCTCTATGTGGCCCTGTGATAGGCTGGCGACCTGTCCATGTGTCTTCGCCCGAGTCGGCTGGGATAGACTCCAGCCCCCCTACGACCCTACAGAGGACTAAGCGGTGTATAGATAATGGATGGATGGGCTTGTGTCCTGGCCTTACCTCACTAAGCCCTTTAGAAGTCTTTGTCACGGTGCTCCTTTACTTAACTTCTCATCTCGTCTGATTGCTATGGTATTCTAACGGAAAGAGGCTCCACCTGGCGGCATAAATTGGCACTGCAGCCAATTTACAATGCTTAGAGCAGGGATGTCAAACTCAAATGGACAGTGGGCCAAATTTGAAAACTTGGACAAAGTCGCGGGCCAATGTTGATATTTGTTGGGAAAAAATAAATAAATAAATAATAAAAAACATAAATAAATTTTTAAAAAATGTATATATATATGTATGTGTATATATATAAAACTAGCCTTTACAGCAGCCTCACTTTGTGATATGGCTTTTTTGAACATAGTCTGTTGTGAAACCAAACTTCTTTTCATCTCCTCTACTTTCTGGCGCCTTTGACTCATGTCCAGGTCCTTGTACTTGTCCTGGTGTTTCATTTCATCGTGTCGTCTAATGTTGTTCTCTGTGGTTATCTCCACGTTGGCTCCACATACTAGACGCGGCTGGTCTGAATAGCAATAGGTGAGCTCCGGATATTCTGGTCCAGTTACTGACAAATATTCAAATTTTCGGTCCGTGCGGCGGCGGCCGGGACAGGGTCGGGGGGACACGGGCGAAGGCAAAGTGTTCATTGGAGTCCGACGGCATTATCGCAGATATTTCCTGCTGGTGGTGGCACAGTAGCAGCGTCCTGGCGTGCCGCTGGTGCAGATGCTCAGCCAGGCGGTGCTGTGGCGGCAGCCGCGGTGGGGGTGGGGGTGGGTGGGTCAGTAGTAGCATGCGGTTTCTATGACTACTGTCAACAGAGGAGAGGGTGTTTATTGGTCCTGTCCTGATTGACATGCCAAAACACCAGCAGAGCATTCTGGGATTTGTAGTATTAGCGGTACATGCGCTGTATAATACCAGCGGGCCAGCTTTAGTAGCCATCTGGTATTACCTCGTGGGCCAAATATAATTACAGAGTTTGACACCTATGGCTTAGAATGTGTTTTAAACGACTAGGGTTGAATCGAAAGCAAAGAAAACTTGATTCGAACATCCGTACTTATCGCTTTAGTTTTTCCATTGATTGGTTAAACGTCATGAGTAGTAGCCTTCCAACACTGAAGAATAAATGTTCAAAAGTTTTCTTTTTTTTTTTTTAAAGATTTATTTTTTGCCTTTTGTGCCTTTATTAGATAGGACAGTGGATAGAATCGGAAATGGGAGAGAGTAGGGAAGGACATGCGGTAGGCGCCTGAGGTGGGGGTCGAACCCGGGACAGCCGCTACGCCTCTGCACTTGGGTCACGCAACATAACCATTAGGCTATCAGGGCGCCCCAAAAGATTTCTTTTAATGAAACAAAAGGGGAAAAAAAGAGGTAAACAAAGGCATTTCAGCAAAGTTTGGTGTTAGAGTTTGTGCTATTCTTAATTGCAAATGGATATTGGTTCCTAATATCAGTTATTGGTCGGCTTGATTGATAATAATGTGCCGCCTAAACAACATGTTGGTCGACTTTTAGACAACAAGCAGCTGCAGCTAAATGAATTAAAACGCCTCGGACACAGTGACGGTAACAGTGTGGCCTCTTTGCCCTCGCTGCTGCTACACAGGCTTCATCTCTGGCGAACATCAAGGTTTTAATATTTCATATAAAGTAGGAGGCTGCATGGCGTCGTGCACTGATCAATTTTTAATTATGAGGGAAACAGTGCGATGAGTCAGAAGGCAGAGAACAATACCCAGTTCAGAAAGACTCTGCAGCTCTGATAACATTATTCAGCCGTCTCCTGAGTGTCGGGCTGCAAATTAAAGTATTAATTCCCTGTTTTGTGCGACATGCTGAAGGCTATTAATCTGTCTATGATTCAGTAACACAAACATACAATTTGTATCTTTAACTGTGTTGTATCTATCCACATCTGATCTGCAGCGTATCGATCGCTCTAAATCATCTCCTCCTATTACATCCTCACCACTCACGCTGATTTTCAGTCCCATTAAACGAACCCAGGACTCCGGTCTTCTGCTCCGACTGGCCGCGATCAATCATTTCTGCTGAGTTCTATCGGAAAACGATGCATATCCATTTGCGAACACATCCTCTTTCATGATGTCCCCGTTCGATGTCTTTAAAACAGAGGATGCAGGTTGAGATAATGTTATAACATCTCGCCAGTGACTTATAGGTTGGCAAAGGCAGAAAGACACTTAGTTTTATTAGACCAAGTCGCTCTTTTGCTTTAGCTCTCTTCTGTTTACTTGCACTTTTTGTAGTTTGTTTTGAAATTACTTTGAACTCATTTCAATAGGTTCTCCATGATTATAGCAACAAGTAAATTAACATTTAGTTGCATAAAAACGTGAAGGGAAGCAAGGCCGCCTAACACTGATCAGGCCCAACATAAGGACCACTGACAGGTGAAGTGAATAACATTGATCATATTGGTACTATGTGGTGCTCTGATGGAAAACCTTGGATTTTAACATCCGTCTTGACGAGACTAAAGCCCCATCCACATGAAGACGAGCCCAGTCAAACCCGTGTATTGTCCACACCGAGCCGGCGTTTTCGGGGTCTGAAAATCATTTCTGAACCTAGGTCCCAGAGTGCAAAGATCTGAAAACGCCGTTTACATGGCACCGTTATTACGCCCTGTCCGCGCCAAACTCCTAAAACAATGACAACAATGGCGCTGTACAGTGTTGTGTGTTTACTGCTGAAGCTAGTCACCCTATTATCGCTATTACAGCAATATGTACTTCTGCATTTCATGTTCATGTTACATCGTCATAGCGCCACCAACAGGTATGTGTTTTACATCGTTTTCAGGTGTATCAAGTGAATTTGTGTGGACGGATGCGTTTACTGAAACAGCTCCGTCTTTATGAGGAATGTTTTTGAAACTGTTTTGGCTTCGTGTGGACGGGGCCTTAGACACCCAAATAAACATTGTCCCACAACAAACACACTCCCTCATGCAAATGGAAATCCCAAATGTCACTGGAGGAAAATGCACCCCACCACATGGAAACAACATCAACCAATCAGGAACATGTTGAGGAACATGACAATGGTCCAACATGTTGGTTTGACCTCCAAACTTCCTACACCCCATTCTGATCAAGCATCAACAGGATGCAGTGGAACAAGTTGGATTGACAGAGGCCCCACTGCACAAGCCAGAGTACCCAAAGGATCCAGTGCCAACGTCCTGGTTCCAGACCCCATAGGACACCCTGAGAGGTCCTCTGGTCCATGCCCAATGGTTCAGAGCATTTTGGACCACATAAGGAGGACCAACACAGGTGGTCATGATGGTATGCCTGATTGGTGTATGTAACTATTAAAAATTGTATATGAAGTAGTATATTTACAAAATGTCCCAAAAAAACACGATGCTAGAAAAACTGTAAACATCTGGAAGCATGACATCAAAATACTGTGCAGCGATTTCGGCATTAGTTCGTTTATTACAAGCATGCAACAAGAATGTATTTGCAGTAGCTGTATTTGTTTTCCTGCTTTATAAAACTGCTCCCACTTCCTGTAACCCTTTTAAAAATGGTTGACGTCCAATTTACAAACCAAGGCCCTCATATTGCTCCATCAGCTGTGCGACCGTGAACTTGTGCAGCTCCATAAAAAACAGGCTTTATTGGCTTTTACCAACTGCACTTCCTCTTAGCCCCTGTAAGTATATTACTGTCATGACTGAGGCCAAACCTGCCCTCTGTAATCAGGTTACACAGTGCTCAACCTGAACGACCTGCAGCGTCAGACGCTCACTAATGCTCGTTTACACTGGAGGGAAGTGCGCCCTTCTCCGGGATTAAAGCCGAAGTGTGCAGGTTGGGACTCTCCTGCTGAAGGAGGACGTCTTTGCTTTGGCGTTTAGGGACTCGCTGCTCTTTAGTTCGCCTCATTTATTACATAACTCGCTCCAGAGCCACGATTCTGTGTCACCTATGAATTATTGACACCACTTTTAACAAATCGAGATGAATAATTCACACCTCGACACGCTGGGATTCTCTGTATGTGCGTTTGTGTTCCCGGAGCAGCCTTCAGGTGACCTTCAGCGTGCGGCGTGTGAACGTCCTGACAGTGATGGAGGCTGCTGCTGCTCCACTGCAGCTCAGAGATAAAGTGTCTCTCAGAGAACGATGTCAGCTGCTGTCACAACACTGGGTTTGAGGCGACGTGATGCTGTGGTAGGTTACCTGCATCTCCGTCCTCAACCTCACTTTCTGTCTTGTTCTTTTTTCTCCTTAACCCTCTGAAACCCCGAACAGCTCCTGGGCGTTCTTCTACGTTTCACTGCAATATAAAGTCCTGCAGCTCTATGGAAACAGTACTCTATGGAAAAATTGAACTCAGAAATGGAAAAATCCTGGAATCAGCATGGCTTTTGTGCAGTGTGACAAAGTTATAAAACCATAAATTAAAAATATAAATAACGAAAGTTGGATTTCTTTGATTATTTTCAAAAAAGAAAACACAGTCAACAGTATTTTTTCCCAAGTTCCCACTGGAGTTAGCAAGACTGGGTAAAGATTTGACCTCCAAAAGATAAAGATATTTTACTTTTGACATTTTTTGAAATCTCTATAAGCTAGATGGTTTTTTTGTCTCTACTCTACACATCAGAAAGACGACCGTAGCGACCAGTGGAGGTGAGAAGTTAAGCAAAGGAGCACCGTGACAAAGACCTCTACGAGGCTCAGCGAGGTCCGTGTACGTCGCGGCCATTCGTTTTCTTATTTTGAGATTTCAAAATGAAAACAAAAAATAAACCGTTTCCCTTTTTTTCAGCAATAATACAAAATGAAAAATGGAAAACAGGCCCCAATTCATTATCCATTATGCGTTATTTGATTTAATTAGACGTGTTTGTAAATGGAAATTAAAATTAAAATACACCCGTGGAAAACTTATTTCTCTACTTCCTGTTGGTTTTGGCCCGTCTGACTTCTGAAGAGCAGCTAGCGATTTAGCTAGCTCTGCTAAATGGCCATTAGTTTAACGGATCATCAATGACCAATAATAATAGTTAAAAAACATTAATATTCCATTTTTAAAAGCGTAATAAACATAAATTTTCTTTTAAATAATATTGGTCATTACATACTTATTAATAGTTTAGCTTTATAGTTGAACATAACTGTGGCTGTGGCTCAGGTGGTAGAGCGGGTTGTCCACCGATCGCAAGGTTGGCGGTTCGATCCCCGGCCCCTCCACATGCCGAAGTGTCCTTGGGCAAGACACTGAACCTGAAGTTGCTCCTAATGGTAGATTAGCGCCTTGCATGACAGCTCAGTCACCATTGGAGTGTGAATGCGTGAATGTGAAACGCATTGTAAAGCGCTTTGAGTACCACTAAGGTGGAGAAAAGCACTATAAAAGAAAAATTTTATTTACAATTTTGACCTGTTTTTTAAAGGCTCGTGTGTAAATTAGTGCTGTCAATCGATTAAAATTTTTAATCGCGATTAATCGCATGAATGTCATAGTTAACTCGCGATTAATCGCAAATTAATCGCACATTTTTTATCTATTCTAAATGTCCCTTGAATTATCATTTTATACGAGGAGGAGGCGGAGAATTCGCGTCAGCTGTGTTTAGTCATCAAGTGGTATTACAGACTAGATATGCTACGATGAGAACTCAGTTCATACTGACAACATACACATAACTCTGGTCTTGTCAATCGTCATGCGTTCACCCCAGGCCGCCGTCACCTGGCGGAGCATCTGCATCAGCGGCACGCGGTTCGGCACGCGGAAAAGGAGCCGACAGAAAGGCGAGCGAGAATATTGCTGCTGTACCACCACCAGCAGGAGATCCTGTCTGACTCCGACGGCGAACACCTCGCCCTCGACCTCGCCAACCATGCCCCCGCCCCACGCACCCCCGCCCGCGTTAATCTCGCGATAAAAAAATTGACGCCGTTAAAATTGATTTGCGTTAACGCGTTAATAACGCGATATTTTTGACAGCACTAGTGTAAATTAATACTTTTTCTGAGATTTTTCTTATTTATTATCTGTAATTTAACAAAACTGCGAATCAAAAATGTTAAAATATTAATCACAAACTGTTAATTTTTTACAGCGTTCATGAAATAATCACATTAAATGCATGACTCTAATGTATTTGCATTGTGATGTCCAGTTATGTGACTTTATCACGTGAATAATTACGTGCCCTCATGTGATGTGACATGTCGTGTGTTTTATTGTTAGGTGTGATTATGGCTATAATCACTGCATGTTCTCTGAGGATGTGACGGTTTTTATTCCAGCTATTAATCCCTGAATCGGCTGAACCGAGTCTCCTCTGCAGCTGAGCCTCCCATAACTCTCAGGGGAAGAGCTGAACAGACAAGCCGTGAAAACATAAAAAAAGGCAAAAGATTAAACATGAGAAAAGATGTCTCCGAGCTGTGGGACAATATTGTACCGTGATCGCTGGTGCTCTCAATTACAGGCCACATCACTTGGAGGCTCAATGGCGGGTGAAGGAGGTTTATGAGCTCTGGCAGACGTCCTTCCATCAGAGCTTCTCAGAGCTCCGTCATTCTTCAGTTCTCAGAGCGCGTTCGTGTCAGCGGCTCGACTTCTTATAGATCCAGTCCGCTGGAAGGAAAAGGAAGACAGGAGTCAGTAATAAAGGCAGGTGTTGAACCTCTCCATCATCTTTAACCCTCAGCTAATGGAAGGGTTGGTGTGTTACTGACCTCCAGTTTCCGGCTGTAAAAGGTGATCGCCGGCCTCCAGTTAGCTCGAACTGACCAGCTACTGTGTTTGATTAAACAGTGGCTCCGCTGGTGATGTCACTTCCTCTCAGACGGCCGTTAGAGGGTCATTCATCAAACCTTCACCGCACCAGAGTCGATCCTTTTCCATGATAAGGCAGAATTCGCCAGCTGATTATGAATGAACGTGAAGGGGCATGACTGGGTCCTTCTGGAGGAGGAGGCAGAGAAAAGTGACTCTCTCCTGCAGCCTGGTGGTTCAAAGAGGTACTTACAAGGATTATCTACATATGCAGTTGTGAGATTTGGCAGAAAAGCTCAGGGAAACATGAATCAACACCTGCAACCAACAGGAAGATCCACTGCCAAGAAAACACCATGAGGTGAAACTACACAATATTAGGTTTTAATGCTGTGGCTGATTTCGGCTCAACCTCACCGATCGACGGAGTCTCAGCTCTTCTGGATGTTCCAGGTTCAGGCTGACAACTGAAGACATCGACTCTGCACAGCCTCATGCAAAGTCTCAGACAACTCATCATTAAAAGCACAGATCTCTATGATGCTCACTTTTAAAAAGGAGAAACTACACACCGATCAGTCCCAACACTATGACCACTGACAGGTGAAGTGAATAACATTGATCATATTGGTACTATGTGCTGTTCTGATGGAAAACCTGGGATCTTAAAATCCATGTTGATCAGACTTAGACACCCAAACAAACACTGTCCCACAACAAACACACTCCCTCATGCTAATGGAAATCCCAAATGTCACTGGAGGAAAATGCACCCCACCACATGGAAACAACATCAACCAATCAGGAACATGTTGAGGAACATGACAATGGCCCAACATGTTGATTTGACCATAGACATATATACGTAGACGCCGCATTGACTGTGGAGGGACGTGCCTAAAGCTCCGCCATCTTGGTACAGGGCTAGCAGAGGGGGGAGTGAATGTGCGTCTATGGAGGTAAGAGGTACTCCACAATCTTAAAGTAGAATTATTCACTGAATTTTCAACTGATTTCTAAACGGTTTGATTTGTTAAAAACGTCACACATGTAGCTTTGACACAGGATGCTTGGATGCTTTTGTTCTATTTATGTCTGCCTGTCCGTCCTCCATGTCTGACGTTTGTAACAAACAATATATGTTGACAACTGATGGATTTATGATCACTTTTATAGTGCAGACATGTCATTCCTCTATAGACGTAATGCACTGTAGGGGCGAGTGGCACTGTACCAAGATGGCCGCCGCGTAGGCACGTCTGCTCCAATCGGCAGCAGCAGTCAACGCGGCGTCTACGTATGTATGTCTATGGATTTGACCTCCAAACTTCCTACACCCCATTCTGATCAAGCATCAACAGGATGCAGTGGAACAAGTTGGATTGACAGAGGCCCCACTGCACAAGCCAGAGTACCCAAAGGATCCAGTGCCAACGTCCTGGTTCCAGACCCCATAGGACACCCTGAGAGGTCCTCTGGTCCATGCCCAATGGTTCAGAGCATTTTGAACCACATAAGGGGGACCAACACAATATTAGGCAGGTGGTCATCATGTTATGCTTGATTGGGAATCTGGAAGCATGACAGCAAAATACTGAGACATTAAAAACCTAGAAAACATAATGGCCGTATATTTGTACCATGATTATATTCTTAAGAGGTTTAAGTCTGTAAAGGTACAGATTTAGATGTTTTTTCACATTCAACAAGTGTTTTTCCAGTGCTTTGTGGATACGGACCGATAATATCTGTAATTTAATACTGTAAAGAGGAGCGAGTACTACAAGAACAAAGAACTGGTGTATGAAATAAAAAACAAACAAGCCTGTGTCTATAACATGCTTGTTAAGTATTTATGAAAACAGCAACACGACAAAAACTGTGAAAATTTGGCAGCAAGGAAAAAAAAGTTAAAATATGGTGGCCTACTGTAACATTAAAAAACTACAAACTGTAAAAAAAATACTGCAAAATAATATATTTTTAGCAGATTTAACTTGTTAAATAGAGCACTGCTATGCTAAGTTCTGGATAATATTTACAATTTTGACCTGTTTTTTTTAACATTTAACATGTCAATTAAACTTTTGGTTTGCATGATTTTACCAGATATTGTCTGCAATTTAAAGAAACAGGGATTATCTAAAAGACAATACAGTAGTTGTCCTGTGTTTAAATAAGCAATGAATTCATCTGTTTTATATGAGTCAAACAGGTTTGTTTCATTTTTATTTTTTATTTTGTACCACAAACCTCAAACTTACCCGACACAAGAGGACTATATGTTGACGATGTTTAGTCTTTATTTATATTGTTGTTTTTAAAAAATAAACAAACAACAAAACTCCATCTAAAAGTGCAGCATCGAGGAGAATTATTCACGTCAATTAAAAATTCCTTGGAGGCACATTTGCTGCTCGAGTCTTTGCTTTCTCTCAGTTTAATTAAATTATACAACAGGTGCAACAATGGTGGCGCCAACAATTTGATTCCTTTTCTTCAGTTTTTATTCTTGTTTACTTGTTTTGTGGCTGAACAACAATAAGAGACGGCTGAAATTGTAATCTCATGCACTGATTTCACCCCAAAAATAACACTTGACTGCTTTATAACTGGCTAAAATATAAAACTTTAAAGTGAGAGTGTGACTTTCACAGATTTGCGCGTTTATCAGGCGCCATTTCATTTTAATTTAAAGGCACTGGTGCAAAGAAGAACGAATGAAGCAGGATTTGACAAGGTCTTTTTTTTTACTGTTCAGGTTCACAGGCTTCAGTACAAAATGCTGCAAAATGAGAAGGCACTTTTTCAAACTACAACACACATGAATGTACAGTCAGAGTGGAAATGTTCTGAAATGTCACAGTGTTTAAGAGATTACCTGTTAGTCTGAAGATCTTGGACCGCAAGATGAAGAGATGTAGTATTTGCTTAGTTAGTAAAAAACATGTATTTACACTCACAGTTGGCATCTTAATTACAAAATACACTGAACAAAAATATAAACGCCCCATTTGAAGTACTGATGCCACATGAAGTGCACCACCCAAAGTGAGCGTATACTGTCTGGTACTTGTACTAAATGGATATTTCTCTTGATTGGCATGTTGGTGTGATGCGTCTGTTGTCAGACCAAAGGTTTCATCTGCTGTACGTGTCGCTGGTCTGAGACCATCCCACAAGTGAACAAGCCGGATGTGTCCATCCTGTGCTGGGGTGGTCACACGTGGCCGACGTGGATGAGGTGGATTTGCAGTCCTGCCCGTCTGTTGGAAACCAACTCTCAAACGTCCTGTCGTCTGATAGTGAACATTCAGCTGCACAGCGACCGCTCTGGTGAACATTCCTGCTTCCTCACAGGCAGTGGTGGACTCAAATTTGGGACAATAATCAAGACAAACATCCATTTTGTACAAGTACCAGACAGTATACGCTCACTTTGGGTGGCGCACTTCATGTGGCATCAATATTTCACATGGGAAATATTCAATAGTGAACATTCAGCTGCACATCGACCGCTCTGGTGGACATTCCTGCTTCCAACATGCCAATGACACGTTCCCTCATGACCGGAGTCATCTGAGGCGTTGCTGCTTTGGTCAACATGTGACATGTTGGGGTGGCCTTTTATTGTCCCCAGTATAAGGAGTGTCTGAGTCCTGCTCATTGTGTTGGAGCAGCGTCTGGATATGCCACACCCATGGACTGAATGGAATTAATGCATCACTGAGGCAGTGGTGGACTCAAATTTGGGACACTAATCAAGAAAAATACCCATTTTGTACAAGTACCAGCCAGTATACGCTCACTTTGGGTGGTGCACTTCATGTGGCATCAATATTTCACATGGGGCGTTTATGTTTTTGCTCAGTGTAGAACACAAAGGGGTTCATGATGAGTTCCAGGTTTGTGGTTGCGGATGTTCTCCATTGTTCTACCAACAATGATACGTTTAACAAGTGAATTTACAGACACAGTTTATATTCAGGATGAGCTGTTTCCATCCCGAACACAGTGATTCCTACGCAAATTAACAAAACTTGCTACAGAAACAGTAGTATGCACAAACTGGGACACAGTATACGGCACCACGTTATGATCATCCACCCATAAGTACAGCAAATTTATGCTGGTACCACAAACGTAGCATTTTAAAAGGTGCAACAGCAGGAGGTAAATGTGGATTACGTGGTCATTTTATGCACAGATAACATAACACATATGCACATAACATAACACAGCAGATACTACATTATTACTGTAAAGAAAAATGAAGATATCAATGATAAATATAGTCTAAAAATTGCCTGGGTCACAGCTCTTTCACTATGCTCCTTACACAACATGAGATGCTAATTAACAGTAGCTATTGTTTATTTTACAGTATCATAATTGCACAAGACAAACTATATTTCCGTAGGGTATAAAAATACTGTACTATCTGGAGATTCTTGCTATTTTACTTTAAAGATGTAAAAAAAAAGGCCCTTTACATACATGGGATATGTGAAACAGTGTTCCTCACGACTCAATGTACCCATAGTGCATCAGTTTTGCTATCCGACTGTTTTCAGGTTGAAATGCAAAAAACTCCACAATGACTGCTGTTAATACGAGCTGCTGGATGAAGAATCACTGTCCTAATTTAACACGGTTCAATTGAACCCTTGTTTGTTCAGTAAACCTCATCTAAGTCTCTGTCACGGTGCTCCTCTACTGGCTAAACTAACACGCGACAGCCCGCCTCCTTTGGTTGTTACAGTGTCAAACAGTATGATGGTTTAATACTGGTGGCAAAACCAGGTGCTGGAGTTAATTTGTACAATAGTTGAAGGTTGTATGTTTTAGGAAATGGTATCGACAGACGCTAAATATTAAATTAATTCAGTAGTACGTGTCTGCAGGCTGCACTTTTAGGACTGCAGGTCTAGAGTCCTTTGTGTTAAGACACCGACCGCAATGAATGATTGCCAAAGTGCACGATTTATAGTATTAATGGCTGATTCTACCCGAAATATCCATCCATCCATCCATCATCAATACACCGCTCAATCCTCTGTAAGGTCATGGGGGGCTGGAGTCTATCCCAGCCAAATCAGGCGAAGGCAGGAGACACCCTGGACAGGTTCGCCAATCTATTGCAGGGCAACACATAGAGACAGACAAGCACACTCTCATTCACACCTGTTAGAAAAATTGTGCTAAGAATTATATTTATTTACTTTGAAGTCTACATGTCAGCAACCATGATTGTAAAGATATGAATCACCATAAAACATTCCAAGCTGTATGTACTCACAGTAAAGAACACAGAGAACTGACCCAGTAAGATTGTGTAGGTGACACTTATCTTATGCTGACTCTTGTACTGATTGTTTACCAAATAAAAAGAGCCAAGGACTACCAGAGAGCTGGAATGCTGTAGCGATGCATACTGCAGAGCTGTAGTGTCCCTTCTCTCCTTGTGCGCAAGTAAAAGACCTGAGCTCGTGAGTGCTGTCGTCCTTCCTGTGCTGTGTGTATTTTCAGGTTTTGAACCTAACAACACCTATTGACAATTTAGGAATAATCGATTAACCTCAGCATGTTTTTGGACTGTGGGAGGAAGCTGGAGTACCCGGTGAAAACCCACGCTGCACAGGGAGAACATGCAAACTCCATACAGAAAGATCCCAGGCGTCCTAACCGGGGATTTTCCAGCTGTGAGGCGTCGCTGCTAACCACTGAACCACCGTGCAGCCCCTACCCGAACTACTACTTAGAATTTTGCTTGGTTTATTAAAGAAGTATTCCACACAAAGTTCTACTCGATGTCCAACTGCTTGTAGTCTCAGTGGTCATTTCAGCCAAAATACTGGTTGCAGTTTTAAAGCTTTCTAACAAGTTATTGATTTAAAGTTTTACTCAAGAAAAAAATACTACTATATGTACTTATAGTATCCAAGTACTTAACTAAAATAGAACTCTCTAACAAGTTATGGATTTAAACTTTTACTCCAAAATACTGCGATAATCTTTCCGTGTTTTAACTTGGTTACTAAGAGTGGCCTTAAGATAAATATTGTATTTAGTATACTTACGCCATCATCAGGGAAAATAACAACAGAATCATACACTGTGGCCTTCGTAGTCTCTAGATTTCCAGTTAGAGAGACCTGACTCACATTCAGTCCTCGCACTACGACTACTGTTCATCTTGACCTGAAACGAGTTCACTGCAATTCATCCAACTCTGCAGGTGATGCGAGAACCACAGGAGAAGTGTGGTCCTGCAGCTGGTGTCCTGAAAATGCAGCTTCTGGATCTCTGCTGGCCAACACCGAACTGCCCGTCTTCTCCGGTTATTACAGCATTAAACAGGAAGTGGCTCCCCCTGGTGGTGCAACCAGGTACTGCAGCTGATCTGTGCGATACTTGAAGGGAAGCGGTATCAGGAGACACTAAAAATTAAACGTCTTGGATCGAATCGGGAGCAAAACACGAAAAAATAAGCTTCATCGTGACCTCCCGACTTTTAACAACATTCAGGAGTAGATATTCATTTTTTTTTTCTCTGTTTAAGCAGGCAAAGCTTACAAAAAAAGGCACTAGCTTGAGCACTTTGGTGTTGCTGGTTCCTATATCCCAATTAGGCCAACGGTTACTTCACTCACTGTGTCCTTAGAGTTTTACTTCCTCCATCTGATCTTTTCAAACACAAACCCGGAGCGTTCTTGCCGTCGCCATGCACCAACTTGCATCATCTCGACGACGGGCCTCGTCACCTTCAGAGCTCCACGGTCCTCAGGTGGCCGCGGGAGGAAACGGCAGCCAGGACGCTCTGAGGCAAACACTCGGACTGCTGCACCGTGCTCCCACAGCAGGACCAGTGGGGCTTCCCTGGATGTCCCTTATGACCGTGACCACAGCCTTTAAACCCTCCTGCAGGAAGAGAGACGCGTTGTAAACAGACGTGTCAAGACGGGAGATTAGAGGTTTGTAAAGGGAGTGAGACAAAAAATAAAGAACTCCCTTCAGCTGGAGATGGTTTATACTGGTCTCAATTTTCACAAGGTAAACAGGTAGTTATGTTGATGAACTCAGCTCTATTAGGAGGACAGGTGACAATCCAAACATGGCAAATGCACAAAACCCCAAAGAAACAAAGTCGACTTCACATCGAGTCTGTACAAAAACTTAACACATAATATTTGCAGGACTTTGCTGCAGATCTTGAACAGGCTCCATCTGAACTTTAATTATCAGGAATGATTTCATCTGTAAATTCTGTTACTGTCCCGTGTCTTTTACCTTATCAACATGCCCAAATGGTGGTTTTCATGCCAGAAGACATATTACAATTAAATAAACAGTCAAATAACTCGGCAACCGACAATTTCTACCTTAAATCTGCGGCGTATTGATGACAGTTTCCAAAACACGGATTCTGACTAACAGACTTAAAGAAGCAGCTTGCAGGGTGGAGCTTTCTGTATCGTTATTCCTCTCAATTATCAGCTTCTGGTTTGAACGTGTATAACTAAACTTCTCCTATAATCCAACTTGACATTGTGTAGCTTAAAGTAGTTTTACAGAGCAGAACCGTAGGTGAGCTGGTGTGCTCAACATGCAGCGAACAGAGTCTCTGACTTCAAAGATCTGCCTCATTGCTGTTGGTCACAATGGTACATGTCACCATTTTACTAATAAAGGGACTCAAAACTTGTCATTTTCATACATTGAGATCAGTTTTCAAGGGTTTAATCAATGAAAGCATATCTGATGATTGGTTCTTGAGGATGTTTCACCTCTAATCCAAGAGGCTTCTTTAGCTGTAGACTAAGGAGGCCTCTTAGATGACAAATAAAATGTGCAATATTTGACTTCCATCTCATTTTTCAGGTGTAATATTTCAGTATCATGTGTGATATTACCTCAGTATAAATCCCAGCATTACTTTTTTTGTTCTATTCTCACCTTGTTTTAGTTTACTTGTTATATTTCAGTGTTGTATTGTACTTATATGTTATTGCTTTTCTACTTTTTAGGCACTGCATTTCTTATTTTGTCATTTTTAAAAAAGAAAATTCAGAGCAGTATGTGGCACAAGAATCTATCTCATCTCATCTCGTCTCCATCTCTTCTCCATCCCATCTCCATCTAATCTAATCTCATCTAATCTCCATCTCATCTCATATCCATCTCATCTCTCCTCATCACATCACATCTTATCTCCATCTAATCTCATCTCATCCCATCTCATTTCCATCTCATCCCTCCTCATCCCATCCCATCTCATCCCATCCCATCTCCATCTCATCTCATCCCATCCCATCTCCATCTCATCTCATATCCATCCCATCCCTCCTCATCACATCACATCCCATCTCATCTCCATCTAATCTCATTTTATCCCATCTCAACTCATCCTCATCTCATCCCATCTGATCTCCATCTAATCTGATTTCCATCTCATCCCACCCCATCTCCATCTAATCCCCATCTCATCCCATCCCATCTCATCTCATATCCATCTCATCCTTCCTCATCACATCACATCTTATCTCCATCTCATCTCATCTCATCTCATCTACGTCTAATCTTATCTCATCTCCGTCTAATCTTATCTCATCTCCATCTAATCTCATCTCATCCCTCCTCATCCCATCTCATCTCCATCTAATCTGATTTCCATCTCATCCCATCTCATCTCCATCTAATCTCATCTCATCCCATCTCATCTCATCTCCATCCCATCTCTTGTTCAATAACCGAAAAAAGATGTCCTGCTGCTTTATACTGACACTCCTAGGATTGCCATGACTAAGAATCTACACAGACACAACCGATCGGGTCGTCCAATAATCCACATTGTTCCTCGAACCGATCTCTCTCCATGTCCTCCTTAAAAAACAAAACCTCAATTTTTATTCACTGTACAAACAAACAGCTATAAGAGCAGACCTGGCATGGTTCCTGTGCAGCCACATCGAGCCTCTTTAGCTCCTCCACTGGAGCAGAATGAGCAGCAGTGAAACGTCCCACTGTGACGCCTCAGCTTCCTCTTTACATTCAGAACAAATGGAGAACCCTGCAGAGAGATTAACATGTGTTAATACTGGAAAAATGGAGACTGAACGTGCTATTGATATTTAACTACTTACATTTTTAATTTGTTCCTGTGCTCGTCTCTAATGTATTTTGTTTACACAGAATTAGGACAGAGCATATTTAATATTTGTGGGAATTTTTAAGAGTGAGACTTTTACAATTGCAGTGATTTTGATGAAATATCACAATATTTAAGCATATAGATGATGATTTTTCCAGTTTCTTGCTGTGATAAATGGCGTGATTGTGGTGATTTTCTAAAGACAACATGCCTTTCAAACCCTCCAAAGGGTTTTGTGGTTAGAACATTAAAATGTCCAACTTCTGATAACTCAGGTTGTCAAACAGTCTGTTAATTATTAAACATCCCAGGAGATAAACTGAACATCAGCAATGTTGTAGACATTTTTCTTGCAGGATTATTTATTTTTTCAGGATGATGAGAACATCCCTGAGGTGAGACTCTGTCCAGCTGTCAGCTCACTGTATTAACATGCAGCTCTGATCAAACAAAGACAATTAAAACCCAGGATTTAAACTCAGATTACAGGTTGTTTTTTACCTTGACATGTTGGGCTTTGACACAAACCCACACAGAGTAAACTCCCGGTTCTTCAGGTGTGAATGAAACACTGTAGGATCCGTCGCTGTTATCCACGACTGTCGTCTCCACTGTGCTGAAGGAAAACAAAACAAATCAGCTTGTTGATGATGTCAAAAGCAACCGATAATCAACACAGTATCACCAAAACCAGTGTTAAGAGCATCAGTGTCTTATTTTTCTTCACTTAGCATCAAATTTCTAAACATTTCATTCCACGTTGTCAAGTAGAGACCACTGTGGGACTTTAGCTAGTAAAGGGGCACCATGACAAAGACTTCTGTGAGGCTTAATGACATCTGACATGTAGTAAATCAAGTCGGGGTTGATTAGGATGCTGCTCCAGTGTCTCAGTAGCTTTTGCAACTGGTGCGCGACCAATAAGTGCAACCGATAATCAACACAGTATCACCAAAACCAGTGTTAAGAGCATCAGTGTCTTATTTTTCATCACTTAGCTTCAAATTTCTAAACATTTCATTCCACGTTGTCAAGCAGAGACCACTGTGGGACGTTAGCTAGTAAAGGGGCACCATGACAAAGACTTCTGTGAGGCTTAATGACATCTGACATGTAGTAAATTGACTCTGGGTCGATTAGGATGCTGCTCCACTGTCTCAGTAGCTTTTGCAACTAGTGTACAACCAATAAAAAGTGAGCTGATTACAAACAATTAATTACCCAACCACTGTCGTCTCCACTGTGCTGAAGGAAAACAAATCAGCTTGTTTATGATGTCAAATGCAACCGATAATCAACATAGTATCACCAAAACCAGTGTTAAGAGCATCAGTGTCTTATTTTTCATCACTTAGCATCAAATTTCTAAACATTTCATTCCATGTTGTCAAGCAGAGACCACTGTGGGAGTTTAGCTAGTAAAGGGGCACCATGACAAAGACTTCTGTGAGGCTTAATGACATCTGACATGTAGTAAATCGACTTGGGGTCGATTAGGATGCTGCTCCAGTGTCTCTGTAGACAACAAACCATTCTTCATTTTGCAAAAAATGTATTTCCTGTTTGATATTGTATCAGCTGAGCCTTCAAACAGAGATTAAAACATGTTTAGTGGCAGAATGAAGACACTGATAATCTCAGTCACCTCAGCTGGAAGAAGCAGTTGCTGTCAGTTTTCACACCATCATTATCCACTTGATCTCCTTCGTGAAGAGGTGTGAACCAGTCCTTGAAGCACCTTTAAAAAAAGGGCTACAGCTCCTCATGTACTGATGTATGGTCCCTGTGAGTGTATATTTCATTTAAGGAAGTGTCTGGAGACTGAGCAGAAGCATCCTTCCAGCATTTAAGGATATAACTTCTCATATAAATCAAAAATATGATACATAAAGTGCTGGGAGAGGCAGATTTTTGATTTTTTTTCTAAAAGTGACAAAAAAATACTTGTCTAGAAAGTTTGGGTGAAGACCAAAGAATATGTACATGATCTGCAAGCCAGCTTCTAATTGTCTTCTAACTTCTTCAAGTGACAAAGACTAAATATAGAACTAAGGATGCCATGTAGACCGATCTGATCCGAGCCATTTAATATTGAGTATCTATCAGTATCAACTCCCAAATTATACCATTTTCCTTTATAATGCACACTTATAGTATATTAAAATATCAAAACAGCACTGCAGAGCATTAAGAAAAGAAAGTTCCTGCATCCAAACTGTTCCTTAATGTCATTTTACACAATACCCATTGAAACAAACAAACAAATAAGCCGTGTTGATCAGGGAGACGTGACCACTTAGTTTAATGTGATCCCATGTAGGTGTGGCTGTTTAGCAGCAGTCTGGTGCGGTTTAATAATGCACATCACTCGTGTTGCAGACTGTAGATGGAAAAACTCCCACATGTTCTGCCACCAGATGGCTGGAAGAGTTAATCAACCAAAAAGGCTCCTACATACAAGCTGTTGTGGCTGCTGGTAAGAATGAGATCGTCCTGGTGCAGTTGGAGTACTAAGAATGAAACTGGTTGAAGACTGTTGAAGATGAGCAAAAACATGAAGTGAAAGTATGAATGTGATGTTAGAGAGGTCAAAGTAATAAAAATAGCACAGTGCACAGGTGTGAAGTACTTGGTCCACCTGTTCTGAGCAGCTGGTGAAAAAGTACCTGAACATGCAAAACCACTGAGGCTCACTGTAGACACTGGTTCCAGTAGACTCCCATTCAAAAAGTGTCACCTTTTCTCATGTAACCCCAACAACTAGCTAAATGTAGTCCTTCTGAGCAGTGTGTTGGTGTTAATTTTTGAAAATAATTCCATAATTGAGCAGATATTAAGCCTCATTCAGTCTTTGTTTGGACGAAACAAAAGACTGGACATATTTTTGACAGATATTGCGATTTGATTGGCGAAACAACTGTCTTAAGTCACCTTCATTTACCTTTATTTCAAAATGAAGAGGAAGTGAGCAGTTCAATGGAATGGTGGCAAGCAGAGAGCATCGTGGGAGTTTAGCTAGTAAAGGGGCGCCATGACAAAGACCTCTGTGAGGCTCAATGACATCCGACCTGCGCACATGTAGTTAACAAAGTTGGGGTCGACTGAAATGTCATTCCTAAGTCCCAGTGGGTCACATAACTGCTAGTTTTGCCGGCAATGTCAACAACTGGTGAGTAGCGAACAGGTTTGCCGATCTAATATTGCCTATACTAATTACTTAAAAGTTGATCGCAAATGTCAATAAAGATTATTCAAATTTTGCTAAGTGCATTGTTTTAAATTGTGATTTGGTGTGAACTGATTAACAGTTCAGCCATGTTAGCCAATATGTTTTCCATAGTCGGATTAGCCGTTCGTTAGCTTGGTTTACACTGTTTTTGGTTTACTGCAATTATGGCTGGTTTTTCGGTTAACTGAACTTTTTTTAATTACACAGCAGTTTCACTTTACTTTAAACACAATCTTAGTGTTAACTAGAGTGTGAACAATGTAAATTAACCTTTACGATAATCAGTCCCTCCAGGAATTTGCGATGTCGCGATCGCAACAATTAACGCAAATTCAACCAATCTCCCTGAATTCTGCGCGACCTTGGATTTTTGTCCAATCATCGCGACTTTTCCACAATTTTGTCCCGCCTCCCGTGACTTCCACCAATCACAGCAGTCCCCAGCGCAAACGTAATGCACGTACGTCACCGAAGTCACTTCCTTGTTTATGGTTTGAAGATGCAGACATGTGCCATAGTAATGTCTCTCAGTTACCAACAAAAATTACTGCTAAAGACCAAAAACAATTCCCTGATGTTCTTCACCAAAGCGGAGCTAAACTGTTTTCACCCCGTGGAATATTGAGGTGGAACACAAACCAAAACCATCCACTGACAAACATTTTTCTACCGTAAACATATCAGGAGAATGGGTGAAACCAGCGGACCACAGACCAGACAAACCACCGTGATGAAGCTGTTGCATCCAGATCTGTGTCCAGCACTGAAACAATGAAGGTCAGTTAGATTCATTAACTGACATGACGAGCTGTGAGCGTGTGTGTGTGAACATGTGTGTGCCAGGATGTGAAATTAACTTTTTAAACGTCTAAAATTTTTAATGACAACAAAGAAAACAAACAAAGAAAAAAAATGCAACTTTTTAGCAATTTTTTACCGTCTCCCGCAATTTCATCGCAACAAATACGCTTAAAACATCACAACTTACATCGCAGTTTTTTAGAAAAAACGCCCGTGAAATCCTGGAGGGACTGGATAATGCTAAGTGCCTTAGCTTTGTGCTCCAAACTCATTTTAGTGTCACTCTGCTGCTCTGACCATAGACTGTATACAAAAGATGGACGTAGCTTGAGCCTAAACCTGCATTCCTTTTAATGACCAGCAGGGGGCAACATCTCAAAAAAGTAAAAAGTAGTCAGAGTGTATAGAAGTCGATGAAAAAATTATGGTATTTGCTACCTCTGTAAACATTCTCCTATTGAGTTTATGGTCTCTATTGCTAGTTTCAAGCCTTTTTGAATACAGCGTGATGTTCTTTTATGAAAAATGGTCTGGTTTAGGGGAAAACTGAGGATAAAGATCAGTTTTAGTGGACAGTTCTCAATCAGATCCACCACTTTTTCTTGTTGCATCTGGTTTTAAAAGACAAATCGGTGGCTTTGACCCACTTCCCGTATCTTGGAAGTTCCTGGCTCCAACCTGAAAAGATGATATACTTGCTACGTCCAGATTTATTTATCGAGATTATAATAAAGCTTTCCTCTAAATGTCACATTGCCAGCACAGAATGGTTTGGTGTCTTGCTCCAGGACACTTTGGCAGGTGCTTTTGGACAACTTGCTGAATCAGAAATGCTTTGCAAAGCGGACCACACACACTGTCTCGGACTCACCAGTTCTTCTTCTCCTTGTGGACGATGCTGACCAGGACGCTCTCTCCACCCCGAACCATCTGCTCTCCGGCCGGGTCCCGACACACCAGGGTGAAGTGGCCTTGTTGGCCCTGAATGCCTCGATGCAGACCTGAAACCACCGGAGTTTAGAGGTTAGAGGCCACACAGCTGTTCTGAACGACTAAAAGTGCACTGCATGGACGAAACTGCACAGCATTTAAATTTAACACTCATCTGTGAATGCATCTTAGACGTCCGACTGAAGCGGGAAATTACCTCCATCAAATTGTTGAGTTAAAGACTGAAAAACCTCTCAGATGCACACATTTTCAGAAAAACAACTACAATCAATAATGTGTAATCTGGTTTCATAGGCAGCATTAGTTTTTGAGTTGAAAAATCTGAAAAAGGTGGATCATGTTGATTTTTGCCGAGCACGGTGGTGGCAGTATTATGCTGTAGATCAACGCTTGAAGAGCCATAACTTGAGAAATAATGTAGCTGGAGTCCTGAAATTTGGCAGGTTTATTGACATGTACATGTGGTCTTCAACGGTGCAACCCTGCTTTGATAGAATAATACAAACCAGGTATATGATGGTGTGAATGTCGTCAAAGAAAGTTTTCTTCTGTCCCACCAACCATAAAACCTGTATTTTTCACCCTAAGAGGCTGATTTTTACCTCCGTCAAGGAGGTTATGTGATGGCCGGCGTTGGTTTGTTTGTTTGTTTGTGTGCAAAATAACTCGAAAACTCATGGACGGATTTGGATTAAATTTTCAGGAAATGTGTGAAATGGGACAAGGAACAAATGATGAAATTTTGGGACTGATCCGGATCACCGTCTGGATCCAGGATTTTTTTTGTAACCAGGTGGACAATTAAATGCGGTTTACCCTAAGATCCACCAGAGGGCACTCTTGTTTTTGGGGTAAGCCCCTCTGACCACATGAGATTTTGGGTCTCCATGCGACAGACAGCGACAATGACGGAATTCTCTTTCCTTCCTGGGTGACATACGCACTGTTGGGCCGGCATTCTTATCTCCGGTTGTCTAAGAAGCTGGGAGGCTGTTAGGAGCTGCTGCGCTAGAGGCAGCGCCTGTTCATTAGGTCGGATGGGGTGAAGGCCGCATTGTCGGTAGGACATTTGAACTGTCTGTAATTACATTTGTATCTGTAACGTTCCATAGAAAATATGTGAATTGGGAGATTGTGTTGGGGGTGGACTGAAGCTCCTTGGTGGAGGTATGAGCTCTCTGAGTACTTTTCTAGTAGAACATGCATTGAGCGGGTATGATGGTAACGCCACTCCAATAGCGACCCAGCAGGAAGAGTTATACAATATTGTTACTGGGCTGAAAGAAAAATCCAATAGCTTCATGAGAAGCGGTGCCATAAGCAATTTCGGTGTTGATGTTGCAAGAAAAAGCACTCCTTTATAGATCTTACTGAATGATTTTAAAAATTAGCCCCTTAAATATGTTGTTAAAGACCAAAAAAACTCTCCTTGATGCACAGATTTGCAGAAATATAAGTAAAAATGGAAGCTCATGCGAGGACAAATGCACAATGGGACTCTTCAGCACAAACACACAAGCAGCCAATGCAGAAAAACACAAGTCCAGGTAGAAATGAGCACACCTGGAGGGAAACGTCTGCATAGACACTGTGCAAAAAGGACATTAAAAGAGGCTTTTCATCATCCAGACGCACCACAAACATGGAGACACATTTGTCTTCAGTTTCAGCCACTAAACTGAGTCATGTTCCCTCTAAACACATGGTGTTTAACTACAGCAGGGCCTCAGAGTTTTTCCAGAACCTCCCGTCAACATTTAGAGTTTCATTAACTGGCCGAAGATATTCATGAGGGTTTGCTGTCGTGTCGTCTGTGTTCCCATCAGTGATTAATGCCGCTTTGCGTTTCCCTGCCAGGGTCTATTAGCCGTCCGATAACAGATCATCCTGCTTTCATCTGGTGTTGTTCAGCAGCTTTAGATGCCACCGCCGCTGATGAAACTACCTCAGAGGTGACGAATGGAGGAACTAAGTGAGGAGATGAGCTGCTGTTAAAAATGAAACGACTCCAATTTGAAAAATGCTAAAATGCTAAATTTGCAAGTTGAGCGTCCGTCACGTCTGATCCCAGCTTTGTGTTCGGTGCAACGACACAATACTTACATTCTCTCCTCCTCTCTGCTCTCAGAAAGACAGAAAAAACAGGTTTTGCTCGACTTAAACAAGTTAATCAAAGACTGTATAAATCTGAGGTAAACTGGAGACGTTTTTTGACGCAGATCACAGAGTCAAAAAGAAGGTTTCTGAACTCGACCTACGATTAGTCCTGAAACAGTTGATTGATTAGACGATTGAAAGACAATTTAAATGGTAATATGGCTGCACTTTTAATGCTGTTGTGTTTTATGGTTACTGAAACGCCTCAACAAAGTTTGTCATTGTAGATGTTTATCTAGCAAAAGGTCAAATATCATATTCATAGGGTCTTCACCTTTATTTTTTCTAGTCCAGTAAAACAGAATTTCATATATTTGTTTTAATCCTTTAATTGAGATATTAAAATAAGAAAAGATGTTTACTCCTGTTCGTCTAAAAGCTCACGGTTCTATTTAAAAATGTGGCATAAAAAATGTTTTATCTGAAAGTTGAAATAGTTTTGTTTTTATTTTGAAAAGCTCAGCGTTTCCTGTCTGCAGCTGCCCGTGGACCATAACAGTAAAAGCAGGCGTAACAATATGTCAATATGTGAAGATGTCTGCAGAAACGAGATGGAAAACACTGAAAATCCTCCCCGTTTTCTACATGACAGAGGATTTTTCCGTCTCTTTTAACAGGATTCTAAACATGAACTCTGCTAATCTGCTGCAGCTACTAGAAAACCAACCTGCACCAGCAGCTCCGTTGCTAATGGGCGAGCATTATGTGTGAATTTATGATCCTGCTCAGCCCAGTAACCAGCAGCTGTCACCATTGCAGGCACAGCTGTCGTATCCCACAATGCACCTGTGCAGCTTCAGTCGGCTGAAACACTTCACAGCCTCTTATCGCCCACGGAGGAGATAATCGCAGTAAAGCCTCTGATTTCTCTTTCTATCAGGAATCTCTGGCCTTTATCTGACCCTTAAATGAGTCCGTGTGAAGCCGACGGTGGTTTGGTTGATAAGGAGAAATAACTCATCTGATGGAGTGAATTTACACGTCTGAGCTGCTTAAAGAAGAAAAGCCTGAACAGCACGTCTCAAGAGTCAATACGCTTTAAAATATGAAAGGTTTTTAACAGTTTTTAACGAGTAAATTCACAGAAAGAAAGGTATGAAGCCACATGTTAACTGTAAAAAAGATAAAACAATTAAAAACATTAAAAAGAACACGGGCCATGACATCAAAGATCACTGTTTTTGCAAATAATGCTTTTTACTGTTAAATTCCTTTATTGTAAAATGACATTTAAAAGAAAATTATATTTAAATTAATTAATATATAGTTATTTTCACAATTATTATTATTTTACAGATTTTCCCAGTTTTGTAAAATTGCACAAAAATTTGTCAAATCACTAAAAAAGTATAAATTTACATGGCAAATAAATAAATAAATACAAATAAAATTTAATAAATAAATTAATAAATAAAAATTTGTCCACATCGAAAATCTGTATTTTTGCAAATGTTTTATTCTTTTTAATTTCTGGACTGTTTATAATATAATATTTTTAAAAATTATATTTAAAATACTAATGTTATTGTTATTATTCTTATTATTACTATTATTATCATCACTATTATTGTTGTTATTATTATTATTATTATTATTAATATTGTTACAGACAATACCTCAAAAAATCAATGAAAAAAGTATAAGTTGTCATGGTAACTAAAAGTAAATAAAATAAAAATTTGTCCACATGAAAAATCTGTATTTTTGCAAATTTTTAATTCCTTTACTGTAAAATAACATTGTTTTAAAATTACATTTAAATCCACCAAAATATTGTTATTTTCATTATTGTTACTATTTTTATTATTATTATTATTATTATTATTATTATCTTATTTATTTTATAGATTTTCTCAGTTTAATAAAATTACAGAAAAAGTAAAAATGTAATGGTAGCTAAAAATAAAATAAAATAAAAAATTTGTCCATATCAAAAATCTGTAGTTTTGCAAACAGCAAAATCTTTCTTTTACAATGTTTGACTGTGAAAATACATATAATTGTTCTACTGTATTTAAATAAGCAAAAATATTGTTATTTTATAGATATTTGGCTCATTTAAAGAAAAAAATACAAACATTAACTTTTTTAAGTTTCGTTAAATTACAGATAATATCTAAAGAAATCCCAAATTTTTTTTACCTAATAATATTTTGCTTCATTTCGTTAACTATCCCTCCCAGTCATATAGAAATAATGCGGTTTGTCTGCACTGAAGTTCTGCAGACTGTACAACGGCTGTGATCCTCCACAATAAAAGAGGACAAACACCTTCGTCCTTCTACAAACAGACGCCTGTACGTCTCTTGTTAGTTGATGCTCACAGCATTAGTGGAATTCTTGAGGTTTAACTTGTGTAACTTTCTAAACCCTTCAGAGGTTTGCGGTCAGAAGTGTTCTGGCAGCCGGAGGTGGAGCCTTCATGATATTATGTTTTGGTTTGTTGTGGCTGAGTTTGAAAGAGGAACTTGGTTGATATTACTCTGCTATTCCTCTTTCGCTCACTTTCTATTGTTGGTGCCTCGTAGCAGCTGCAGCCGTAACGTCACCCGCCAGACTTCCTCTTGTTTCCCACTGAAGGACTCTGCATGTTCTCCTGCTATAAAACCCTGCAGGCGTTTCGTCTTTAAAGCAGTGAAACGTCCTGCAGCCTCCTGAAGTGCCGGAGTTTCCCTTCAGCGCTGTGTTTGTGTTCAACGTCCCCTCAGGCCTGTCGAGTCGCCTCCACATTCCTTCAGTCCCAGAGGAATGTTTGCTTTGAAGCTACAGAGGGAACGACGGCCTTCATCTCCTCCACGAGAACCTTCAGCAGCTGAACGTGTAAGTTCTCTCTGCATCTAAGGAAAGGGCTGCAGACTTTCTCTAGTCTTCTTACTCTAAAGACCAAAACCAAGGATTTATCTGATATTAAATTTCACCATTTATCAGAATCAGAGACTTTAAAAACTAAATTTCAGTAAAGTAATTCTTGAACTTCTCATCTGATGTTATAATATTAACCAAATCTAAGCTTAAACCAGTGATGATGTTTTCTGGTTTCCTTCTTGCTCTTGGACAGTAAACTGAACATCATTTGTTATCTGTCTTCTTTGTTTTCACTATTTCCAGACATTTTATCGACCAAACAGCTAAACAATTAAATAATAATGTATGGATTGATTCAGTTTAATATTAGATTAGTTCACTTTCATTTCCCACTAAAACTCAGATTCACTCTAAAGATGCTCTTTGTGTTTTTTACTTTTTGTCAAATCATATTTACACGTTTAATTTTGTATTATTGTGACCTGCAGCTACATTTGGTTCATAGAGTATCACTAGTTGACTTCTGCATTATTATTTATTTTGTTAATGTGCATGACAGCTTCATTTTTTTCACATTTCAACTCATAAACCATAGTTAGGGATTTTTCCAGATTCTACTTTCAACCAGTGGAATTTTTCTTCCACATCAGTTTATTCGACATAATCATTTCAAAATGTGTAAGAAATGAACTATTTGCACAAATCAGATTCTCTAAAAAAATAAAAATTCTGCGCTCTTCAACACAACCGAGAAGCCATCAGTGACTCAGCTGTGACCAACAGTCACGTGGCAAAAATTCTCAACATTTTCTTATCTGTGTTTACCTTCTCCTTCAGTGGTGCACCTGCTGACGTCCACCATCCTGGAGTTGATCACTCCGACCACCGGGTATCCCTCCACCTCGCCCGCCGGCTCGCTGGGCACGAAGCAGATGCTGCCGCCGTCGTCAGGGGCGACGGCTGCCGGGTGGGGGTCGTAGCCGCTCTCGGAGAGGCTGGTCAGCCTCCTCAGCGTCACTCCCTTGGCGCTGAGGATCTCGGCGTCGGAGCCGCAGCTCAGGAGCCGCTCGGCGAAGTCGACGCCGCCGCGGACGTCCAGCAGGGCCTGCTGCAGCTGCGCCCTCTGCAGGTGGAGCTGGTTCCTGCAGGACGGAGGAAAGTAAGAGCGTTTCAGACAAGAACACCGATCAGCCACGACATCAGGACCACTGACAGGTGAAGTGAATATCATTGATCATATTGGTACTATGTGGTGTTCTGATGGAAAACCTTGGATTTTAACATCCATGTTGATGAGACTTAGACACCCAAATAAACATTGTCCCACAACAAACACACTCCCTCATGCTAATGGAAATCCCAAATGTCACTGGAGGAAAATGCACCCCACCACATGGAAACAACATCAACCAATCAGGAACATGTTGAGGAACATGACAATGGACCAACATGTTGATTTGACCTCCAAACTTCCTACAGCCCATTCTGATCAAGCATCAACAGGATGCAGTGGAACAAGTTGGATTGACAGAGGCCCCACTGCACAAGCCAGAGCACCCAAAGGATCCAGTGCCAACGTCCTGGTTCCAGACCCCATAGGACACCCGGAGAGGTCCTCTAATCCATGCCCAATGGTTCAGAGCATTTTGGAGCACACAAGGGGGACCAACACAATATTAGGCAGGTGGTCTTAATGTTATGCTTAATCAGTTTATGCTACAGTTACATATATATACATGTGTGAGGCATTGTTTTTTATTCTAATGCACGGACTTCCTTTTTTTTTTAACTGGAAGGTCCAAAAAAAGTAGACTTAATTATCTATGTGCCACATCACTCACTGTGTTACTATAAATCCATCAACAAAGCACAGTGAAGAATATCCTGCTCCCCTCTAAAAAAGACACAACTTTCCAAAGCCCAGAAAACCCTCGACTGGCCTGTGTACAATCAACTGTTACGTCCACATCTACCGTTCTTCAGCAGACAGATTCTGCTCGTAAAAGCGTACAATTCCCAGTTAAACTTCATCACAACTGCTCCACAACTTCTTGGACTTTATGTTAGAATCCGTAAAAACTACATAAACATCATGAATAATGCTGTGGTTCATGTTTGCTCCTAGTTTTCCTTTCCGCTGTAGGACCTTTAAGATACTCAACTCTGTTTACTTCCCGAAACAAAACTCTAATTTCTACTTATGCAACGTAACATATACAGAAAGCTTGCTCATAGGTAATCCAGGAAATCCTTGGTCTTGCTGAATTTTTATGTACACTTGTGCAGGATTGTAACTTCAGTCCTACATTGGTCTCCATAATAATAATACTGTACGGCTATTAGTTGGTCGGGTTGGGCAACTATGATCTTGAAAGCCCTTTGGTTTCACGTATAATGTTTTAAAAGTGATATATAAGCTTCAGTGACTCGGCGTTGGTAGTTTCTTACCTTCGCTGGACTCGGAGCTCCTCGAGGCGACGCAGCAGCGACAGGCAGTGTTCCTCCACAGCGCTGGCGTAGCCTCGAGCGAACGCCCTCACCTCGCTGGCCGTCGCCTCCACTCGGGTCTGCAGAGCCTCCTGGGAAGCTTCCACCTGCACCAGAAGGAGAATTCAAATTCGATTTGAAAAAAGTAAAGCCAGACGAATCACTTGTGCCACGACAGGCCGTGACGTTAATGGAGCAGCTGGTTTGTGACTTATTACATTAAGGCTGTTATGAAGATCTGAAGTTGACGTTAAATCATTAGATTTTTAGAACAATATCTGCTCGACAGTCTCTGATTTGATCATAAAATATAGATATTTACGGAGATAAAAGCAAACAGATGTGAGCCAAACCATCCATAAACAGACAACAGTGAAACACAAAACAACCACAGAGGCAAAATGGCAAAAAAGCGACGTAAAACAATGAAATGTGACACGAAACGTCTATGAAATGATGTAAAAGGACCAACATGTGACACAAAAAGACTATAAAGAGATGTGAAACGGCCAGAATGAGACTAATTTGCAACAAGTGATGCAAAACAACCACAATGAGATACAGAACTACCAAAACAGAACAGAAAACAATCATAAAGAGATGGAACAAGGCCACAAAGAAACACTCAATCATTAACTATCTTCTGTTTTAAACCTAATTAAAAAGTTTAAATACAGAAATTCAATCTCAGGCTTTTACCTTCAATAGTTCCTGAGGGATTGTCACCCAAACACAGCCTCAATCTTCAATTGTTTACATTTGCCATTGTCATATAAGAATGATAGGGTTGGTCATTAAGCACCACAGAAGTCTTTGTCATGGTGCCCATTTACTAGATAACATGCTCACAAGGCTGGCCAACACTGAACCGCCCATTTCCTCTGTTCAACATCAAAAATATTTACAAACACCTTGAAAACAACAAACACATCCCTTCACTTCTCAACAAAACAACAATCCTCACCTTCTGCAGCGACTCCTCCAGACGCTCCAGTCGAGGTCGCAGCCGCCCGGCGACCAGCTCCCGGATGCGGTCTCCGTGGCGATCGATGACGTCCTGCGTGGGGCAGCATCTGTGGTCACGGTGCAGCGTGGCGGCGCACTCCAGGCAGACGGGGAGGTCGCAGGGCTGGCAGAAGAGCCGGAGCTCCTGTCCGGGGTGGAGCGAGCAGAGGACGGGCCGGCAGAGGCGACCGCGGGCCTTCAGATCCTCCAGTGGCTGAACAGAATGAGACGCCGTTCGCTTCTGACGCCTGCAAGCGCATACATGAAATAAGAAACTGAACTCCTCCTCAATCTCAGAGTCTCACAGTACAGCATAAAACACAGCAAAGAATACAACTAAAAAACACAGAATAAAATACAAAAAAACCCCACAAAAAACTTGCACACAGTGTATCTGTGCTATTAACAGTAATAATAATGATGACAACTGTATTTGTATAACAGTTCATACAGCAAGTGCAACTCAAAGTGCTTTACATGAATAAAAGACAAGCAAAAATATTTAAAAAAAACAATAAAATGAAATGCAATGGAATCTTAAAGTCCACAATAAAAGTCATAAATAGGTCTGATACCAGTCGTTTTAATTAATTGGCATTCTTCGTTAAAATCTGTCTTCACTTACATTAAAGACTTTTTCCTGACACTGCCATGTTTCATACCATGATGCTGCCACCACCATGCTTTATGTCATGATGCTGCCACCACCATGCCACCAGTCGCTTTCAATTACTCTTAAACTTCCCAAATGCAGGAAGATTTTTTTTAGGTTTTTTTTCTAAATTTAGGTAGATTTGTTGTTTGAGATGTTAATTGTGATAGTGTAGCATTAAAAATATGTTGCCATGTCATGTGGTGGTGGCAGCATCATGTCGTGAAGCATGGTGGTGGCAGCATCATGTCGTGAAGCATGGTGGTGGCAGCATCATGATATGAAACATGGTGGTGGCAGCATCATAATGTAAAGCACAGTGGTGGCAGCATCATGATGGGAAGCATGGTGGTGGTAGCATCATGATGTGAAGCACTGTGGTGGCAGCATCATGATGTGAAACATGGTGGTGGCAGCATCATGATGTGAAACATGGTGGTGGCAGCATCATAATGTAAAGCACAGTGGTGGCAGCATCATGATGTGAAGCATGGTGGTGGTAGCATCATGATGTGAAGCACGGTGGTGGCAGCATCATGATGTGAAGCATGGTGGTGGCAGCATCATGATGTGAAACATGGTGGTGGCAGCATCATAATGTAAAGCACAGTGGTGGCAGCATCATGATGTGAAGCATGGTGGTGGCAGCATCATAATGTGAAGCACGGTGGTGGCAGCATCATGATGTGAAGCATGGTGGTGGCAGCATCATGATGTGAAACATGGTGGTGGCAGCATCATAATGTAAAGCACAGTGGTGGCAGCATCATGATGTGAAGCATGGTGGTGGCAGCATCATAATGTGAAACATGGTGGTGGCAGCATCATAATGTGAAGCATGGTGGTGGCAGCATCATGATGTGAAGCATGGTGGTGGTAGCATCATGATGTGAAGCACTGTGGTGGCAGCATCATGATGTGAAACATGGTGGTGGCAGCATCATAATGTAAAGCACAGTGGTGGCAGCATCATGATGTGAAGCATGGTGGTGATAGCATCATGATGTGAAGCACGGTGGTGGCAGCATCATGATGTGAAGCATGGTGGTGGCAGCATCATGATGTGAAACATGGTGGTGGCAGCATCATAATGTAAAGCACAGTGGTGGCAGCATCATGATGTGAAGCATGGTGGTGGTAGCATCATGATGTGAAGCACGGTGGTGGCAGCATAATGATTTGAAGCATGGTGGTGGTAGCATCATAATGTGAAACATGGTGGTGGCAGCATCATAATGTGAAGCATGGTGGCAGCATCATGGTGTGAAACATGCATTAAGACATTGTTTTCCTACACTTTCTCTTCTATTAAGAATTTGTTTTATTGTGAAATCGTTGGATTCATAGTTTGTGAAGCTAATTATTATAATTATAAAATATGTGGCCTGTTAATACCAATAAAAAGAATTTTAAAAAGTAAAAGGATAAATCTTCAAATTTCTCTATATTAATCACTTACTTTTACAGCAGATGCACAGTTTTGCAAACATTTACATTTTATATTTTTAAATAATTTGCTATTACTTTGCAGAAATCAGTTTCCACTTTGACATGAAAGAGGTTTTTTTTGTACATTCTTGCCTTAACAGTCACATTAAATTGAGTAAGATTCAGTTTTAAAAGGGGAAAACGTCCAAGTAGGGTGAACACATTTTATAGGAACTGTTTGCAGAATATATTGAGGCACTATTTTCATATTAACTGCCACATGAAACCAGAACATAGTTGATTTAATCCCATATTTTCAACATTTAAACTGTTGGAATAATAAAAAATAGCTTCTTTTTGACCATAAACTCCTCTTAAATCAACAGTTTTGACTCTCTGGTTCCGGTTCTGACCCACCTGTGCGCCTGGCAGCAGAACTCGCACAGGTTGACGCAGCAAACCTCGCAGCGGCTCTCGGCGCCTCCTTCGCCGCACAGGTCGCAGCCCAGCGGGCCGTCGGTCACCAGCGTCTCCAGGAACACCTCATCCAGCGCCAGGTGGTCGGTGCTCAGCCCGGCGGGCCCGGACGGAGGGAGGTCCACCTCGGAGTCGCATCCGGGGCAGAGCACGGTGACGGTGACGGCGGATCCGTCCTCCGCTGCGTCCCGGCGGCTGCGCGGCGGAGACACGGAGAACGGCTCCAGCTGGGCGATGCAGTCCGAGCAGAAGGTGTGCAGGCAGGGGAGGATCTTCGGGTCCCGGTAGAGACGTTTACACACGTTACAGACCGCTCTGGGGTTCACCGAGTCGACTTTTTGTTCCGGACTCAGCGTCGGTTTCTCTCCGCTCTCCTCCGACATGGTGAGTTTTTGGAGACTTCTGGTGCCAAAAAACAAACCAGAGAAACTCCACAGACTGTCAGAGCTGAGAGGAAACTTCTGCACAGTCCGTCTTCTGCATAACAAGACACCAAACGACCAGTTTCCTGCACTGTGACAACAACAAACTCACTAATTATGATCCCTGGGAAACTTTTCTCAGGCTGCGTTCACGGCTCCACGGAAATCTGACACCCCAGTTCCTAGCAGACCAATAGGAAGCTCCCTACAGACTATCCGGGGTGGCCCAAAGACTTCCCAGGACTCTTTCCCACCAGCTGCACCTCTGACTGACCCCATCTACTGGCAGGACAGAACAATGGAGCTGGATGGAGTTTTCTTTTATTACTAACGCAGCAGGGAAATGGAAAGATTTACCAATCTCCATTTTAAAAAAAAAAATTTTTATTTGTACTAACAGGCTACATGTGTTTAATGCTACACTATCACAATTATCATCACAAACAATAAATCCATCTATTGCAGAAAAAAACAAATCCTTCCTGTATTTAGGAAGTTCAAGAGTAGGAGAAAGTGTAGGAAAACAATATCTTCATGCAGAACAATGCAGGCCAATAATAATATATAATAATATAGAACCTAGTTTTAACATGCTGAAATTAGAAGCTCAGTGTCAGAGTGTGAAACGGGGTCATGGTCTCATTGTAGTGAATTTAATTTTACGTTTAACTGATAAGAATTTACAAAGAAAAGACTCTTTTATGTCAAAGTGAAAGAGGATTTCCACAAAGAAATGAACATTAATTACAATAAAATAAGTGATTCCATAAGCATTCATCCCATTTAAAGTGACTGGTGGCATGGTGGTGGCAGCATCGTGATGGGAAGCATGGCGGCAGCAGCATCATGATGTGAAGCATGGTGGTGGCAGCACTATGATGTGAAGCACGGTGGTGGCAGCATCATGATGTGAAGCATGGTGGTGGCAGCATCATGATGTGAAGCATGGTGGTGGCAGCATCATAATGTGAAGCATGGTAGTGGCAGCATCATGATGTGAAGCACAGTGGTGGCAGCATCATGATGTGAAGCATGGTGGTGGCAGCATCATGATATGAAGCACAGTGGTGGCAGCATCATGATGTGAAGCATGGTGGTGGCAGCATCATGATGTAAAAGCAGGTGGTGGCAGCACCGTGATGTGAAGCACGGCGGTGGCAGCATCATAATGTGAAGCATAGTGGTGGCAGCATCATGATGTGAAGCACGGGGGTGTCAGCATCATGATGTGAAGCATGGTGGTGGCAGCATCATGATGGGAAGCATGGTGGTGGCAGCATCATGATGTAAAGCATGGTGGTGGAAGAAACATGATATGAAACATGGTGGTGGCAGCATCATAATGTGAAGCATGGTGGTGGCAGCATCATGATGTGAAGCATGGTGGTGGCAGCATCATGATGTGAAGCATGGTGGCGGCAGCATCATGATATGAAGCATGGGGGTGGCAGCATCATGATGTGAAGCATGGTGGTAGCAGCATCATGATGTGAAGCATGGTGGCGGCAGCATCATGATATGAAGCATGGTGGTGGCAGCATCATGATGTGAAGCATGGTGGTGGCAGCATCATGATATGAAGCATGGGGGTGGCAGCATCATGATGTGAAGCATGGTGGTAGCAGCATCATGATTTGAAGCATGGTGGTGGCAGCATTGTGATGTAAAGCATGGTGGTGGCAGCATCATGAAGTGAAAGATGGTGGTGGCAGCATTGTGATGTAAAGCATGGTGGTGGCAGCATCATGATGTAAAGCATGGTGGTGGAAGCATCATGATGTGAAGCATGGTGGTGGAAGCGTCATGATGTAAAGCATGGTGGTGGAAGCATCATGATGTGAAGCATGGTGGTGGAAGCGTCATGATGTAAAGCATGGTGGTGGAAGCATCATGATGTGAAGCATGGTGGTGGCAGCATCATGATGTGGGGATGTTTCTTGGCAGCAGGGGGGTGAATAGTTTTAATAGGCAGTGCATTTCTAGCTGTGGAGCTTCAGCACATAAACACTGCGTTCCTTTTGTATTATTGTGACTTGTAGCTACATTTAGCTCAGAAAACATCTGGTCGACTTCTACATCATTAATATTTTCGTTGGGCGTTTTCATGACAGCTTCAGTTTCGCCCATAATCAGAGACTATTTGAACCACTTGTCCAATACTGCAGGACCTTTAAACGTAACAAACACATCTCAGGCTAATGGCAATTTGGAGAAAGTTTACTGACAAACAATCGCAAGGAGACCTTCAGTCAACAAATACAGAAGAGGACGTAAAAAGAAAACATCTAAGTTGACTGATAAGTTGTTGACAAGCAGAGTCAAATGTCATTACACAGTAACAACAGCACTGAGTCCAACACACAAACTGTAAACACCCAGATGGAGATTTAAGGTGGAATATAATATATAATATAACAAATGATTGGAGTGTATTTAATGTTCATTTGTGTATGTGGTCAGGTTACAGAACAAATGCAGAGGACAATGGTCACAATGTTCAGGTAAACTGATGCTAGCAGGGATGAAGCAGCGCTGAAGGTGATGTATGTCTTCCCTGAAACTCCACTACCTGCAAAAAATAATCAGACTTTATCTGTCTGGTACATTTTATACAACACATGCAGCTCGCAGTGCTTTCATATAAAGAATAAAAGAAAATAGCTAACATATGTAACATAAACTGCAGTAGGTGTTACTAGAAGGAGGTCAGATTTAAACCAGTATGTTTTTATGTTTGTTTGGAAGTAGTTTACCGTTAACAGTTTCCTCAGAAGTGGCGGCCACCAGCTCATTTTCGATCCTGCAGCTGAAGGCATCAGGGACGGGGGCTTCCTGCAGCCGGCTGACCACGCTGAACATCCCGCCGCTGTTCTCTGTGAGAGCGGTCGTCGCGTTTAAGACGACTCCAGATTGGTTGAACCAGGTGACGTTGGGTTTGGGGAACCAGCGGCTGGCCTCAGCCACCAGGGTGTCGTTTGAGAAGGTGAACTTGGGGGCTGAAAAAGCTGAGATAGTAAAAACAGTTAAATGAAAACTTTATTGAGTTGTCAAAGAAGTGCAAAGTGAAAATGAAGCTTCTGCCGATTGTAACAATCGAATGTTTTAATCCAGAAAAGTGAAACTGTTTGCTTTAGCTACCAATTTAGCATTTGATAGATGGTTTCTAGATTGATTTTTTTAATTAAAGTGCAGGTTTTTTAATGTTATTTACAGGTTTAATTATTTTATTAATCTATTTTTTTTTACTATTTATGCATACATCATTAATTTTCCCCCTGATTTTACTAGTTATTATCTGTAATTTAACAAAACTGAAAATTTTTAAAATAATTTTAGAAATTATTCACCATTTTTCAATACTTAATGTGCATATTTTTTCTTGCAAATAGTGGCAAATATCTGTCAAATAACAATATTTTTTGCTCATTTAAATACAGTGAAAATAGCGTAAATTTACAAGCAAACGTTACGAAAGACCAAAATATAATTTGTAAAAATAAAGATTTTTGATTTGAATTTAATACAGTAAAAATTCATGTATGTTTATTCTGACATCCACTTTAAAAATCAGTATTTTTGCAAATAGTAGTTTGATTCCACAATGTGTGAAATTATACTGTTTAAATCAGCTAAACATTTGATTATTTTACAGACACAGTGCCATGCAAAAGTATTTTCCCTCCTACAGAAATCTTTTTTGCATATTTCACACTTGCCTTTTTAAATTATGCTTTATTGAAATCCTTAATCGCCCCTTTAAAAAAGTAATTGCCCCCCTGAACCTAATAACCTTGGCGGCAACAACTTCAGTTAAATGTTTGCTGCAGCTTGTGATCAGTCTTTTACATCACCATGGAGGAATCTTGGTCCACTCTTCTCTGCAGAATAGTTTTAATTCAGCCACATTAGATGGTTTTTGATCATGAACAGCCCTTTTAAGGTCTTACCACAGTATCTGTTAATTTAAACACAAGACACCTGTGCAAATACTTTGTCACGTCACTCTATGTGTGGTTACTTTTTTTTACAGTTTTACAGGTTTTTGGACTTAACAGGGAGATTTTCACCATTTTTCATCTTTAGTTTTCTACAGTGAGCTGTATTTACTAAATGTCTCTGTACTGCCTGTTAAAGCTCGACAGGGATGGTTCACCTGTTTTCTCTGAGAGGCTCCTTTCCAAAGCAAACAGACAGTGAACTGGAAGGACGAGTCCTACCTGCTGTTCTCAGGTGAACGCTGACCCTCCCGCCGCCTTCAGCCGACCCGATGCTGCAGGTGTACCGTCCTTCGTCGCTCCTCCTCACACTCCTCAGCAGCAGAGACCCGTTCCCTGCGGTCACAGCCTCGGGGAACATGTGAGTCCTGCCTCTGAACTGCGAGGCCTGATCCGTCAGAACCGGAGCGGCGTTCTGGTACAGGTAAACCAGCCCCTCCAGGCCCTTCTTCTCCCAGGTCACCGACATGTCTCTGAATCTGTTCTCGAAGGTGTTCACGTAGAGGTAGCAGCTGAGGAGCTGGTCCTCGCCGAGGTTCGCAACCGGCTTGGTTTTGCTGCTCATCACCGTAGATGACTTATCTGTGGGGCCGAGACACTCATAGTTAGCTTCTTTTAGCACCACACACTGTAAGAAGTGAGCATTTTAGAACATTTTCAACTATATTTTTTGAACAATTTACCATTATTTTACCAATTTTCTTTTCTGTTTTGTTAAAATATGGATAATAACTAGTAAAATTACAGATAATGAACCAAAAAACCAACAAACACCCTCCCTGGTACTACTGGTAAACCATTTTTAAGTGTTATTTTACAGATTTTTCCTTTCTTTTTTGTTCAATTATGGATAATAACCAGTAAAACAGAACTAAACCCAACTACCTTGAGCTCAACCGTGACAAATCTGACCTCATCATTATCTGCCCCGAACCCCTCACCCAGTCCGTCCATCACTTCTCCCTCACTGACTCCCTCCTCTCACACCTACAACCTCGGCCTAATCACTGATGCCCACCTCACTTGGGAACAGCACATCGAACACGTCACAAGAACAGCCTCTTTCCATCTGGAGATCATCGCTCGTCTCCTAAATCCTGAAACTAAACCTAAACCTAAAGTCTCCACTGGCTCAATTCAAAATCCTCCTCCTCCTTACCCTCAAAGGCCCCCTGCTTCAGCCCCACACCCGTTCCCACTCACCCCTAACAGGTTGGCTGTAAAATTACATCATCTTACAAAAATATTTAAAAGATGTTTGCTGTTATTTGCAAGAAACATAATGTCTATTAAAGATCGAAAAAGCTGGTAAATGAAGTGTTATTTTACAGATTTTACTTCCTGTTTAGTTACATTTAAATCCTTATTTAAATCAGCAAAAACTATTATTACCTCCACTAAGGAGGTTTTGTTTTTGCCGACGTTGGCTTGTTTGTTTGTGTTCAAAATAACTCGAAAACTCATGGACAGATTTGGATGAAATTTTCAGGAAATGTGTGAAATGAGACAAGGAAGAAATGATGACATTTTAGGACTGATCCGGATCACCGTCTGGATCCAGGATTTTTTTTAATGTAAGGACACTTTGTCATTGGGAGATTGTGTTGGAGGTGGACTGAAGCTGCTTGGCGGAGGTCTGTGCTCTCTGAGTGCTTTTCTACTTTTATTTTTATCTTCCCAAAGTTAAACCACTGTGCTATTGGAAAGCATTTTGAGTTTTTGACACCGGAGTTGACAGGTCCGGTTGACAGTTTTTTTTTCCCCCTTCCCTACCATAGAGGGTTTTTGGTTCCTTCCCACCGTCGCTGACTGCTGCTCATAGGGGATCCAAAAGCAACTCTGGATTGTTGGGTTTTTTGTTTCCTGTTCTTTCTTACAATGTTTAGCGCTATGTGACAACTTGTGTTGTAAATATGCGCTATATAAATAAAATTGAATTGAAAGTCCGCATACTAGAACCACGGCAGCGTTCTACAGCCTCGGTGGCGCTCGGCGGTGTACTACAGTCTCGGCAACGCTCGGCAACGCTCAGCAGCGCTCGGCAGCGCTCGGCAGCGCTTGGCGCCACCACAATCAACCAATATTCGGATATTCCTACATTTGGGACCAGCCCTAATATTAGGTTTGTAAAGCAGGTAAGCTACCATACTGTTGGTTAGCTAACTTAGCCCTCTAGGCTACCTGGAACTACACCGTACTTGGCCTTAAGGTTAGCCTTATTATTACCTCCACCAAGGAAGTTATGTTTTTGTCGACGCTGGTTTATTTGTTTGTTTGTGTTCAAAATGACTCAAAAAATTATGGACGGATTTGGATGAAATTTTCAGGAAAAGTGTGAAATGGGACAAGGAAGAAATGATGACATTTTGGGACTGATCCGGATCACCGTCTGGATCCAGGATGTTTAATTTAATGATACTCTCTCACTGGGAGATTGTGTTGGGGGTGGACTGAAGCTGCTTGATGGAGGTCTGTGCTCTCTGAGCGCTTTTCTAGTTATATATGTAAATTTTTCTATAATTTAAAAGAAAAATTACCTATATTATGGATTAGAATGGTAAATAATTTAACTATAGTTTTACAGATTTTTTCTTTTATTGTTATAGACAATATCTAGTACAAATATTAAGTTGCACACTTGTTTGTAAGATAGAAGTAACCATGTTTATACATACATCTCGCCTCTATCAGGTAAACAAAGCATAATTAAATGTATAACCAGCATAAATAGCATCATTTATCTCAAATAGAAACTCAGATACACTTTGAAATATTAATAAAGAAGCTCCACCTGCATTCAGCTGCTTTGAAGCACTTGGTGGTTTGTTGTTATCCTAAAGGATTAAGTGCTTTTTAGCTTAGACAAACAGCTGAACGCACCCAGAATCCCCTCAGGGCACCACTGAAGACACCAGGATCCACGTTAGGACATTACCTGAGAAGGCCAGAGCCAAGATGAGGATGATGAGGGCCGTGAAGACGACGATGAGGACCACCATGCTGCACACGAAGAGGGAAATGATGAGCAAACAGCTTCAGATAAAATCAACACGTAGATTATTTTGGCAGCATCCGAGACGTGAAGTTAAAAAACCTGACATTTACCAGTAAAAGATCTTCAATAAAAGTATAAATACAACAATCAGGTAGAAGTTTTGCATTAAAAATCTAATTACTGCAAGGTAAAGCCAGCTCTGTAGAACGCTGAACCCTGAGATGAACATGTTATCATATGTTACATTATTATTATTATTGGATTATTTACAGATTCATACATGAACAAGCAGCATTTTACTGGTTTCAACGATATATACTGTTAAGTTTATTATTAAGTTTATTAAAATATTTTGCATTTTATATTCTGAAAAATAAATTAAAATAGAATAAATTATAATGTATAAAAATAAAAAATGTATAAATGTATAAAAATATAAAATATAAAATAGAATGAATAAGATAAAAATAAAACAAATTATTTTTAATTTATTTTCATGAAACAAGTGCCTTTTAAGAATATTTTGCATTTTATACTCTGAATAATAATAATAAAAAAATCATAATGTATGAAAACAAAAAAAATGTATATATATATTTTTTAAAAAATATATATAAAAATTAAAAATTAATTTAAAATTATGTTCATGCAATAAGCGCTCTGCAAAATGTCACAAAACTAATGTATTGGGTTATTAATGGAAGAAAACATGCCTTAATGAGCTTATTTTTAAATTCTCTCGAATCTTCAAGTCTGTATTTTGAAATATTGAATAATATTTGGGTCTATTTAGATGAGAAACTCCTCTCAGTTGGAACTGCTCACTACAAGATACTGCTTTTGAGGAAATCTTTAAGAATATTTTGCATTTTCTGCTCTGAAATATGAAAGGAAACCAGAAAAGTGGAGTAAAAACTGCAAAGTTTCCCACTGAAATTCAGTTTAGTAAAGGCATAAAGTGGCATAATACATGAGGAAAGCACAAGCAGCTAAAAGTCCAGTACTTCAGCTGATCCTTGTTACTTTCCACCATCAGCACATAACATATTTAAAGTTCATGACCAGACCTGTAGAAGATGATTTGCCCAAAGGTCGCCATGTCTTAAAAACAAGAAGAACTTATTCTGTCCTGTTGCTTCGGTCAAAAATCCATCACATAATTCCTTCTAATGTCCGAGGTTTCTTCAAATATCATTTCCACACATGCTCTTCTTCGTATCTGTCTGCTGTTCTGCCTGCTCGTCCTCCTCGCTGCACTTTACACACAACACCATGAGTAAACATTACCTCTAAGGTGTGTGCTTCGCTGCTGTTGACATGTCGCCTCATTTATCTTCGTTAAAATTAAATCTATTGCTGCTAATTTACAAGAGAAATGGGCTCTGATTCCTCAGTTAGTTTCCAAGAAAGTCATTATTAATATTTGACACATTAAAAAAAGTGAAATATGAAGTGCTGTCACTGTAATTATGATATGGAATATTTATCTGCCATTTATCTAACGTCTTATATTCATATACGTAAAGGCGAAAGAATGCCAAGTGCCCTGCATGGGTTTCATACAAGTATTTGCTCAAGGTGGGTAAAATAGCCTGAGACACAGCATGTGCTTGAGAAAATAATAATATCTCTGAAATTCTTCTAATAAAAGAAGCTTTTTGGGTGGAAAATGTACAACATCTACTCAGTTTTACAGCAAATTTAAAATACAAAATGTAAACCATCATAGAACTTGATACAGTTAAATATAACATGAAATTAAATGAGTATAACAGGCATCAGCGATCCCCTTAGACCAGCCTACAGCAGTCTTATTTCTTTATTGCTGTAAAAAGGTGGCGTATAAGCTCAATGTGCTCAGCTCCAAGTACAATTGGTTTTGACTGTAACGGAACTGATGACATTAATGGAAAGAAATGAAACAAAGCCGACAACACAAGTCGTGACCACTTCTGCCATAAATCTGCATATGACCGATAGTAATACGAAACATAAACAGCACATTAATGTCACATGATATGACCGTGTGAAATCAGGAGTAGTTTTTCATTTCAGTTTCTAGACGCTGACACATCAGCTAAAAAAAAAAAAAAGGTCAATTCCAGTAAAGCTCCTGGTGAACATTTTAAAACTCAGCAAAAAACAAAAAAAAAGTTTGCATCAATGTTTTTTGAGTTATAACAACTTCTAATTAAATTATATTCAACCAACTACCAACTAAAACTACATTAAGTTAAATACCCATCAACATTAAGCTGTTCCAATGGTATTTTATCATTTAAAAGGAACATTTAAGTGGTATGTACTTACTTATAATTATGGACACATGTTGCAGCATCATGGTCAAATATGGTCATAACAGCTCACGATGTGAAGCATGGTGGTGGCAGCATCATGATGTGAAGCATGGTGGTGGCAGCATCATGATGTGAATAAGGTGGCGGCAGCACCATGATGTAAAGCAGCATCATGATGTAAAGCATGGTGGTGGCAGCATCATGATGTGAAAGCATGGTGGTGGCAGCATCATGATGTAAAGCATGGCGGTGGCAGCATCATGATGTAAAGCATGGTGGTGGCAGCATCATGATGTGAAGCATGGTGGTGGCAGCATCATGATGTGAAGCATGGTGGTGGCAGCATCATGATGTAAAGCATGGTGGTGGCAGCATCATGATGTGAAGCACGGCGGTGGCAGTATCATGATGTGAAAGCATGGCGGTGGCAGCATCATGATGTGAAAGCATGGTGGTGACAACATCATGATGTGAAAGCACGGTGGTGGCAGCATCATGATGTGAAGCATGGTGGTGGCAGCATCATGATGTGAAGCATGGTGGTGGTGGCATCATGATGTGAAGCATGGTGGTGGCAACATCATGATGTGAAGCATGGTGGTGGCAACATCATGATGTGAAGCATGGTGGTGGCAACATCATGATGTGAAGCATGGTGATGGCAACATCATGATGTGAAGCATGGTGGTGGCAGCATCATGATGTTGAGCATGGTGGTAGCAGCATCATGATGTTGAGCATGGTGGTGGCAGCATCATGATGTGAAGCATGGTGGTGGTGGCATCATGATTTGAAGCATGGTGGTGGCAGCATCATGATTTGAAGCATGGTGGTGGTGGCATCATGATTTTAAGCATGGTGGTGGTGGCATCATGATTTTAAGCATGGTGGTGGCAGCATCATGATGTGAAGCATGGTGGTGGCAGCATCATGATGTGAAGCATGGTGGTGGTGGCATCATGATGTGAAGCATGGTGGTGGCAACATCATGATGTGAAGCATGGTGGTGGCAACATCATGATGTGAAGCATGGTGGTGGCAACATCATGATGTGAAGCATGGTGATGGCAACATCATGATGTGAAGCATGGTGGTGGCAGCATCATGATGTTGAGCATGGTGGTAGCAGCATCATGATGTTGAGCATGGTGGTGGCAGCATCATGATGTGAAGCATGGTGGTGGTGGCATCATGATTTGAAGCATGGTGGTGGCAGCATCATGATTTGAAGCATGGTGGTGGTGGCATCATGATTTTAAGCATGGTGGTGGCAGCATCATGATGTGAAGGATGACAAGGTTTTCTAAGGGGGGCAAAGCATGGCGCTCTAAAACACTTTGTAGAAATAAGATTAATTATATCCAAAAAAGAGCAGACAAATCAGAAATGAACATGACATCACTAAATCAATACATCAAGCTTTGTTCACTGACGGAGTCATGTAAATAAAGTAAGCAAATACCAGATAAATCATTGGTTGAGCTAATATTATCATTTGCAATTAACTTTAATTTTTTAAAAGTAAAAATACTACAAAATAAGAGTATCTTCAGCATTGGTTTCAGACTTTCCTTTTGATGGTTTGATGAGGTTTTACTTTTTAAAGAAAGCATTAGCCCTGTTGGTTTGGATCCCCTTAGATTAGACAAGTTGTGATTTTATTTCACATTTAAAGCAGCAATTATATCATACATTTGGGATCTTTACTACACAAACTTTAAATCGCCCAAAGTGGTAAAACAAATGTATTAAATAAATACTTTTTATGAAACATAATCCTCAACTCAAGAGTTAGACCAGTCTGGTTTGACTGTCAAAAACAAGAAGCAACACCCAGTGGCAACGTATTGAGTCATCATAAAGGAAGAACCCTCTAGACCACACAAAAATTCTGCACATGATATATATTGCACAAATATAGGAAGTGGTTTTTATTTCATTTTTCTGGATATCAGACATCAGACAGACAACTGTGAGAAACAAGATCTATAGGTCATTTCCAGTAAAGACAGTGCCTTTACAGAAATGGATCCTGCATAAGGCCATATGTCCTCAAAAATGTACAAGGAGCAGCAAAGTGACACATTGTTTTCAAGGTTCCTGATAGTACTCGTGTTGCTTGTTTGAATGGGCCTCTTTAGAACAAATAAGGTGGTGATATAAGCTACGTGAGATGTGGCTGTAATAAACACAGTAGAAGAACCTGGAAACTAAATCAGGTGTCTGTCAACTGCTGACAGGAAAACAAGGAAAAAACTTTCTCTTCAGGAAAGTCTTCAGGAATTGTTTTTTTAATCAGGAATTAATCTTTAATGCTAGCCTGTACCGCCCATGTTTAATGCTGTTCAGAGACAAAGACAATGAAGAAACAGCTGATCGGTCATGTGAATTGAATGACATCAGAAGGTCTTCACAAAAAGTGTTTCCATCTCCCATGAAGCACTTTAGCTCTTTCTAAAAAGTCAGATTTTCTTCATAAAAAAGGATATTTTTCTTGAGATTTTGCTATTTTTGTGAACTTTTTCTGAAGCAGTTCTTTGAAATGTACCTAAAATACATTATTTGCAAGACTACTGAAAACATTACTGTAATGAAAAAACAAAACATTGCTCTCAACAAGGCCTCATGGAGAGAGTGGCAAAGAGAAAGTCACTGTTGAAAAAAAGGTCATATTAGATTTCACCAAGAGTTTACCAGAAGATGTATTATATTGCCAAAAGCATTGGTACACTCCTCCAAATAACTGAATTCAGGTGTTCCAATCACTTTCATGGCCACAGGTGTATAAAATCAAACACCTAGACATGCAGACTGTTTCTACAAACGTTAGTGAAAGAATGTGTCGCTCTCAGGAGCTCAGTGGATTCAAGCGTGGTACCGTGATAGGTTGACACCTGTGCAAAAAATCCATTCATGTATTCTCATCAATACTAGATAGTCCACAGTCAACTGTTAGTGGTATTATAACAAAGTGGAATCAGTTAGGAACAACAGCAACTCAGCCACAAGGTGGTAGGCCACGTAAAATCATAGAGCAGCGTCAGCGGTAAGGTGCACAGTGTGCAGAAATCGCCACCTTTCTGCAGAGTCAACAGGTACAGACCTCCAAACTTTGTGTGGCCTTCAGATTAGCACCATGCAGCATCATTATGTGAAGCATGGCGGTGGCAGCATCATGATGTGAAACATGGTGGTGGCAGCATCATGATTGAAGCATGGTGGTGGCAGCATCATGATGTTGAGCATGGTGGTGGCAGCATCATGATGTGAAGCATGGCGGTGGCAGTATCATGATGTTGAGCATGGTGGTGGCAGCATTATGATTGAAGCATGGCGGTGGCAGCATCATGATGTGAAGCATGGTGGTGGCAGCATACTGATGTGAAGCATGGCGGTGGCAGCATCATGATGTTGAGCATGGTGGTGGCAGCGTCATGATGTGAAGCATGGTGGTGGCAGCATCATGATGTGAAGCATGGTGGTGGCAGCATCATGATGTTGAGCATGGTGGTGGCAGCATCATGATGTGAAGCATGGCGGTGGCAGCATCATGATGTTGAGCATGGTGGTGGCAGTGTCATGATGTGAAGCATGGTGGTGGTAGCATGATGATGTGAAGCATGGTGGTGGCAGCATCATGATTGAAGCATGGTGGTGGCAGCGTCATGATGTGAAGCATGGTGGTGGCAGCATCATGATGTGAGGCATGGTTGTGGCAGCATCATGATGTGAAGCATGGTGGTGGCAGCATCATGATGTGAAGCATGGTGGTGGCAGCGTCATGATGTTGAGCATGGTGGTGGCAGCATCATGATGTGAGGCATGGTTGTGGCAGCATCATGATGTGAGGCATGGTTGTGGCAGCATCATGATGTGAAGCATGGCGGTGGCAGCATCATGATGTTGAGCATGGTGGTGGCAGCATCATGTTGTGAAGCATGGCGGTGGCAGCATCATGATGTTGAGCATGGTGGTGGCAGCATCATGATGTGAAGCATGGCGGTGGCAGCATCATGATGTTGAGCATGGTGGTGGCAGCATCATGATGTGAAGCATGGTGGTGGCAGCATCATGATGTTGAGCATGGTGGTGGCAGCATCATGATGTGAAGCATGGTGGTGGCAGCATCATGATGTGAAGCATGGTGGTGGCAGCATCATGATGTGAAGCATGGTGGTGGCAGCATCATGATGTTGAGCATGGTGGTGGCAGCATCATGATGTGAAGCATGGTGGTGGCAGCATCATGATGTTGAGCATGGCAGTGGCAGCATCATGATGTTGAGCATGGTAGTGGCAGCGTCATGATGTTGAGCATGGTGGTGGCAGCATCATGATGTTGAGCATGGCAGTGGCAGCATCATGATGTTGAGCATGGTGGTGGCAGCGTCATGATGTTGAGCACGGTGGTGGCAGCATCATGATGTGAAGCATGGCGGTGGCAGCATCATGATGTTGAGCATGGTGGTGGCAGCATCATGATGTGAAGCATGGCGGTGGCAGCATCATGATGTGAAGCATGGTGGTGGCAGCATCATGGTGGGGATGTTTCTCAGCATCAGGCCCTGGAAGGTTTGTAAAGGTAGAGGGTAAAATGAATGCAGTAAAGTATAGAGAAGTCCTGGAGGACAGCTTGACGTATTCTGCAAGAGAAGGGTGGTTTTGGAGACATTTTGTTTTTCAGCAAGGCAATGACCAGAAGCAAACAACCAAAGCTACACAAAGTGGTTTAAAGACAAAGCATATTGGGGTAAAGTGCAGCGTCCAGACGCTGAATTGATGCTGAGTCTGACTGAGACCTGTCCACACAGGCTCAAGGCTGAAATTGTTTCCAAAGGTGCATCTACTAAATACCGACTGGAATGGGGTCACGGCTTATGTAAGCGCTTATTTTCTTTTTAAATTTTCAACATTAACATTAGTTTGTAAAAATCAATTTTCAATTTGACATGTAAACATCTTTTTTTGTTAATTTCTGTCAAAAAAAGCCAAATTAAATTCACCACAATTCAGTGTTGAAAAGCAATAAAAGATGTTTGAATAGGTTTTATAGGCAGCGTAATGTTGTTGGGTCCTAACCTTAAGTTTTAAAATGCCGAGGTAAATTCACATAATGAATACTGTAGAGTCGTAACCCCATGGTGATTTATTTCCTTGAACCATTTTCTCTCCCACATATCAGAATGAGGATCTTATCTTTGATTTCAGTGCATAAGAGAAACTGTCTGGGAAAATCCTCTTTGTTCCATTGGAGAAGTGAAAGCATGCGGTTACATGATTGTGAAAGCACTGAAAGTTGGCACTGCGGTTAACAGCTGTCCTATAATGATGGTGAGAGTTTCAGTTTTTCACTCAGCTTGCGGAGGAGAGAACTTCACTTCGAAGAACAAGAAGACAACTGGAGCAACCTCACAAGAAAACATCTTCAACTCCGTCCTTTAATTTTCCGTCTCTCCTCTGCCAGCATGCCGAACATCAACGATTTACTTCCCAGAATTCTGGAAGTAATGAGAACTGCCGTGAGCATGTTCCTGCTGATAGTCTTCTTCTCCATCCTGCAGTACATATTCAACATGCATTTCGTGTGCTCTTGCAGAGAAGGCCTTCATCCAAATGGTGTACTGTACCTGATACTCCCTCCTTTGATCCTCATCTTTGTTGTCAACATCGCTGAGCCTTTTCACAAGAGGAAGATGTTCTCCAGCCGGCGTTGGTTAAGCTGCATGACCTACAGGAAGTCTTGCTGCAGCTATTTTTGCAAGATGTTCATCAAGTTCTTCAGCCTGGCTGCAGTGTGGATAGCCGTCGTCCTCTTTGATGGAGACTGGTACGTGTGCCTGATGACAAACCTCAACAAGACTCAGACTGGAATTCCTTGCAAAGAAAAACTAACCGTCGAGGAGGAACTTATTAGAAATCGTCATAAGACCGACTCACTTGTAAGCAACAATTAGCAGCAATCAAATAATCTAAATTATACTAACATGATTTATAATCATATATATGTGTGTGTGTGTGTGTGTGTAGTATTTCAGATTATTTGAAATATAAAGTATTATTATTAGAGTATACTGGTGCTGAGTCTCACAACACAGTAAACTGGCTGAACCAAGTCTGAGCATAAATGACACCACATGAATGATAATAATACAACTATTGAATTAAAGCTGTTCTCCCTTTTCTTTTCCAGGACTGGGGCCTCGGTCTAATGTGCGGTTTTCTACTTATTTGGAGCCTTGCTGAAATTAGAAAAGTCTGCTTCAAGTCAGAAGGCTGGCAGTGCCATCCTTACTACCGTGTGGTTTATAAGGAACTCCTGGCAGAGCAAGTCAGTATTTACTTATACGACGAGCTAAAACAAATAGCAACAGATAAAGCTAAAGCAATCTGTCAGCCCTACCTTCAAGTTATCAGGAAACATGAGCTGCCAGAGAACAACAAGACAAACAATGAGACTAACAACAGGACAGACAATGAGACTAACAATGAGACTAACAACCGGACAGACAATGAGACCAACAATGAGACTAACAATGAGACTGACAATGAGACTAACAACAGGACTGACAATGAGACTAACAGTGAGACTAACAATGAGACTAACAATGAGACCAACAATGAGACTAACAACAGGACAGACAATGAGACCAACAATGAGACTAACAACAGGACAGGCAATGAGACTAACAATGAGACTAACAACAGGACTGACAATGAGACCAACAATGAGACTAACAATGAGACTAACAACAGGACAGACAATGAGACTAACAACAGGACAGACAATGAGACTAACAATGAGACTAACAATGAGACTAACAACAGGACTGACAATGAGACCAACAATGAGACTAACAACAAGACTGACAATGAGACCAACAATGAGACTAACAATGAGACTGACAATGAGACTAACAATGAGACTAACAACCAAACAGACAATGAGACTAACAATGAGACTAACAACAGGACAGACAATGAGACCAACAATGAGACTAACAACAGGACAGACAATGAGACCAACAATGAGACCAACAATGAGACTAACAATGAGACTAACAATGAGACTAACAACAGGACTGACAATGAGACTAACAATGAGACTAACAACAAGACTGACAACGAGACCAACAATGAGACTAACAACAGGACTGACAATGAGACCAACAATGAGACTAACAATGAGACTAACAACAGGACAGACAATGAGACCAACAATGAGACTGACAATGAGACTGGCAATGAGACTAACAACAGGACTGACGACATCACGATTTCTAAAGCCTGGGAAAAGATTTCATCCTCAGATTTCTATGACACGCGACCTGAGAAGAAGGACGAGGCGCTGCCGGCGACCCAGCCTAACGGGACGGACACTCCTCCCAGCAGGGAAGGAGAGCTGATAATTCAAGATCGAAATCACGCCATCAATTGACCGACTTCCTTTTATACAAAATGCGAACTCTTGTTTTTGACTCTCAAAGTACATTATGCAGATCGTCGTCATGCACTTTTACTACATTTGTTTTTTGAATGCTGCCCTTTTAATTTAAGTGCTTTGATGATGTGATGTTATTACTTTTCCTGATTCTCATATGAAGCATCTGGATTATTTCTTCCAACTGCAGCAGACAGAGGCCTTGATTTGAAGCACCACAGCCCCATCTGCTGGTCTTACTGGGTAAAAATGCACTTCTGCAGGGTGGCAAAGTTGCTGGTTGCATTGCACAGAATTTTAAATCAACTTTTGCACTTCCACTGCCGACACTTCACTCTATTAGAATATTGGTATTGAAAGTTCTGTCTGTAAGCATGAGTTACTCCTCCAAGGTAGTAAGAGAGAATGTAGATTTCAGTTTTAATATATTCTGTGTGAATAAACTGTTTTCAGAATGTTAAATGTAAACGAAGGGATGCTGGTATTTTCTTTAGCATGAACATGAGATGGACATTTGTGGTTGTGTTGGGAATATTTTGTTTCTTTAATCGTCGTTCTACCACTATATTAATCGCAATTTATATAATCATCATTTAAACATATTTAGCCATAGCTTACTTTATTATAATCATGCTTACAATACCTATATTAAATTGCAGCAGTGTGCGTATGGAGAGTTGACCGAGCATTGACTTTACCAACAAAACCGCGAGGGGAGTTTACGAGACTCAGGATGGATGTTGTTTAGACAGGCCATATATTTTAGGAGGGAAGTTGTTCACGTCTGGTGTTGTAATTCTTACTTAAAGATAAGCAACGGTTCATTTAGCAGAAGAGAAGGGTCTTTGTATTTTTTTAGAAAACTGAAGCATGGACCAGCACAAGACCTGTAGAACATAAGGTTAAAAGGTCAATGATCAGACTAACAAACATGCTTAAGCATAAGCAATGTTTAATATTAAATACCTCAGAAGAAGGAGTATTGAAACCAAAAATATATGATGATAAGACATTGGTAAATAACACTTGAAGATACTAATTTGAACAATAGATAAATGATGCAACAGCGAGAGTTTATAAATTAATTAATGAGGACTCTGTACATTGACAGTTAAATAAATAAGTTAAACAAATCTGCTTTATAAATGGTGGCAATTAGATAATTAAATAATTCATACTTTATTCATCCTAAATAGAAGTTTAACCTTTGGCACAGAAAGAGACTCTCCACAAGACCAAGGAGTCATACTTGGAGTTGAATATGCATGAAGTAACCGAATTCCAGGAAGAAGACGGCTCCAGACTGATGAAGAGCTCCTGGCTGATTGGAGGTTCAAGTCTAAACCAACGAATCCTCCCAACTATAGACCAATCAGATAGAAGCACATTTCCATATGAAAAAACTATTTACAGTGCTATGATTAGGGTTTCTTTGTCTCTCTTCCTTGTGACGAGCTTGATGCAGATGTTGAGCCAGATCAAGCGAGAACCTGTATGCATACATTATGAACATCCAGTGCTACTAAATATTCTTAAATGAATATAATTGTCTTGGGTCTTCATTTCCTTGTGGTGACACCTTGGTAGCAATTAAAAAACGCGCTCGACAGTTGAAAGTAAAATGTTTCGACATCCTAAATGGTGGGAATTCATTTTTATTGCGTTTGGTACCTCCTAAAAACTTGGCAAAATAAAGGCTGCTCCTAACTCTGTGTACTGTCAGGACTTCTGGTCTCCAATTCGTTTATGTGTTGATTATTTGTTCCCAATTTTCAGATGTTGGGAATGACACAGCATTTTACAGCAATCTTATAGGATTCAAATAGCACTGCCCGTCTGTACCCTCCCTGTTCGTCTTGTCTTTCCCTGTCCTTCATTTGTTTTCCCCTCAATTCACTGAGGTGCTGCACTGCCCCCTCTGGCTCATGATAGGAAAATTCAATAAAGAATGATAGCTTAGCCTCCAGGGGTGGCCGGTGATGGTCACGCACTAAATATTAATATATTTTGCTGCAAGACTAAAATATGCATTGATCTCATTAAAGTTGACCCCCTTCTGTGGTGTTAAACGTTGAGTATAAATGCAGACAAAAAAAAAAGCAATTATAAGATGCGCTCGACAGTTGAAAGTAAAATGTTTCGACATCCTAAATGGTGGGAATCCATTTTTATTGCGTTTTGTACCTCCTAAAAACTTGGAGGTGCAAAATAAAGGCTGCTCCTAACTCTGTGTACTGTCAGGACTTCTGGTCTCCAGTTCGTTTATGTGTTGATTATTTGTTTCCAGTTTTCAGATGTGGGATCGGTTGTTGGGAATGACACAGCATTTTACAGCAATCTTATAGGATTCAAATAGCACTGCCCGTCTGTACCCTCCCTGTTCGTCTTGTCTCGCCCTGTCCTTCATTTGTTTTCCCCTCAATTCACTGAGGTGCTGCACTGCCCCCTCTGGCTCATGATAGGAAAATTCAATAAAGAATGATAGCTTAGCCTCCAGGGGTGGCCGGTGATGGTCACGCACACGCACTAAATATTAATATATTTTGCTGCAAGACTAAAATATGCATTGATCTCATTAAAGCTGACCCCCTTCTGTGGTGTTAAACGTTGAGTATAAATGCAGACAAAAAAAAGCAATTATAAAATGCGCTCGACAGTTGAAAGTAAAATGTTTTGTCATCCTAAATGGTGGGAATCCATTTTTATTGCGTTTTGTACCTCCTAAAATCTTGGAGGTGTAAAATAAAGTCTGCATAATGAACCAGAGCTGTGTGCGTTGCTGTGTTTTCATGCCGCAACCGAAACACGGCAGCTGTTCACGTCTCTCCTGCTCGCTATACGGCGCCGTTGTTGTCGTCGTTTCGGAGCTATGGTGGAGCTATGAGCGTGTCAGAAAAAGAAGCGGTGTAAATGTTGTTTTCAGATTTTTGCACTCTGGGACCTCGGTTCAGAAATGAGTGTTTTCAGACCCCCAAAACGCCGGCTTGGGGTGGACGATACCCGGGTTTGATGGACTATTAGTGTGTTTAGGTCTGGGCTCGTCTTTGTGTTCATGGGGATTCGATACAGGGCATCAAAACCTGTAGTGCAGTTTAGGGTTGGTGGGGAAAAAAACCAAACACCGAGCATCAACAATATGAAAAGCTGTGATTTATTCAATGCAAATCTAAAGTGCAGCTTTTAACAGAAGAAATGAGGTAACATGAGACGACATCACTTGGCCTTTAATGAAGCTAGCTCTTTTTAGCCTGAAGATTCCTCAGTATTTAAGATAATTAGAAGCTATCCACTAACACTGTCTTCCTGCCGACACTAAGAATGAATTGAGGGGGTAAGACCTTCCTGACTGCTTATTAAAGCAAGTTTAATTCAGCCGTTGAGGTTGAGTATTTGCATAGCTAACACAATTAAAGAGTTTTGTTGCAAATTCCGTAAGCAAATAGGAAATTTAATTATACTTATATATTCTCAAGGGCTACACAATCTCTCAGTTCCTTCCTCTTCTCTTCCCCGTCTCAATATCCAGGTTAAATTTCATTTTAATGTCATTTTCTCCACCTTCTGTCCAACCTTCATGAGTATTTCTTACATTTATGTATTCGCCTTCCTTCTTTTCTCACTTGCATTTTTTGTTTCCCAACTCTATCTTCACCTCCAAGCTCGCATCTTCATCGTCCTCTTCCGTTTCCCTACCCCTTCTTTCACGTCACCTTCTCATATAATTTAAATCCTCTCCCGTATTTCGTTTTATCTTCTCGCTACTCCTCGGTTCGGCCCCAGCTGACGGGTACCCACTGGGGTTCGTTCTGGGCCTGCTGGATGATGGAGCAGAGCTGAATGCAGGCGTCCTGGAGGTCGTCGTTTACCAGAATGCTGTCGAAGAACTGCTTGTACTTCGCCTCCATCAGCTGCGAGGCCTCCTCCAGCTCCACAAAGTCGTCCTCCTGCAGAGGGAAGAAAGGTAAGACAGTGCCGACTACGGTGTTTGGAAAAAGTATTCGCCCCTCTGGGAAGTTTGAACCTTTCGTTGCTTTTCAGGCTTGAATCATGGTCAGTTTAATTTGGGTTTTTTTTGACAGGAATTACCAAATATAAGATGTAAAATAAGTAGTGCTGTCAATCGATTAAAATTTTTAATCGCGATTAATCGCATGAATGTCATAGTTAACTCGCGATTAATCGCAAATTAATCGCACATTTTTTATCTATTCTAAATGTCCCTTGAATTATCATTTTATACGAGGAGGAGGCGGAGAATTTGCGTCAGCTGTGTTTGGCCATCAAGTGGTATTACAGACTGGATGTGCTACGATGATAACTCAGTTCACTCTGACAACACACACATAACTTTGGTCTTGTCAATCGTCATGCGCTCACCCCAGGCCGCCGTCACCTGGCTGTGCGCGTCCCGAACCACGTGGACCAGCAGCAGGCGGTTCGGGACGGGGAAAAGGAGCCGACAGAAAGGCATGGAGGCGAGGAGACTGCTGCTGTACCACCGCCAGCAGGAGATCCTGTCGGACTCGCCAACCATGCCCCCGCCCGCGTTAATCTCGCGATAAAAAAATTGACGCCGTTAAAATTGATTTGCGTTAACGCGTTAATAACGCGATATTTTTGACAGCACTAAAAATAAGTGATGCAAAAGTATTCACCACCTTAAGTCAGTATTTAATAGATGCACCTCTTGCCATAATTACAGCACTGAGTCTGTCGGTAGGTCTCAATCAGTCTTATGTATCTGGATGCTGCGATTTTACCCCATTCTTCTTTGACAAACTGGTCAAACTCTGTCAGGTTACACAGGGACCTTTTCATGTCCAGACACAAAGTCCCAGCTGGACTGAGGTCTGGGTTCTGACTTGACCACTCCAGAACATTCATCATGTTGTCTTTAAACTATTTCTGTCTAGCTGTGGCTGTTTGCTTCGGCTCTTTGTCTTGATGGAAAACAAATCTTTTCCCAAGTTGTTATTTTCTTGCAAACTGTATCAGAATGTCCTCCGTGGTTTCTCTACACTTTGCTGCACTCATTTCACCCTCTACCTTTACAAGTCTTCCAAGGCCTGCTGCTAAGAAGCTTCCCCACATCATGATGCTACCACCACCATGCTTCACAACATGATGCTGCCACCACCGTGCTTTCACATCATGATGCTGCCACCACCATGCTTCACATCATGATGCTGTCACCACCATGCTTTCACATTATGATGCTGCCACCACCATGCCTCACATCATGATGCTGCCATCACAGTGCTTCACATCATGATGCTGCCACCACCATGCTTCACAACATGATGATGCATCACTGTGCTTCACATCATTATGCTGCCACCAATGTGCTTCATAACATGATGCTGCCACCACCATGCTTCACAACATGATGCTGCCACCGCCGTGCTTTATAACATGATGCTGCCACCACCATGCTTCACAACATGATGCTGCCACCGCTGTGCTTCATAACATGATGCTGCCACCACCATGCTTCACAACATGATGCTGCCACCACCGTGCTTCATAACATGATGCTGCCACCACCATGCTTCACAACATGATGCTGCTACCGCCGTGCTTCATAACATTATGCTGCCACCACCATACTTCACAACATGATGCTGCCACCGCCGTGCTTTATAACATGATGCTGCCACCACCATGCTTCATAACATGATGCTGCCACCACCATGCTTCATAACATGATGCTGCCACCACCATGCTTCACAGTGGGGATGATGTTTGTGATGATGTGCAGTGTTTAGTGCCCATCAAAGGTAGTGCCTAGTCTAATGGCAAAAAAGGTCAATTTCGGTCCCATCAAACTAAAGAACCTTCTTCCAGCTGACTTCAGAGTCTCTTGTTGAGATTTAATATTACCTTTTTTCAACAGTGTCTTTGTTTTATCACTTTCACTCTCTATAGAGACTGGTAACAGTTTTTTTTATGAACACTCTCTCACATCTCAGCTGGGGAAGCTTGTAACTCCTCCAGAGGAGTCATAGGTGTCTTGGTGGCCTCCCTCACTAGTGTCTTTCTTGCACAGCCACTCAATTTTTGAGGAGGACCTGCTCTAGTCAGATTTACACGTGTGCTGCATTCCTTCCATTTCTTAATGATGGATTTAGCTGTACTTCAAGGGATATTCAGTAACATGGATATTTTCTTGTATCATCTCCTGACTTATGCTTTTAAATAACCTTTTCACAGGTTTGTATGAAGTATTCATTGGTCTTTATCGTGTAGTTATATCCAGTAGTACTGATTCACCAGTGATTGGACCTTCCAGATACAGGTCTTTATGCTACAATCACTGAGACACATTCACTGCACTCAGGTTATCTCCATTTCATTAATTGTATGACTTCTAGTACCAACTGGTCAGTGCAAACGGGGTGGGTACTTATGCCATCACCTTTTTTTAAAATTAATTGATATCACTTTGTAGAAATCTGAAGTGTTGAACAGCTATAAAATGTGTTGGTGTTTGTCTGCCTTCAAATTTGAGGTAGAAATTGTAATTTTGAAAGAGGGTATGCTCCATTACCGTGAAAGCTCTGTTGATGGTGAAGTTGGTGATGATTCGGGCGTTTGTCCGAGTCTGTCTCAGTCTCTCTGGGCTGGGGGCTTTGACGAAAACCACAAAGGGCTTCAGTTTCTTCGTCCGCAGGAACTGGATGCTCTGAAAGTAAATCATAAAACCAGTGTTTTTGGTCAAATTTGTCTCAGGGAGCTTCACGATTTGCAAATATGTGACATCCACATGCAAAAAAATAAAGACATGGAGAAACCCGAGGTGTATCTATGTCATAGACTGTATGTGGAGCGGGCCCCACCCAATGTGGCGCCATAGATTTTATATGGCGCCCCCCCACTCCATCAGCAATATACAAAAGAAATGGAATAGCATTGTTTTGTAGTAATATTAATTGGGCATTACTTTACATTTTAATCAGTGTGAGCTTTTGGCGCCCCCTGGAGGCCATGGCGCCCTTAGCATTTGCCTATATTGCCTAATGGACGAGCCTGACTGTATGTATGCATTGACTGGCTGCTTCAAGTGAGACAAAAATTAAAATGTAAGTTTCTCATGCACATGCGGACTTCCGGTATCAATAACTCCTTAGCGATACTTTGTCAAAACATAATCGATGCCTCTTTCCATCGTTGTCAGGTAGACAATGTGCTACAAGCCCAGCTTTATCAACAGTAGCTGTCTTTCAAGCTGCAGAAATAACACTGGTGTCTATGAGCAGCCGGCTGGGCGATGAGTGAACAGGGACCGTCTGCAAATTGCAATTTTGCAGACGGTGTGATTTTTATATCTACATGTGTCTCAAACCAAGTGTTGTGGTCTGATCAACGGGAGCCAGTCGATGGCTGCAGTGATTCTGGTGACACTACAGTGTATCAGGGTGACGTTATTGAATATCTGTGTGGTGTCTCTCTCCGCTGTTGCAGCGGTTTTGCAATTTGCAGACGGTCCCTGTGCACTTGCCGTACAGCCGGCTGCTCATAGACACCAGTGTTATTTGTGCAGCCTGAAAGACAGCTACTGTTGATAAAGCTGGGCTTGTAGCACATTGTCTACCTGACAACGATGGAAAGAGGCATCGATTATGTTTTGACAAAGTATCGCTAATGAGTTATTGATGCCGGAAGTCCGAATCTGTGAAAATCTTTCCTGTATTATCATTTTCAGACATCTGCAGTGTACAAACAGGGAATTATCTTGTGTGCACGAGAAACTTACATTTTATTTATTTTTTTGCCCATGTCCCTTTAGGGAAAATATATTTTCGAGATGTTTAAATAAATAAAATGTTCTATAAATCAGGCTGTCAATAACGTATGAACAAACCACTCTGTAAAAACCTTCAGTATATAGACAGAAAATAAAACACTGAGTGGTTTGGTGTGTAAAAGTGCAGCTGAAGTGAAGATTTCTGGCTACATAATGAGGAACTTTGATTAAAGATGTGTTTTTGTAAAATTCCATATATTTTAATTGATATATATCACCATGAAACTTCCCCAGTTGATTACTTGCATTGAGACAGTTATTTTTTTGTATGAACTTCTCCAGTCTAAAAAAGCAAATGAGGCATAATCTCATTAATAAATATGAGGCAGTTTGCTTTAATGCCCAGTTAGATTGAGTAAACACCTCAATATAAATGTGCTTTTGGATGTTTTCTTTCCACTAGTATGTTACAGAAACAAAACTATTCCAAAACAACAAAATTTACAAGTGCATTAAAATAAACTATGTTGTTCACTGTGACGTTTTGCCTTGATGAAACTCACATGTGGTTCAATGTCGACGATGCACATCCGTCCTCGTTTCAGCACGTCGTCGATGGCATCAGTGCTGGTCCCGTACAGCTGGCTTTTATACTCCCCATATTCCACGAACCTGAACACAAACAGACCCAAAGTTAGAGATAAACAGTGATTAGACACAATACTGTCGACTTAATTAGTCATGATGTAGACAGAATAGAGAAGCTACCTGTGGTTACAGACCATGTACTCGAACAGCTCTTTGGTAACAAAGTGGTATTCTCTACCCGCCTGCTCCCCGGCTCTGATTGGACGAGTCGTGTCTGGAGGAACAGAGCGACAGTTTTACAGTTGGTGAAGGTGTTTAATCAGTCCAGGACGAGAAACTAAAACCTTAAAGGGGCTTTTTCGTTGTTTTTAGACATTTTTGTTTGCAAATGTTCCACCAAAACAGCTTCCCCAGTGCTATTTTGCAGGGGCATCATCACTGCATCCTGGGCTTAGCACTGGTTTTAACAAATACAAACCATTCAGACTATTTTCCCCCGATAGCTCAATGACGATAAGGTGAAGTAAGACCATTCTGCAGGCCTGACCCAGCTCTAGGATTGGCTGTGAGACTGGATTTAAAGTTACAGACACTGTTTGGAACAGGGCTGAAATATTACTGTAAGTTCTCTCTGAGCGTTTGAAATGAGTGTGTCTCTGTGTTGCTGGTCACATACGAGGGACGGGACTCTGGAAGGTCGAAGGGTTCAGTTTGATGAGTCTCTTCCTCAGTTCGTTCACTCCGACTCCTGTAGCTCCTTTGCAGAGGAAGAAACAACACAGGAGGGGATTTAATTCACATTTTCAAGGGCACAAATACAGACAGTAATGAACACACTTGAGAGGAAACAATTACGATTCTCAACATCGTACTGATGCAAGGAGGAGACCATTAGCAAACACAGAAAGTTGTACTGAAAGACAATATAAAGAAGAAGCTGCACATCATGTCTTATCACATATTTAGATGCTCCACCAAATAATCCAAAGATGGACTCAATACTTTAAATTCAATAAACCTGTGAAACTGGTCAAACAGGGATTAAATATCCTGATTTTTTGCTCCACTTTGGACATTTCCAATAACTCCCTCAGTTGCATTTTTTCATTATGTACTGCCTTGTTTATGAAATAAAAAGGTTTTCGATTGTAAATGAGGACATTTTAAGCTCAAAAGAGACAAAAAAAATCTTATCTTAAGCTCCTCTTAATATAATATCCAATTATAAATGGAATTTTAATATATCATATCCCGTCTCATTCAATATCTCATCTTATCTCATCTAATAACATAACATCTCATCTCATATATCACATCTCACCTCATCTATCATCTACTCTCATATCTCGTCTCATAACATAACATCTCATCTTATATATCATCTCGTGTCATCTCATGTATCATCTCATATCGTATATCATCTAATCTCACATCTCATCTCATATCTCATCTCATAACATAACATCTCATCTCATATCTCATCTCATAACATCTCATCTCATCTTTTATATCATCTCATGTGTCATCTCATATCGTATATCATATAATCTCATATCTCATTTCATCTTATCTCTTCTCATAAAATCTCATCTCATGTATCATTTCATCTCACATCTCATCTCATAACATCTCATCTCATCTTTTATATCATCTCATGTGTCATCTCATATTGTATATCATATAATTTCATATCCTATTACATCTTATCTCATCTCATAACATTTCATCTCATATATCATCTCATCTCACATCTCATCTCATAACATCTCATCCCATTTTATATATCATCTCATGTATCATCTCATCTCATATCTCATGTCATATCTCACCTAATATCTCATATCATCTTACATCTCATCTCATATCTCATCTTATCTCATCTCATATCTCATTTCATGTCACATCTCATATATCATCTCCCCTTATATACATCACATCGCATCGCATCTTATATATCATCTCATGTATCATTTCATCTCATATCTCATGTCATATCTCGCCTCATATTTCATTTCATCTCACATCTCATTTCATATCTCATGACACAACATAACATCTCATCTCATCTTATATATCACCTTATGTATTATCTCATCTCATATGTCACCTCATCTCATCTTGTCTCATATCTCATCTCATCTCATGTATCATAGCGTAGCTTACCACCATCGACTATGGAGTGAAAGAATGATGCAACGTAAAGCGTCTTTGAGTGTCTAGAAAAGCCCTATACAAAACCAATACATTATTTCTATTATTATTATCATCTCATCTCATCTCATATCTCATTTCATCTCATATCTTATCTCATCGGAAACCACTTTTGGGCTGGTTGATTATTAGATCTGACATTCAGCATTTGTCTAATTAGCAGTGTGGTTTTTAACTGATTCCTGATAAAAAAAAACTGTAATGTAATGTCAAAACTGTAACCTCTACATCGCACCGGACTTAGAGAACAGCCTCCCTGAATATAGACGCTGGTTTCTTACCGACGAGGACGATGAGGCGGTGGTTCTCCTGCGGGGGGCGCTGGTACAGAGCCACCTCCTCATAAGGAGTGTTCAGGGCGTTGCTGTTGGGCGAACAGGTGGTGCAGGACTGACGTCTCTTCCTGTAGGACGTCCTCCTCCAGAGGCGGAAACTCCGCCGGAAACCAGCTGATGAAGGCCAAGAAGGTTCATGAGGCCATTCACAAAATTTATTTACGTTGCCACATTAAAGCAGAGAAGATGTTTTTTGAAATGATTATCTGTTTAAAGAGGTTTTAGAGGCTGTAATTAATGGCTTTATTAGCCATTAAAACATTTGTTGAGTGCTTGTTGGATCATTATGCTGCAAAGATTGAAGCAAATCCTCATCTAGCTCACCTTTAAATAGCTTTTACACATCAACAGACTCTGCAGAACTTAAAAATGCTTACACCATAATAAGTCTGTACCTGTAAATATTAATACTTTATCACTTTTCAGCGCTGGTTCACAAACTAATAGGTGACGTCATGGTGGCTACATTTATGTTTTACGTACAGCTCATGGTTATTTCACACCATGCACGAACTACACCTTCATCTTAAACCTAACCTTATATGTCATCATTCTGACAGCATTATAAGTCATGTGAAAAGCTTAAAATGCAGACACATGACTTGCAAAATGTGCTTCAAGTTGCCTGCTATTTATGCGCAATCTCTTGATATCACAATGGTAATAAAGCCACTATTAGTGCTTAAACATACCCATGAAGAAGTGTATTAATTATAGCTGCAATAGGGGAAAATTGGATGTAAGTTCATTAAACTTTTTCACTACTTTTATAAGCCGCAATTCTTCTAATATGTTAAATTCATTGTTTTATTATTCCATTAACATGTACAGCTACAGAGATTAAACCTTTATTTGTTAACTACTGAATTAATCACCAACTGTTTTAGCAATTGATTCATTTTGTCAGAAAAAATATTTAAGTAATGGTTTGGAAATGGGCCCAACATCGAGCCTTGAGGAACGCCACAAGTAGAGCCACAAGGATTAATCAATTAGCTATCACGTATTTAATTATTTTTACAATCAATTAATCAGTTTGAGTATTTTTTTTATTAAACAGTGTAAAATCTCTGATTCCAGCTTCTTAAATTATAACGTTTTCTGTTTATTTACTCTTCTATGACTGAATATCTTTGGGTTGTGGACAAAACAAGACACATGTCATTTGGGGCTTCATGAAACATTAACGTTCTGACATTTTCTGGACCAAACAACAAATCAATTGATCGAGACAATAATCAACAGATTAATCGACACTGAAAATAATCGCTAACCTCATTGACAACCTATCTAATTATGTAAATGTTGAATGTGTCTTACCCAAGTAGATTCCTTCAGTAATATCAGAGTCGGCCTCATCTGAAGGAAAACAACATTAAAACTCTTCACTCTGTCTTCAGGAATTAAATACATTTGATCTGTTTGATTTTCATTCAGCTCACATGTAAATAGTTAAAAAAAAAGGCATCTATTTATTGTAAAAGGATCTAAAATGCAAAATAACAACAACAGTCAAACGAAACGTGGAAGTACTGGTTCCACAGACTTTGTTTTTTAGGTTAAATATTGGAAAACAGCACAAAGAATCAAAACTGATCACTGGTTTTTATCTGCGACTTTTGATCAGACATAAACAGACTCACCTACCAAAGTTTATTTCTTCCAAATCTGGAGAAAAGAGAAAAACAACAGTTATTTTTTTTGCTCTGAGGGACAAATGTTAGCTCGGAATCTATGTTTCTGACGTGTTTCACCTGTTATGGTACGTTTATCGTCGCCATGCTGTGGATCGTCCTCTGAAACAGACGAGAAAAGACGCTTCTGTTAGTTAAAACTTGTTTCCACCTAGCCAGGCTTTAATATAGCAGCTAGACAGGCAGGATCCTGGAACGCAAAACGCTAAAAACATGTCGAACAGTGATGTTATGATGATTTAAGGACCAGCAGGGCATAAAGTTGGTTGACGTCTCCTGTGTAAGAAGATTTCAGCACCTAAAGCAGCTCGGCTGAGGTAACACGATGCATCTATTCAACGCCAGTCCTCTATCTGGAGTCCTATAGACCCCTTTAACCAGCCTAAAATCACTAATATAGGCACAGCTTCATTTAAACACTGATTTAGATGCATTTTGCTCGAAAGTATGCTTGGTTTTTTCTTAAAAATACATGAAACATAGTTGAATCGGCTTGATAGTTACATTTAATTTGATGAAATCTGACTATAAACATCATTTTAAGTTAGTTTCAGAGGTCTGCAACAAAAAGGAATCAATATTTAGATTTATTGTTCCACAAACCCCAAATGTTAAACATGGTTAAACACATTTAATGCTTAAAGAGCACAGATTCGGCTCATTTACAGGTTTATAATTTCATTTTTGGGGTCTACTAGAATAAGTTTACATGTGTTTACAAGCTTGAATGTTGCGAAAACGCACTATTATACATAGCTTTCTGTTTTAGCGCCTGTCTCTTTAAGGCCCAATCTGCTCTTACTGCAGTTAAAAGCAGTTATACATCGATCAGCCACAACATCCTGACCACTGACAGGTGAAGTGAATAACATTGATCATATTGGTACTATGTGGTGTTCTGATGGAAAATCTTGGATTTTAACATCCGTGTTGATGAGACTTAGACACCCAAATAAACATTGTCCCACAACAAACACACTCCCTCATGCTAATGGAAATCCCAAATGTCAGTGGAGGAAAATGCATCCGACCACATGGAAACAACATCAACCAATCAGGAACATGTTGAGGAACATGACAATGGTCCAACATGTTGATCTGACCTCCAAACTTCCTACAGCCCATTGTGATCAAGCATCAACAGGATGCAGTGGAACAAGTTTGATTGACAGAAGCCCCACTGGACAAGCCAGAGTACCCAAAGGATCCAGTGCCAACGTCCTGGTTCCAGACCCCATAGGACACCCTGAGAAGTCCTCTGGTCCATGTCCAATGGTTCAGAGCATTTCTGACCACATAAGGGGGACCAACACAATATTAGTCAGGTGGTCATGATGTTATATATAAGGAAAGAATGGACCCATAAAAGCAGAATATGGACCGCAACGCCTGCAGAAAGTGATCAGGACTGCTGAAAGGATCACCAAGACTCGACTTCCCTCTCTACTGTATCTACCACCGCAGACGGAGAGCTGCCAGCATCATTAAGGACACCACCCACCCACAACACAGACTGTTCACGCTCCTGTCCTCAGGACGGAGGTACAGGAGTGTGACATGCAGGACAACCCGATTAAGGAACTCTTTCTACCCCACTGCCATCAGAATCCTCAACAGCTGACTGGATTACACTAAGAACACTTTAAAAGCCATATACTTAAAAATTGTAGTTATCTTCTGTTACATTATTGACATTATTTTTGCACAACTACTGTCAGTTTTTTTAAATGTCACTTTTAAATATTACATTTGCACTAAATACACTTTACAGTTCATATTTACGTAGTTTTTATTTTTATTTTATTTTATTTGTATGTACTATTTTCATACTTTATTGCTGGTAATCCGAGCAGACATCAAAGTAAGAATTTTATCGTACAGGGAAACGTGTTTCTTTACTGTGCACAAAACTTTCAGTCTTGAATCCTGAACTTTGGATCTTTAACGGTGACTAAAGTGGAGGAGGAAAGAGCAACAACACAACAATCACCACACCGTAAGAGATGAACTGTATCAGGTGTCTCACTCACCGTTATCAGCCACCTGCACTGAAGACAGCAGGAGAGGAAAAAGAAACAGCTGTTAAATGAGTTTTAAGGTCAGACTGAAAAATTTACACACAGACAGGAAACACAAGGGAAACACTGACTAACTTCTCCTCGGTGAGTTAAGGAAAGAACCGAACTACAGATGAGAGAGTGGAAGCTGAAAACAGGATTCACTCAGTTTTGGAGGCCTCTAAATCATCGACAACATGCTATTTTCTATTTCTATTTTTCTGTATCTTCCCCGTCATGCATAAAATGAGGCCACTGCCGATGTGTGGCTCATGCACTTTAATGAAGAAGATGCTGCTGTGCTGAGCTTCACCTTCGAAGCGAGGCAGTGGGATATCATAAACTTTAACTCAGAAAATCAGGAATAAAAAACAAACTGTGTTGATGCCAACTGCTGTAAAACAACAGAAAAACAAAGCTTCTGTTTCTACCTGCCTCCTGTCTGCTTCCCCTCAGCCTGCCTGCCTCTCTAGTTAGTTTTCTGTTCAGTGAGTGTCCTGGTTTGGTTGTTCTTGCTTTAGTTTATACGCATCTGTTTTCCTTTGTTCCTGTATTGTTTATTAGTTAGCAGAGTTACTCAGTTTTGGTATTTTTGCCTGTTTATTGCATTTATTCTGTTTTCCTCTTTCTGTATAGGTTTCAGTTTGTAGCCGGTTTTCTTTGTCTCCTTTTGTTAGTTTAATATTAGTGCTGGCTCTCGTTTAATAGTTTAAGTATTTCTTAGGTTCTGTAGGTTGCAACTTCTCTGTGTTAGGTTTAGTTTAGTTAGTTTTCTCCATTCTTTGTTGGATCTAGTTTAGTCCTTGTCCTGCCTGTCTCATCCTGCTCTTGTGTCTGCACCTGGGTTCTCAGCCACCCTGTAACACAGGGGTCTCAAACTCCGGTCCTCGAGGGCCACTATCCTGCATGTTTTAGATGTTTCCCTCTTCCAACACACCTGATTCAAATGATCAGCTCATCTTCAAGCTCTGCAGAAGCCTGATAACGATCCTGATCATTTAAATCAGGCGTGTTGAAAGAGGGAAACATCTAAAACCTGCAGGACAGTGGCCCTCGAGGACCGGAGTTTGAGACCCCTGCTGTAACAGATGGTTTTCCAGAAAGTAGCAAGAAACGTCTTCACAATCACAAAGAATGCTTACTTTCCCAGTTTGTCTCGTCAAAATCAACTGTTAAACTGCGATAAACTAACACATTAACTCGCGTTACACGGATCAGCCACAACTTTTAGGCCTCTGAAAGGTGGAATAACACTGACGCACAACATTAGGCAGGCGGTTTTTAATGCTGTGGCTGATCGGTGTAGTTTTGTTACTGATGATGATAATATTGAGTCCTTACAGGGTCTGATGCAGGTATGAACCTGTAACGGTTGACGCCACCACTGTTCCTTCTGTTTGCTGTAAAAATAGAGAAGAAAATGTGTAAAAAGAGATGAAAAAGACCTGCGACACGTGAGAGAAGGACTCGGATACTTCACTCAGGTAAAAGTACTACTATGAGAACTTAAAAATGCTCCATTACAAGTAAAAACCTGCAAGTGTGATCATCTCTTTGTAAAGTTTAAGGAGTAAATGTACAGTTTGTGCAGTGAAATGGTTCTATCTGACATTACTAAAAATCCAACAAAGTCGGAAAGCATAAATGATTTATAGGAAGTAAGTAGAACCATGCAAAACCAGTGTAATAGCGCTTTAAAATGTGTAACAATGGAAGTTGTTCTCACCGTGATCTAATGCTAAACTCATAATTTCAATTAAAACTTGCCATTATGAATATATTGTACATTTTAACCCGTATAAGACACATTTTTCTTTAAGGGAAAATTATGCTGGATATAAAACAGACTAGATGGACAACATAGAACACATGTCTGGTGTTATTTTGGAAAAGCGCCCCCTAGTGTCCAAGATAATGTTACATATATGGCACGTTGGGCGTTTGAAGGACATTTATTATAGATTATATGCTATTTGAAAATAAATCATCTTCTTTAGACACACAGAGTTGCCTTTTTATTTGCATTTTCACAACATAAATCAAAATTACTTCTTTGTTAATAAGATCTAGCAAAAAAAAAATGCTCTAATTTGTTTTACAGCACAAAAAAATGTGCAAACTGAACAATAAAACAGCCTCATATTAGAAGTATTGATATTGCTGTGGATCACTGAGCAACACATTTATACAGTAAACATAAGACATAGAGAAAAAACTAAACACTGAAGAGAACCTGAACTGTTTTATGATCCACACCATGTCATGACTTTATTTTACTTAGGTTATATTTGTTTCAAATGAACCATAGAAAAAATATATTAATACAAATTAACTGATTTAGCTGAATTATTTGAGCAACTCACTGCTATTTTTCTTATTGTGACAAATACGTCACATGGTATTTCTTAGGCTGAAGGCCCGATGGAACATATATGTCACAGCGATTTCTACTAAACTTGTGATATATCTATTTAGGAATGTGATCAGAGCTGCTTAAATGTGATCCTGGACGTGTTATTGAAGGATTATAATTGTTACATGGGTTGAAATTTACCTTTACTGTCAAAAAACAAGCTTTTTAAATTGGCAGGTTTTCTCCCATGTGCTCACCAGGCACGCCGCCATTTTGGAAGTGATGTCATGTTCATAGACATATATACGTAGACGCTGCATTGACTGTGGAGGGACGTGCCTAAAGCTCCACCATCTTGGTACAGGGCTAGCAGAGGGGGGAGTGAATGTAAGTCTATGGAGGTAAGAGGTACTCCACAGTCTTAAAGTAGAATTATTCACTGAATTTTCGACCGATTTCCAAACGGTTTGGTTTGTTAAAAACGTCACACATTTAGCTTTGACACAGGATGCTTGGATGCTTTTGTTCTATTTATGTCTGCCTGTCCGTCCTCCATGTCTGACGTTTGTAACAAACAATATATGTTGACAACTGATGGATTTATGATCACTTTTATAGTGCAGACATGTCATTCCTCTATAGATGTAATGCACTGTAGGGGCGAGTGGCACTGTACCAAGATGGCCGCCGCGTAGGCACGTCGGCTCCAATCGGCAGCAGCAGTCAACACGGCGTCTACGTATATATGTCTATGGTGTCACAGCAATTCACTTCTTGTCACATGACCTCACCAGTATGTTAAGTGGACGTCACTTTGGGACCTCATCAGTTAAATTCAAGAATAAATATCTATTAGGAACTTTGCAGGATATTTAAAGTGTGTGCGACTCCTTTGTCACTGTGGGTCCTTATACTCTACAATTTTCTACATGTGCAAGAGTCTCTGCAATGTCAGTGTTTTTCTGTACATGTAAAGTAACCCTGGGTAATGTCGTTGTGTCCTGCATTCAGAGGAATCTGTGCAACATCTGGAAGAATCCACCACTACTCCTCTATATTTCTTGTTGATGTTTCCTACATTTTTGCCACTTTTGCTGTTGTAACCCTGCACATTCCCCCTCTGCGGCATCAGTGAAGTCTTATTTTATCTGCAGGTTTCAGTCCGTCAGAGTGTTTCACCTCTTCAACATGCTCGCAGAGGGAATCAGACCAGCGCAGGAGGCGGCGCAGGGCAGCTTCCTGGCCTGCCACCAGTGAGCGTCCGACTGGTCCACCACCTCCAGCAGGTCCCCTCTGCTGAACGGCATCCCAGCATCCGGACAGGGGATGGAGGCGTCCTGCAGGGGGCAGTAGTCCACCATCGCCTTCATGTACACCTGAAGGACGACAGACGCAGAGAGGATTTAATGTATTTGGATTAATTTGCAAGTTAAAGAACAGAAATTACACATTTACAAAGACTCTCACATTCGTCTTAAAACCATATATGCATTAATTTAAAGTAAAGATCGAGGAGAGGCAAGATAAACTGAATTAGGTCAAATAAAATACAATAAAATCCTATATTAAGGGACATGAGGACTGAAAAAATGCACATGTCCGACAGTTTGACTGTCAAAATGTAGAACAAACTCTACAAATAAGTGAATAAACATACAAGTCTGTAGTTTATTAATGCTAAAAGACTGAGATATTAGAAAGGGGGAGTTGAACATAATCTGACGTCTATTTGAAATGTGAGGAGAGATTAGAACAGAATACGTTGAAACAAGGCATTATTCATTTGTTAAATTAGGTTTTCTCGTTTTTTCCACTTTGTGAAAGTTTGTCATCAATTAACAGGAGCTTTGTAAAGTGGATTTTCTCAGTAACTGCTGATCTGGATGTGATTGAAGCGGCGCACCGGACGACCACAAACAACAAAAGTCATGATGCGCTTGAGGAGCCTTCCACCCTGGTAGAGATCTTAAACGTTAGTTCTTAGTGAAATTAAAGTTTCTGAAAGTCAGAAGCAGAATCAGACTAATTAGCTCCATATTTACTTCAAGTTTAACGTGACTCAAGATGCTTTTATCACCCACTGTTACGTGAAGTGCGGTGATTCGGTGGGTGGTTCTTACCGACATCTGGTTGCCGCTGACCTGACCTGGATTTGGAACGACTTTAAACAGGATGGTGCCGTGGGAGTGGGTCTGACGAGGAGGAAAATATACAAAAACTTTAAAAATCACACAACAAAAAGGAGCAATATTATGTTCTTGTGTGCTTTACATCGTGAACTATGCAGAAAATACACCCAGATCAGCCACAACATCCTGACCGCTGACAGGTGAAGTGAATAACATTGATCATATTGCAACTATGTGGTGTTCTGATGGAAAACCTTGGATTTTAACATCCGTGTTGATCAGACTTAGACACCCAAATAAACATCGTCCACCAACAAACACACTCCCTCATGCTAATGGAAATCTCAAATGAAAATGCACCCCACCACATGGAAACAACATCAACCAATCAGGAAAATGTTGAGGAACATGACAATGGCCCAACATGTTGATTTGACCTCCAAACTTCCTACAGCCCATTCTGATCAAGCATCAACAGGATGCAGTGGAACAAGTTTGATTGACAGAGGCCCCACTGGACAAGCCAGAGTACCCAAAGGATCCAGTGCCAACATCCTGGTTCCAGACCCAATAGGACACCCTGAGAGGTCCTCTTGTCTATGCCCAATGGTTCAGAGCATTTTAGAGCACATAAGGGGGTCAATACAATATTAAGCAGGTGGTCTTAATGTTATATCTGATTGTTGTACCATCCAAAGAAAATTTAAAGATTATCTCAGCCTTTTTTTGTGTATTATTAAATTGACAGCATCACATTCATACAAGATGTAGAGCTGAGAAAGCCTCAAACAATAAAAGACCGATGGGAGGCACTTTATCTACAGTGGTGATCGGACGTTCTGACCTTTAATAGGGAACCAAGATAATCTCAAACAGGGCGATGAAGGCTTGGTTCATCTTCCTACTCGATCCCAATTCATACTAGAACATTAATGAGTATCCAAGATCACATCTGCTGTACGTTCATGGCTAAGATCTAAACCAGGTCTTTATAAAACAGTTAACTTTAACAGAGATTTTTATTAATAATTACTAGTGCTGTCAATCGATTAAAATTTTTGATCGCGATTAATCGCATGAATGTCATAGTTAACTCGCGATTAATCGCAAATTAATCGCACATTTTTTATCTGTTCTAAATGTCCCTTGAAATATCATTTTATATGAGGAGGAGGCGGAGAATTCGCGTCAGCTGTGTTTGGCCATCAAGTAGTATTACAGACTGGATAAACTACGATGATAACTCAGTTCACTCTGACAACACACACAGAAAACTTTGGTCTTGTCAATCTTCACGCGCGCACCCCAGGCCGCCGTCACCTGGCGGAGCATCTGGATCAGCGGCACACGGTTCGGGACGGGGAAAAGGAGCCGACAGAAAGGCGAGCGAGAATATTGCTGCTGTACCACCACCAGCAGGAGATCCTGTCGGACTCCGACGGCGAACACCTCGCCCTCGACTTCGCCAACCATGCCCCCGTCTTACCCACCCCCGCCCGCGTTAATCTCGCGATAAAAAAATTGACGCCGTTAAAATTGATTTGCGTTAACGCGTTAATAACGCGATATTTTTGACAGCACTAATAATTACTAAAAACTGATTCAAACACTTCCGTCAAGAAGGACCAGCAGGGATCAGAGCAGTTTAGGTGCATTTTAAGAAAACAACAAGCTTTGTAAAAGACTTTTAGTCACATTTAATTCAATTTAATCAAGATTGACATGCTTTTTTTTTAAGCATGAATACCTTGTTAATAATATTGCCAAAGCATCAGGGATGGTGTAATTAAAATTGAAAAAAATACAACTTATTAAGTGGAATAAATGAATCAAATAGGATGATAAAAGAACAATGGAAAAGCAAAAAAGTGATGTTTAATTGTGTCGCTCAGTTTGTACCATGCAGTCACATACAGGGGATATAAAAAAATCTACACACACTATTAAAATAGTAGATTTTTGTGATAGAAAAACTTGAAACTAATTAAAAAATTACGTCTAAACCATTCTAATCTTTATTGCAACCTTTAAATTAAGGTGAAAACAAGATTTTTTAGGGATAAAAAATCTACAATAACCAGGTTTTGTATTGGGTTTGCTTTGCTGCTTCTACACAACCCTGTTTTTAAAGAAATGAGTTTTATTCATGCGTTATTTAATTTCCCCCTCAGCTGACCTACCAGGATCTGGATGACCTGTTCTGGCTCCAGGCCTCCCACTGGGTTCCCATTCACCTCCACTAGCTGATCACCAGAATGGAGGAGCCCTGACAGACAAACAAACACGTTAATCCTCGATGTTGCACATTTACATCTTTTTAGCCGACACTTTTGCGGCTTTATCTCACCGCTGCGATCAGCCAGTCCTCCATGAATCACCCTGGCGATGTAGATCTCTCCTGTTTCCTCGTTCCTCTTTATAGTCGCCCCCTGGTGGACAGAAAGGTCATTTAAACTCAACAACCTTTGAGAACTACAGTGGCAGAAACTACCAGATTCTAGTACAGGTCAGTATGAATAAAGTGGAAGAAGATGGGAATAATAATGGTGAAGGGATGTCGACGGAGATTATGATGAAAACAAACGAAGGCAAAACCCCAAATCCCTTTAACTGTCTGTAATGTTAACAAATGGAGAGCCTTGCCTATATACAGCCTTTTATTTTTGCCTTGTTTCATACTTGGTCGCCACTGGCCACCATATGCTACCAAGCAAAAACACATAAATTAACCGTCCTCTACAGATCCTACTAAAATACCAAATGCCATTGCAATACATCCAACAGTTCAGGAGACATTTCAGTCAAAACCACATGGTTCAGCCAAGCAGTGGTGGTAGTAGATGAAACATCAAGGGACTTAGGAAGTTGTTAGGTTTCATTGTTGGGTATTTTATGCCAATCCATCCAATAATTATCAAGACATTTCACTCAAGAGCAAAAGATCAGGTATCGCCAAAGCTAGTAGGCCTCATCCGTTAGGGAAAATGAATGTCCCAACAAAATATAATTATAGTGCGTTGGACGTTTGAGATATTCAAGACTGGGTGGAAGTGGTGAACCAACAAACTCGCAGGAAACACTAGAACCAAGCGGCTGATGTTGCTGGAACTTCATTGGGAGGCTTAAGAAAGTATTCTTGAACTCTGTCGTGAAGTTTGGGAAAAATATCCTGCACCAATCTGCCAACGAAGTGCTGAGAAAGCTCTAAACACAGCTTAGAACGATGTTGTCCAAACAATACTGTAAGTCAGACTTTAATAATGGGTTCTACATTCCGACCAACCCTGCCTCCCAAAAATTACATTCCTATACAACTAAACGGCATTCTCATTTATGTTGGGAAAGAAATGTATTTTCTACCTAAAATGCAAGACTGACGTAAGAGGAAAGACTTGAAGGAAAAACAAAGTCTGCATAAGGAGATATGGATTTTACTGTCACTTTCAGTTTCTTACTTGCTGCTTTACTACGTTTAGGCACAAAAACTACATGGGTCAATTGACATTTTTACAAAAATAACTACACGTTAGAAGCTTGTCAAAGTTTAGACACCAAATTGCCACCTTATTTTGGTTCTATTTCCATCTATTTCCACTCTCCATGCAGTTTTTTATAAATGTAGGGGACGGACAAATTTAAACATATTTTTTACAAGGACAAAAGCATTAAAATTTCAGTCTTAGTCTTACTAAAATATAAAACTAAACAAATCTGATGAAGCATTCTTTAACATGTTTGAAAGTCCCACCACATGAGCTATTGACTGAAAAATAGTGACAGTAAAGCAATAAAATATATCGCTACTAGAAAAGCACTCAGAGAGCGCATACCTCCGCCAAGCAGCTTCAGTCCACCCCCAACACAATCTCCCAATTCACATATTTAGTATGGAACGTTACAGATATAATGTAATTACATACAGTTCTAATGTCCTACCAACAATGCGGCCTTCCCCCCATCCGACCTAATGAACAGACGTGGCCTCTAGCGTGGCAGCTCCTAACAGCCTCCCAGCTTCTTGGACAACCGGAGATAAGAACCTCATTTTTGGGATACAACTCTGAAGTGGCATTCCCAGAAAAATCCTTTACGTCAAGTATTTGTGCAAACAATAGCTTGAGATGAATGGAGTTCCCAAGGTCATTGTTTAGTATACTTTAATTAACCTTTATGATTTCAGTAACAGAAGGTACGCGAAGGGTGGATCATGACTATGCAGATGAAACCCTAATTTACCCTCTCAAAGACCACATGTATCAGCTAAATGAATATCAGTTAACACATCGCAATACAAATCCATATTCAGACCTTGTGAAAACAAACCGCAAAGCATGAAATGGAGCTGATGACACGAGTGATAACTTAAGGATAGCTGGATGAAATGGGAAAAGCAGATTCAGAGATTGTAGTTTTTTTTTACCTTTAATTTCTTTGAGGGACGGTTCCAGGAATGTCAGAACAAAAAAAAAAGTTTCTCGGAAATGTTTGTTGTCCAAAAAATCTAAAAATAAATCAGATTGTTGTAAATGTTTAAATACAACTATTAGTTGGGATCCAATAGTTCTACATCAGTATGGTTTCCTGTTTGTGAATTAAGTTCTTCACAATTACTAGAAGTATTTAAATCAGTTTCAAAGTCTTTTTCCAATACCAAAGCAGGCACAAGAGGAGATCGTTTGGCTACTTATTTTTCTTTGTCTTCTTCTTTGTTGTCAAGCATCCAGTGCTGTTGCAGTCCTGTTGGTCCTCCAGATGAGCTCTAGAAACCATCCCATTGTTGAACCTCACCTGTCCATTGCTGCCACTACCACCACCTGCCCTCTGGGGGGCACCGAAGGCTCCCGCCGTCCTTTTGGATCCTCCATTTAATCGTTTCGGACTCCTAGACATTGCAAAACCATCTGCACAGGAGCTGGGAGATGTGGACGAAGAAGAGGAAGAGCAAGACGACGACGATGAGGGTGAGCGTTGGTGTGGGTATGGCGTGGGAGGTTTGCGGACTACTTTCGGGGACAATGAGGAGACTCTTGGAGGAGGCGTAGGTTTGTTGAGGTGTTTCGGTCTGTGCGGAGGTGACGGTTCCTGGTGCTTTTTGGCCACGATGAGCCCCTGGAGCTTGTCAACCACCTCGACAAGTAGGTTGAGCGCCTGGGCGTTCTCCTCTACGCTGTCCGTGATCATCTCCGTCGCCGCCATCATCTTCTGACCGAGGTGTTGGACGTCCTGACTGCTGTGCTCGATGCTGCTGGCCACCGTCTGCACAGTCGACCTTAATTCTTCCACGCTGCACTGTTTGGTGAACTCTGGAGGCTGAGGAGGCTCATTTCGTGGCTGTTTTGGTGGACTCTGACATCCATTGTGCAGAGGGTTTGTAGAGTACTGGATCCTTGAATGGTTTAGAGGATCTTCTTGGCATGTGTTATGGACTCCATGTTGCCTCACAGGAGTAGGCAGAGTGCTAACCCCTTGCTGTCGAGTTGAACGCTGAGTTGCAGGACTAGAAGGTGCAGTGTGAACTCTAGGAGACTTCGTAGCAGGACAAGAAGGGGTCCATCCGGGTGTAGGAATATTCCTTGATTGACCCCCTGTAGTGCCCTTTTTGTACAAGATGGGAGAATTGGGAAGGCTGAAACTGTAAGCAGGGACCGGTGGAGGAGGGTAAGCGTAGTCATCACTGCTTCCGCTGGCAGAGGCACCTCGATTCCTGCTGGGTTTGGGTTTCTCTGAAAATTAACCACCACAAAGGGAGGCAAAAGAAGAAGTTTAGTGCTCACAGGAAGGCAGAAAACAGTTAAAATGGAGCCAAATGATGGCAAGATGGAAACTTGATGGAAGCTGAAAGGTGGTGAGGAGAATTAGTGAGCTTGTGAGGTGAAAAAGAAGTGATGAATGAGCTTGTTACTGCTTTCCAAGACTGGATGAATGAAAAGATGTGCCGAACACAGACTTCACATAACAGGTGAACCCTTGGTTTGTGGTTGTGATGTCCTGGTCAAGTTGTTTTCCCCTTAGATCCAACCTGAGTCATTTCATATTTTGTATCTGCCAGTACTAGTATTTCTATCAAGTATTGCAGATTAGCTGTGGTACCTGGTTGTGCCACTAGGTGAGTAGTTCCATGTTGGCAAGCAGAGAGCATTGTGGGGGTTTAACAAGTAAATGGGCGCCATGACAAAGTCTTCTGTGAGGCTTAATGACCTCCGGCCAGCACACATATCAAACAAGTCATGAACATCATTCGTGTATCTTCACGGCATACATAATGGTTGCTTTTGTGATCAGCATTATGCCTCTGCAGCTTTGCCAGCAATATTAGCATGCAACCGATAAAAAGTGACCTGTATCAATATTATCAATTCACCAATTGCAGACTGAAAATTTTGCAAGTGTGAGTCAATTTTTTGAAATTACAACACGTCTGATAGCGGATGTAAACAAAGGATAAGGTTTAGGTTCTTGCCAATACTGGTGAGTTCAAAATTACTTTGACTGGCTTTGGTCCCAATACAAAACCATTTTCAAGCATCACATTTGGAATTTGTCTCTTGGTTGTTTGAAACCAGACGTAATGAGCAACACTACGTATGGCGATAAGGTAGCTCCCCATCAACGACATGGTAGCCCCACATTAAAACATAACTTTATTGTCTAATTTATTTTAAATGGGACCATAATTTACAAAAAAAACACAATGCTGTGTTCAAAAAGTCACAAAACTAGTGACTGAGATCAGAAACTGCTGGCCTTCAGAAAAAATGCAAGTTTAAGGCATTTCTGTGTTGGCTCACGCTGCAGACGTGGAGGTTACGCTTTTTATATGCAGTTTATGGTGTCGACAAATGAATGAGCAAAAGCCCAAATGGACTGATGCAAGCAGGGATGGACCAAATGATGCATTCATGAAAATACAGGTAGATGGACAGGTGGTTAATGGACAGATGACTGGTGACTGCATGGTCTCCTCTTCTTCCTCCTCTTACCCATGGAGTTTGCAGGACTAAAGACGGAGGGAGCCGATTGATTCAGTCTTTTCTTCTGATGTTCTGCAGTTTGCGGACACAAACAGCAGCTTCCTGTCGACTGGTATCGGGGGAGGAAGGGGTGAGGCTGGCCTCCTCTGGGGAGAAGCCTGGCGTCACTTTCGTTAACTCTGAGCTCCTCCCCCGACCAGGCCCTCCTGGCTGGGACGAGGCGTTCCAACGTGAGGCGACGGAGGCTGCTCCAGCGGCTACGAACCAGTCCTACCTCATCGCCTACACTCCCTCCACGATCCTCTCCTCTCTTTGTGAACAAAACATGAGAGTTTTGGTGGTTTGAAAAGAATCTTTTTGAATTAAAACTTTTATCTTCAAGGATAGGTGTACCGGAGCGCTTCAAAAAGTTCTTGGCCTGACCTGGACACAAGGCGTAACTCCCATTTTAAGGCATAAGGATAAACTATTTTTTGTGTAATTCAATTCAACATTATTTATATACCACCAATTCACAACATATGCCATCTCATAGGACTGTACATATTAAAGTAAGCAACAGTAGCTGGATTGCTCAGTGACTAACACCTCTGATCTTGGCATGGGAAATAGGTGGTTCAAATGGCGCAGGTTGTCCAGTTGCAATGTCTTTAATGCTACCCCGCCTACCTATGTGGCCTACTATGAAACTGTAAAGTGAAGACCTTACAAATTTACAAAGCAGAGAAACCCAACAAATCCAGAGAATGTTCGGATTCCTTTTGAGCAACTACTTGAAGAAAGAGGAAAGACACCAAACCAAAAACCTTCCATTTACCACGGAGACCAAAACAAAATTAAAAAAACTCTGGCAGAACCAGGCTCAGGGTGGGCGCCCATCTGCCTCGACCAGTTGGGGTAAGGATGGAAAATAAGTATCACAAATACTACTTAGACTTATTTACTACAAGACTTTACATCAGTGTCCACAAAAAACTCAAATGCCACTTGCTATTCTTGCCTCTATATTTTTGCCCCAGCAGATTTTGTCATATTTCCATAAGACCTATAACAAATCTGTGAAAGAACTAAAATGCATGATTGTTCATTTGTGACAAAGACGCATGGGTTTCAAACATTCAATCATAGATAATGCAGATCTATAGGAGCCGTTGGAAGCTTAAGACAGCGCCGTGCAAAAGTATCATCATCACCATCATCTAAAAACTGCTTTTTTTTTTGTTTTCTTGGGTTGTTTATGTCTTACATCAATATTTTTTTGATGATCTGAAACATATTAGTGTGAGAAATATGCGAAACCAGAAGATTTACGTAGGGGGGCGAATACTTTTGCACAGCACTTTATATACGGTCTTTACAAGGGTTTTATTCAATGGGAGTTATGACCTTTGTTTTTCTGATAAGTGTCCTTGTACTTATCAATATAACAGTTAATTTCTGGGCTGCTGAGGCTCCATTCTTTCATTCTTTGTAGGAAAATGTGACTGTTCGAGTAGGTAGACATCAATTCCCACTATGGAAAATTACCTCACATGCAATCTACTGCGCAAACAAGGGTTTTAAGCAGACTGGTCAGTGTTTACCACCAGATCGCTGACGGCACTAAACTGAAAAAGATGCCTCTTTCTCACCAGAGGCTGGTTGTTCTTCACGAGACAAACGATCCTCATGGCCTCCTCGTCTTCAGGCAAGTCATCAGGTAGAGGAGGCAGGACGGGTTCATAGTCCGACTGAGCTACGCTGTCGTGGGTCGATAGAAGGGCCTGGCAGGTACAGGCAGAGTCAACATGAGCTTGAACAGAGCATCAGATACCGGGTTTGGAAGGATTGCAGAGATTTAACGTACAGACCTGGATGTGTGGTAAGCTGAGGAGGCTGTAGAGCTCTCTGGCTTCAGCTGAAGGACGGTGAGTCTTCTGGATTACAGTCATAATCTGATGGAGACAGACAGGAATACAAAAGCATGATAAAACTCTACACTGTAAAGAAAAGACTGTATAAATCTGACAACTGAGGCACCATAAAACATTCTGTAAAAGAATGAAAAACAGCATTTTTCCATAAATAAAATACATTTTCTCGCCTTTATGTTTGAGATCAAGTGTATTTTTGACTTTTAAGTATTAGATGACAGATATTTACACGTGTTAAAAAGAATGAAATTCTATACAAATATATATATGCAATAAAAAATTGATAGATTACTAATGCGCATAGATATAATGCATTGATTAAAACACATTCATGCAACATTTTTGTTGTGGAAACCACTGGAATTATACAACATATGTCTCATATAACAAACAAATCCATGTAAAATTACATAACAAATTAAAGCTGCAAGCAGCGTCGAACGGGCCCTCGCTCCTGATCATGCTCCTCTCCACACAACCTTGTCTAGGGGGCGCCGTAGAGCCGATTAGAATTTTGACTGTGCAAATCTGTTGGTCTTGGGATACTATATGTATGTACCAAATTTCATGTTTGTAGGATAAAGCAATGATTTTATATGAGTATTTGAATATTTGTATGGGGCGCTGTGGAGCCGTTTGACCACGCCCATTTCTGAATTGTATATTAAATATTAGGTCTTGAGATTAATGAGCATTTTTGTGGATTTGGTGATTTTACATGGATCACTTCACCTCCAAAACCAATTTCGTTCCACATGGCGATTTTGTTCAAAATGGCCGCCATGCCACGTCCACACCGTGTGACGCAGCCACAAGATTTTAATAACTTTTAATCCTGGAGGGGACTAGATGCCACACAGCGAATTTGGTGAAGATCGAACAAAAATCCTGGGAGGAGTTCGTTAATTTCCAATGCCTGCGCACGTGTTCCATTGTACAATCTTAAGCTTTTTGTTCAAAATGGCCGCCATGCCACGCCCACACCGTGTGACGCAGCCACAAGATTTTAATAACTTTTCATCCTGGATGGGTCTAGATGCCACACAGTGAATTTGGTGTAGATCGGATAAAAATCCTGGGAGGAGTTCGATAAATTCCAATGCCTGCACACTACGTGCTCTAGGGGGCGCTGTCAATCCTTTTTTGAAATTTTAAAAGCAGGAATGTTTTTGGCTTGGGCTACTGTACCTGTGTACCAAATTTCATGAGTTTACGTGAAACTAGCCGTATTAACTCCACTAAAGCCCAATTTTGAAGGTGGCGCTATTGAGTCATTTTGCCATTCATATGTGTAATTCCCCCAAAATATCAAATTTTTCACCAGTCCTGATGTGTGTGCCAAATTTGGTGAGTTTTTGAGCATGTTTAGGGGGTCAAATTGAGGTTCAAAGTGGCGTAAGAAAAAGAAACCGCCAAACCGCCATCCCCCCAAACAAACCGCCAAACACTAGAGGAACAATAGGGTCCTACGCACTGTAGTGCTTCGGGCCCTAATTACATACAGTTCAAATGTCCTACCGACAATGTGGCCTTCACCCCATCCGACCTAATGAACAGGCGCGGCCTCTAGCACGGCAGCTCCTAACAGCCTCCCAGCTTCTTAGACAACCAGAGATAAGAATGCCGGCCCAACCGTGCGTATGTCGCTCAGGAAGGAAAGAGAAGTCCGCCATTGTCGCTGTCTGTCGCTTGTAGCCCCAAAATATTATGTGGTCACAGGGGGTTACCCCAAAAACAAGAGTGCCCTCTGGTGGCTTTTAGAGTAAACCGCATTTAATTGTCCCCCCGGTTACACTTACATTAAAAAAAATTCCTGGATCCAGACGGTGATCCGGATCACTCCCAAAACTTCATCATATGTTCCTTGTCCCATTTCACACATTTTACTTCTCGAGTTATTTTGCACACAAACAAAACAACGCTGGCCATCACATAAGCTCCTTGGCGGAGGTAATAAAATGCTAACTCAACTCGGAGAGCTACGCAATGTGGCACACAGGGGAGCGCCATCTTGAGATATCTACCTCATATGAGAGTCCTGAGGCATAAGGCAGAAAGGGGCTCGGTGACAGTCTCTGGAACTGCAGCAGGCACTCATAAATCTGCGAACAGGAGATTAAATTGTCAGTTAACTGATGGTTGGTGTTTCTGTTCTACAGCAGGACAGTCGGATGAGTTACCTTCAGCAGGGCTCTGAGCCACGGAGCACTGAGGAGCTCATAGAGCAGCTGAGCACCGTTAATGTTCCTGTCGACGGCTTGACCGACGTCGTCCACGACGCTGGACAGAACCTCTATGACGCCTGCAAACACAAGGAAACATGTAGGAACAAAGAGTGTCACGCAGTTTGGGAGCATTTAGGTTATTCCATCTCAAATCATCATTAAATTTGATCATAAACTGAAAAAAAGGCCTGTGGATCCACTTTCAGCACGTTTTTTCACACATTGACTTCCAGGCTAAGTTTGAACGACAATATCTCAGGAGCTGTTCAAGGAAAAAGCCTGAAATATTCACTGTTCATTCTAATCATGCCATTGATTCAGAATCTACAATACTGGACAAGTAGATTAAATATTATGTGATTATGGATGAGTTGAAATAAGAAGGATGAATGAAGTCATTAGGATTCTGCTTTCATCCTGTTCACTTAATGACGGTGGGAATTCACAAAGAAACGACAGCAAACTACACGGAAAGTCTCTTCCAAGCAGAAGCGGGGTCTGAAAATGTGAAATATGTGTAACCAGTGGCACCTGGTGGTTCTCCGCTGTCTGCCTCTGATTGGCAGACAGCAATAAAAGGAGTTAGGTGAGTGCCAGGTGCAGACGATTGCTGGCGTGAGCACAGAGAACCACACAAGGTTTCAGCTTTGATCGTGTGTGGTCACGGTTTTAATGAAGAGTTTGATTCCTGCTGCCTATGAGATGGCAGCGTAGCCGGTATGTATTTTTAAGGGATGCTTATTAAAAAAATGTGTTTTATTTGTGATAAGTTAATCCTGAATTCAGTAGTTAATGGTGTTTTTATTGTTTGTGTTTTACAGCAATTGTTTCCTGCTGTCCTTTTGATTTTGTTTGTATGATTTGTTTAAGTTAGTCCGCTCAGCCTTGCAGGGCCTGTAGATGAGAACAACCTGGGGTGCATCGTGTGAGAGCGGACTAACTTTTTATATTTTTGTATATTGTTTTGTTTATTTTGTTGGTTTATTCGCCTCCCTGTTCGATCCTGGGTTGTAAATTACCTAATTAATCCCTCGCGGTACGGAAACGCGACCTATGTGAGATGGTTATTGGCATGAGTGAACCGTTTGCAGTGTTTTTTGATGTGCAGTGGCATTTTAGCGTGCAGTGGTTTCACTTTTGGTTTATCGGGCTTAAGTGCATTGAGAATTAATGGTATAAGTAATTAGAAACCCTTTCGGATGAACAAGATGCTGATTTTATGATGTGCACTGTGAAAAATAAATATTAACATTTGCATACTTTAATTCCTGGTTCTCCGTCTTATTTAATTCCTGGCCTGTAGTGTCAGGTTTTACATATGCACACATTTAAAAGCAAAACAAAGCAAATCTTGCATTTGGAGAACCATGTTAGAACTCCACACCTCTACTTGCAGCAGGTTATCTACGACTGTTTTGGTTTTTGTGGTGCAGCTTGTCATTATGTCATTTTCGTGACCAAGTATTTCATATTAAAAAGTATTCCATGTGTTTGGTTTTGTTTTATCATGACATGCAGCTAGATACGGCTTGGAAAATATCACTAGTTGACTTTTTGCATTATAGTTTTATTTGTTTGTGTTTAAAGAAGAGAAATAACAGCCATTAATTTATAATTATATTACAATAAGAGTAGCTTCAAATTTCAATGTGTGAAAAAACTTAAAGTGCTAAAAGTGGATCAACGGGGATAAAAAGGTCTTATCTCGGAATGTATTTGATGTATTAAAATCTAAATATCTTTTTAAATATCTGTATTTTATGCCATTAAAATGTCAGGCAAATAAGAGCTGGTCGAGCAGAAAATGTTCCAGCAAGCAGCTAAAAGTCTTGAAATTTCACTACAGAACTTACTTTCTGCATGAATCAAGAATCAGCATTTTTGAAGATGTGATAGTCGTGATTCAGTAAACTGTATTGGCAGATTTTTAAAAAAACTGTCCTATGAGCTAAACTGAACAGTGTCTCTCCACTGTAATGAGCATCACAGTTGCAGGACCCGACTATTCGTCTTACTTCTAAATAAATGTCTTCACTTCTTTAAGATGCCAGGAGCAATTTTTCCCCCCCAAAAGGATGTGCTTCATAAAATGTTTGCACAGCTCCTCAGTGATTTCATTCATATCCTATAAATGTCCATCCATCATCTATACACCGCTTAGTCTTCTGTAGGGTCTATGGGGGGGCTGGAGTCTATCCCAGCTGACTCGGGCGAAGGCAGGGGACACCCTGGACAAGTCACCAGTCTATCACAGGGCTACATATAGAGACAAACAGGCACACTCTCATTCCCACCTAAGGCCAATTTAGAATCATCAATTAACCTCAGTATGTTTTTGGACTGTGGTAGTGCTACGAGCCTGTAGAGTTAGCTGAGTGCAACAAGTGGGGGCTCGTCCGGGATCTAAAATGGCCGGAGTACCCAGTGAAAACCCACGCTGCACAGGGAGAACAAGCAAACTCCACACAGAAAGATCCCAGGCGTCCTAACCGGGACGCGAACCGGGGATCTTCTAGCTGTGAGGTGTCAGGTTCAAAACCTGAAAATAAACACAGCACAGGAAGGACGACAGCACTCACGAGCTCAGGTCTTTTACTTGCGCACAAGGAGAGAACGGACACTACAGCTCTCATGCATCGCTACAGCATTCCAGCTCTCTGCTAGTCTGTCTGTCCTTGGCTCTTTTTATTTGGTAAACAATCAGCATAAGATAAGTGTCACTTACACAATCTTAATGGGTCAGTTCTCTGTGTTCTTTACTGTGAGTGCATACAGCTTGGAATGTTTTATGGTGATTCATGGTTGGTGACATGTAGACTTTAAAGTCCTGACAGTCACTCAATGATTACCTAATAAGAATAATTCTTAACATAAGCACAATTCTTCTAACAGAGACTACGCTGCTAACCACCGAGCCAATGTGCAGCTCCTCCTATAAATGTATTTTTATCAAACATGATAAATGCTCCCAACATAAGCTGAAAGAACTGAAGACTCTGGCGCCCTCCTGTGGTAAAATAAGCTGCACTGCACTGATCAACAACAGATTCTAAGACGCAGCAGCCTGAATGTTGTCTGTAATGTCGCAGCAGATGTTGGAGGCTTGAAGGTGAAAAACAGACATGTTTGGGCCAGACGGGATTAGCATGACAGGGAAGCCGTGACCCTGCGGAGAGACACTAATACTGTCAGAATTAGGTTTTAGATAAGATTACAGTCAAATTAAGCCCCCCGTCGGGACTCAGACCTGAGTTTGGGATTAAAACCGAACTCAAGCAAAGACACGGAGCAGTGACGGCAGCTAATGAAGGTCAGGACTGTGGGGATGTAGTGAAAGGATGTGTTCGCTTCTCACCGTCCTCCATCGCTTGTCTCATGGTGACCGTCGAGACTCACCGAAGAGGAAGGAAGCAGACACTGAAACAAAAGGGAATAGAAAAAACACTGAACCTTATAGCAACAGCCTTGAATTAGAACCAACATCCTGAACTACAAAATACGCCCATTTCAGAAGACTTTGCGTGCAATGTTGATGACTTCCGTTATGTGTCTTGGCTGCAAAACATTTCACTATGGATTAACAGCTGCTCCTCCATTTTCATTCATTATATCATCATGTTAGGAAACTAAAAGTAAGTGCACCTGAAATGCCCAGAGAACCCTTTTTGTTGCAGAGTCCTGTATAGTAAAGAAGGTTGGCTAAACTTGAACCAGGTAGTCTTTCATCCGATTAATCAAATCAGAGACGTGTGAAAACTTGTGTCCTCCTTTTGTACACTGAACAAAAATATAAACGCCCCATGTGAAATATTGATGCCACATGAAGTGCGCCACCCAAAGTGAGCGTATACTGTCTTGTCTCTAATGCATCCCTTAGCAAATGCTCACAGGCAGTGGTGGACACAAATCTGGGACACTAATCAAGAGAAATATCCATTTTGTACAAGTACAAGACAGTATACGCTCATTTTGGGTGGTGCACTTCATGTGGCATCAATATTTCACATGGGGCATTTATGTTTTTATTCAGTGTGTTTTGACTTTTTTTTTGTATTGGTCTGCAGGCATCAACAGTTTGCAGTGGTTGTTTGCAAAAGATGTAAACAGAATCCTACAGATGGGCATACAGAAGTGAACAATCTGGACAAAAGTGGAAGTGAGGAACAGGTAAATGAGCTGCAGGTTGATGAGGACAGTGGAGACAGGTGATTGGCTAATTGGTTCAGGTGTGGTAGCAGACTATCTATTAGTGAGGACTGCATGACATGCAGTTGGAGAAGGTTATGCCAGTACCCATAACATGGTACTATTTAGTGAGCCACATCAGGGTTTGGAACATCAGAATGCATAATATGTTAAATGCATGATGCTGAAAACACCAGAACGTCCTGCTGCATCCATCTGTATGCAAGCTAGCATGTTTATTTGTGCATTCTGACCCACAATCCTCTGGTGTTTTGCATGAGTACAAACAAGCTTCAACCACCTGTAGTTCATAGACAGATGGCGGCTCATTTCACACAACAGACTTCAACAATTAAAGCATTATTTTGATGAAGTAGTATGTCCGAATTGTATGCAGCAGTGCCTACTTTGTAAAGGCAGCTGCAGGACGTATGAAATTAAAAAGGAATGCATTGCAGCTGTTGATCAGAGCTGAACTATGACAATTTTTACTTGTCTGCTTTACTTTTTAACCGGTATCTCCTGCTTTAGCTCTAAGATGTGATGTCGGCCCCAGTTCGACCACTCTCAAACCATTTTGCATAAAACGTCTGAATTAAGATTTAAATATTTAGCTCCACTGCTTGTTAAATGATCTGCTAACATTTCTAAACAACAACAACAACAACAAACAAAACAGTGAAAATCTGGCAGCAAGTTTGCCAGAAAAAAATATGCCAAAAATATGTAAAATATTACAAAAACTGTAAAAATGGTTTAAATAAATGCAAATATCTGTAAAGCAATGATATTTTTAGCTTGTTTAAAACGATAAACAGTGTGATTTCGTAGAACAAATTACTATTTGTAAAAACATGACAGTAGTCCTGGTGTAGCAGCTACAAAAGTCATTCATCTCAATTGATTTAGCTTAACTGTTTATTCAGGTTGTCCTGCTCAGTAGTTATCTATGCATGAGTGCTGAGGCTGAACTAAAATCAAAGAAATGAGAAATATGTAGGTTTGTTTGTTTGTTTGTAGCCTGTGATCATTTATAGAAAATGTCACTCTCAGTTTCTCCAACGTGAGTCCAAAAAATTGTTACTTCCGCCAAGGAGGTTATGTGATGGCCGACGTTGGCTGGTTTGTTTGTTTTTTTTTCTTTGTTTCTTTGTTTGTCTGTGTTCAAAATAACTCGAAAACTCATGGACGGATTTGGATGAAATTTTCAGGAAATGTGTAAAATGGGACAAGGAACAAAGGATGAAATTCTGGGACTGATCCGGATCACTTTCTGGATCCAGGATCTTTTTTAATGTAAGTGTAACCAGGTGGACAATTAAATGTGGTTTACTCTAAAAGCCACCAGAGGGCACTCTTGCTTTTGGGGTAACCCCCTCTGACCACATGACATTTTGGGGCTCCACGTGTCAGACAGCGACAATGACGGAGTTCTCTTTCCTTCTTGAGCGAAATACGCACGGTTGGGCTGGCATTCTTGTCTCCAGTTGTCTAAGAAGCTGGGAGGCTGTTAGGAGCTGCCGCGCTAGAGGCTGCGCCTGTTCATTAGGTCGGATGGGGTGAAGGCCGCATTGTTGGTAGGACATTTGAACTGTATGTAATTACGTTTGTATCTGTAACGTTCCATAGAAAATATGTGACTTGGGAGATTGTGTTGGGGGTGGACTGGAGCTCCTTGGCGGAGGTATGAGCTCTCTGAGTGCTTTTCTAGTTTAGCAAATGTAAATATAAATGTCTTGTTGTGTCTGCCTAACAGATACTTAATTTAACTTGATATAAAACTGAGAAAAGCATGAAATCTTTATATCTGATCATTGCTTGTCTATTAATATTAATAGATTGATACACAGGAAGTGAAACAAGCAAGAGAGAAAACAAAACTGAACGTCCAGCTTGCGTTATTTTAGTCCTTCCTCTTACAGCAGCAAGTTTCTAAATGTGGGCTAATTGACTTTAGCTTCTTATCTGGCCTTGGCTTCCGTTTCCACTTACACTTTCCAGGACCTGACCTCAATCAGACCTGAAAGTCACGAAACGTCAGCTGATCAGGTGACACCGTTTCACAAGACAGAGCTGTGTGATGTCATTAAAAAATGCTGCAAAATTAAAAATCAAAGGTGTTTTTAGCTTCACGGTTTACGTCTTGTGATACATGTGATACTTGTATTTGGAGTTTGATAAATATGCATATCAAAACCACCCATTCCCCACTGATCCACCAAGTAATGCATGCAAATTGTTCTTCTTATCTTCTTAAACCAGTACAGAATTGGAATATATATGAAAATTGGTTATCAAGTTCTCTCTACAGCAATTTGGTCAACTCCACCCATTTTAAAACACACTAAATAAATACACTTTGGGCGTTCCAGACTTGAGAATGGCTTTCCACAATGTTGGAGGGACTGAAAAGGGTTTCAAGCCTAATAATTGTCAAAATAAAAGCCCTGTTGTGCATTCATGTTGCCATCCTCCTCACATGAACCTCATGGCCCCGTCAAACTGGAAGTCTTTCCTGCTGTGTCGCCTCTTGAGGGAGTGAATATGTTTCTTTCAAAATGTAAACGAGAATGCAGGAAGTTATGGTCGGTCTATTAAACATGGAGTTAAAGGCTTCTAAATCAGTCTTCATGGCACTGATTCCCATCCTGATTCTTAGTAGGTAATATATAAAGAGTATTGGGATCAGAAAACCCCACTATTAATGAGGCTCTAGTAATGACACCAGCAGAGAACGCTAGGATATGGACTCCTCATGTCTGTTTCTGAAATTCATTTATTGTTTTATAGGTGTGTTGGACTGACAGGTTCTCATAGTATGTGTCCACAGGATCAGTCACTTCAGTACTGTGGACTGTGCAAAGCATTTTTTAGCACCGCCATGCCCGCTGAGGTCTCAGTTATGTTACGCGAACAAGATCCGACGCCTCTGAAAACTTTATCCATCTTTCCCGTCGCAGAGGTTTTCAGAAACACATTTTGATGAACTGTCTTCATGATAGACGTGAAAGTCATGGTGGTCCAGTTTAAAACGCAGGAGCAGGCGACCTCCCATCAGGTGGGTGAAGTCTGTATCGGATGCCCGCGGAAGAGAACCTCTCAGCCATCTAGCACGACACCGTCAAATCTTACGCCCGTTAATCGCCCAGTGTTGGGAAGTGGCGTGACCCCTCGCGTCTAAAAACACCAAGTGCATTAAAACGTGACGCCAAGCGGTCCTGATCCCGTGAATTATTCCCCAGGTAACTCTTTAAAATGTCCTGGGTGGTTTTGCTTTTGTGTAAGGAAATCTATAAAATCTTTAAAGGAAACAAACAAACAAAACCCAGCACAGCGAGCATGTTAGGATGTGCTTTCTGCTAACTTCATGACCTTTTTGACCTCCGAAGATTTGCGGCTCTACAAGAATAAGCCTGACATCGTAATTAATTCATCACTGATAAAAGGAAAGAAAAGGAAAAGAGGATTAATCGTCTAAATCCCGAGCAGTTTCTGGGTAGTTTTTGGCTCCTGTCACATTTGCACTCAGTTTTTTCCACCTCATTATAAAGTCCTGCACCTCTGTGTAAACATTTGTAAGGCTATAAATCATACAAAGGCATAAAATGAAAGCTTCTTTCATTACTGATTTCACAAAAATGCAAATAATTGAAAAAGCATGGCAAGCGTGTTAGCTTTTAGCTCAAACCGGCGCTTCACATCACTTTTAGGATGTGCTTTCTGCTACTTTCGACCTCCTAAATTTGCAGCCCCGTGTGAATAAATGTTAACATTCTCACTAATTAATCACCGACAAAAAGAAAGAAAAGCAGCTGCCGATCAAATGCATCAAAAGAGGATTATGCCTCTGACCAACAAGCAGTTTCTGGACATTTTAATTTATTTTTTTGGCTCCTGTCGCATTTGTACTCAGTGTGGCGTCTCGCACCTCTGTGTAAACAGCTGTAAGGCTATAAACCATTCAAAGGCAACAAAATGGAAGCTCGTTTGATTACTGATTTTACAAAGATGTAAATAATTAAAAAAGCATAGCAAGCGTGTTAGCATCTAGCTCAACACGTCACTTTGCGCTCTGCTAGCTTACAACTAAAAAATAAAGCTAGCATTCTTATTAATTCATCACCGATGAAAGGAAAGAAAAGTAGCTGCAGATCAAATACATCAAAAGAGGATTTACATTTAGTTTTTTGGCTCCTGTCACATTTTCCCCCCAGTTCTTTCACTGCAATATAAAGTCTTGAACCTCCATGGAAAAAGCGAATGATGTCGGTTCAGTTTGACACAGTTATAATGTCAGAAATCATAAAAAAGACCAAAAAAATAATAAAACATTTGCTTGACAAAAATTGACAAACTATAGCAAGCATGTTAGCGTTTAGCTCAAAGGAAAACTGTGCACAGGTTCAGTCTTGGAGCCCCTAGAAGGCCATAAAGTCTGGTTTTCTACAGCTGCTTATATACATGCAAACTACATGAGTTGAGTAACCGACTAACCTCCTGCTCCTGTGGTCCAGTTTCGTTTTGTTCCTGATCTCTGGGCTGAAGTGAATCAGCAGTGTGAGCGTGTCATCAGCAGCAGCATCCAGCGCTGACTGACATGGATGTGAGTTTACTACCAAACCAAACCTGACACTAATCCTACTAACCCGACTTAATCCACCCGCCGCCAACCTCTCTCTCTCTCTCTCTCTCTTTCCTGCCCCCGCTCCTCTCCTCTCCTTCGCTTTGCTTTCTTTTGGGATATTTTAAATCTTCTTCCCTCCCCAGCTCACCCTCCCGTCACTCTGTTTCTGCCTTGCTTCACCTTCTTGCGTTGTTTAGCTCCCTCGTTCGATTGTTTTCCCGCTCTCTCGCTCACTTTAAGTACATCAACAGATCACAAAGCTTCTTAACCCTTCGCTGCTTTTAGCCACACACACACACAGTACAAACACACACATTTGTGCTTCTGTGTTTGCGAGGACCCTCGGTGACATAATGCGCTATCTACCCCTCCACCCCAACCATGACCCGGCCTCGCAAAGCTAATCCCAAAGTGAGGCGCGGCAAGAGGGTCCCCACAATTCAAGGATGTCCCCACAAGGGCCTCGGCTCACGCAGGTCCCCACAAGGATAGGCGAACAAACACACAGCGTTTCAGACGTGTTTAGCAATAGCAGCAGGCGACGCAGTGTTAAGATGGCAACATGCAATAATAGCTGTGACGCATTAAATCCCGCTGCAACATCTGGGTCTTGAAGAGGACAGCCATTATCAGCTGTGTTTACATGCATGTGTGCGTTGGGGGTTATAGCAGGGTAATGGTCACTGGGTCGCCTCCTCAGAGATTAACACTGATCCTTCAGAAAGAGCGACAGAAACCGAACAAGAACCGAGGCGGAGGAACCCACACTCTGCCCAAAACCCAAACCTGTTTCCAAGATTCACAAACCAACTCATCCTTACTGTCAACCAGTTTGTTTGATTTGGATAGGGAATTTGAAGGTATGTATATATAAAGACACAGAAAAGTATAAAAATACCAACATCTAATGGAGACACCTATAACCTGAGATGATGAACAATCAGAGAGGAACCTGGGGTAGAACCATCTGTTCCATGCACATTTGCTTATTAATGGACCAACCTGGGTATAATGATTACGTGTTGACAGCTGTACATGGGGTTTCAATGATAAATAAATGTTCCTAGACAGCTGGATTTACGTTGATGTGTTCAACGTTATTAGTGAACTGAACAATAGGAATAAAACCAGTGCTGTTTTACTAATAAATCCATGAATAGGGCGGCTGCGGCTCAGGTGGTAGAGCAGGTTGTCCACTGATCACAAGGTTGGCGGTTCGATCCCCGGCCCCTCCGCATGCCGAAGTGTCCTTGGGCAAGACACTGAACCCGAAATTGCTCACAATGGCAGATTAGGGCCTTGCATGGCAGTTCTGTTGCCACTGGTGTGTGAATGGGTGAATGCAAAACACATTGTAAAGCGCTTTGCCATGAATATGTGTGTGTGACTGTTCTTTGGTTTTCTTAACAACCATACACTGGAGATCAAAATTAGAGAACAATCTGCAATTTCCTAAATGTCAAGGTCACTGCGTAGTCATATTTGAAACTAGAAAAGCACTCAGAGAGCTCATACCTCCGCCAAGGAGCTTCAGTCCACCCCCAACACAATCTCCAAATTCACATATTTTCTATGGAACGTTACAGATACAAATGTAATTACATGCAGTTCAAATGTCCTACCGACAATGCACCCTTCACCCCATCCGACCTAATGAACAGGCGCGGCCTCTAGCGCAGCAGCTCCTAACAGCCTCCCAGCTTCTCAGACAACCGGAGATAAGAATGCTGGCCCAGCCGTGTGTATGTCGCTCAGGAAGGAAAGACAAGTCCGTCACTGTCGCTGTCTGTCGCTTGGAGACCCGAAATGTCATGTGGTCAGAGGGAGTTACCCCAAAAACAAGAGTGCCTTCTGGTGGCTTTTAAAGTAAACAACATTTAATTGTCCCAAATTTCATCATTTCTTCATCTGGGTGATTCCATGCAAAAGATTAAGCATACAGATTATTGTTTTCTTTCAAAAAGTGAAGTCATCCATTATATTTCTGAGTTTAAACAAAGACACTATCCAGAAAAGTCACATTTACTCAACTAATCTGTTTTAATAAGCCATTTTTAAAAAAGAAAAACAAATATCATTTACTATTATTGTTGTTTTTAAGGGCTAAATGTCATGTTTGTGAGGGTTAGCACCAACCTGGAGTTTGAATATCCTCTAAGGACTAAAGAGATAATGACCTGTTGACCACCTTTAGTATTGTGATGGTTACTTTGCTTAAATTAGCGACTCATTACACAGGCAATTAAGGTAAAAGTTCTCTGGTGTGTAGAGCAAAAAGCACCCAGAGTGTTTGTAATAGTACCACATGTTGGATTGGTTTGACAGATCTTTACTGATTGCAGAGGTAAGTTGTAGAAGATCCCACGAGACCAGCTGACTGTGGCCACTGGGTCATAATTAGCTGCTGGCTTAAGTCGGACAGCCCCCCCGAGGCCTGTTGTTTACCACAGTATCACACAGGGGAGGTCACAGTGAAGGGACGCTAATGGCGCTCATTACAGCATCCTTACATAGGCTTCCATTTGTGTACCTCAATATTACAAACCAGAAATCTGCCTCAAGGGGCCGTTCTGGTCAGTGAGCTGCATCAGGCTAATTCACCCCTCTGAGGCTCACAAACCACAACAGCTCTTCACATCACTTCTAGGATGTGGTGTTTCATAACTTTCTGCCGACTTTGTGACCTCTTTGACCCCCTAAGACTTGACGCTCTACACGAATGAGCCTGTCATTCTCATCAATTCACGGCTGATAAAAGGAAAGAAAAGTACTTGCAGAACAAATGCATCAAAAGAGGATAAAACCTCGGAATTGCAATATAAAGTCTTGCACCTCTATAAAATGCTCTCTTAGATTATCATTTATCATCCATGTGTCCATTTTATGTACATGTGTTCCTGCTGTGGAACTATTTTTGTTGGTAGGAGAGCCTTCTGGTAAGACAGGTGTTGAAGAAATGCCCGAGAGTCAAAAGGTCTGATTCCAACAATAGAAGATATTCTTACACCTTTTTATACAGTATGGACTTAATAATGGAGTTACATTTACATCTATGTATACTGGCCAATGAAAGGACATTCTGATTCACTATAAGAGCTGTTGCAGTTGTACTTCTTTGAGAATCTCCATATCATATACGATATTAAATCTGCCAACAACGCAGCGAAGCGTTTCGTGTTTTCTGAGATTCATGATATAGCAAATTTCCGCAACATGATCCAAGAAGATGAGGTAGGGAAAATCATAGACATATATACGTAGACGCTGCATTGACTGTGGAGGGACGTGCCTAAAGCTCCGCCATCTTGGTACAGGGCTAGCAGAGGGGGGAGTGAATGTGCGTCTATGGAGGTAAGAGGTACTCCACAATCTTAAAGTAGAATTATTCACTGAATTTTCGACCGATTTCCAAATGGTTTGATTTGTTAAAATGGCACACATGCAGCTATGACACAGGATGCTTGGATGCTTTTGTTCTATTTATGTCTGCCTGTCCGTCCTCCATGTCTGACGTTTGTAACAAACAATATATGTTGACAACTGATGGATTTATGATCACTTTTATAGTGCAGACATGTCATTCCTCTATAGACGTAATGCACTGTAGGGGCGTGTGGCACTGTACCAAGATGGCCGCCGCGTAGGCACGTCGGCTCCAATCGGCAGCAGCAGTCAACGAGGTGCCTACGTATATATGTCTATGGGGAAAATGGGCTATTCTGTCTGGTTAATTTTTCTTTCTGCTACTTAGAGAATCCCAAAATGGCCATATCGCCTTGTGGATGCCAGATCCCATCAAATCTCGGAATTTAAGCGGGGTTGGGCCTTCACAAATTCACAAATGATGTCTCATCTCCTACAGCTTGCATCCTGATCATGTTTCTCTTTTCTTTTTCCCATGATTCATAGCGACATTGTGGAATATGCAGATTTTGTGCCACGTTTCTACAAGACGTAAAGTTTGCATGTTTTGTTGGAAAACTGCCCCACAGAGACACAAAAGTTGTACCTTTCTCCAGCTTTGCTCTAAGTCAAAGTTAAATAAGTTAAAACCAGAGCTGGCGATGGCAGTTTCACACACAATTCTCACCCAATCTTGTGTTTTCATAATGTATAAAAAGTGTCTCAGTACTTTCAAAAGCAACTGGAAATGTAGTTGTTTGAGTCTAATAACTGAAAAATGTCAACATGAGAACATGACCTTCGTGTCCTCAGTGGCAGCTGTGGCCCTGAACATAATTCCTGGTTGGCTTGTAAGAATGTGCAGGAATATGTTTTGATTGTCTGATACCTAAATGCTATTAGAAAAGAACAAAGCAGGAAGATAAGGGAGATTCCCGTCCAGGCCTTTTTAGAGTCTCTGGAGGTCGGGGATCATGGAGGCGGTTCGCATTTTTAACAGGGACCTCCCAGGGAATAATATATTTATAGTAATAGCAATAATAATAATAAGAGGAATGCATTTATTTGTATAGCACATTTCAAAAGTGGAGTTACAAGCTGCTGTATGTAGCACTGAAATGAACAAACCCTTCGAAAACAACAATAAAAGCTTACACTTATTTTTTATAGTAAAAAGGACTTCAACACAAAGCAACGGTATATTGTTATTTTATTGTGAACACGGTCCAGCAAGCATTGTTTTTCAGACGAATCCACACAAAAGAAAGCACAAGAAATTCATCCTTTTTCTCCATCGGTCAATAAACATTATTCTGACCATATACAGCCGATATATGGCCTTTTTATAACTACTTTTACAGGGATGAAATGTACTCAAGGAACAAAAGCAAACAGAAAAGACACATTTTCACTGAGTAGTAATGATTTGACAGTTGATAATGTATTGAAAACTGTGAGTGCAGTCTCCAAACAATTCTATTTTACAAAACTTTGCTCAACAACATTCATATTTAAGTACATATATATATCCTTCATTCATCCTGGTACAAGTCTCACTGAGATTAAAAACCTCTTTTACAAGAGAGACCTGGCCGAGAAGGCAGCAACAACAATCAGATAAAAACACCAAGCATCCACAAATTACAAATCAGATACAACATTCACATTCACTAAAAGACCCCATTTCAAATTCAAACTCAGATATTTTTTTGTCTTTTTGGAAATTGTTCCAGGATGTTGGGGCAGAATATTTAAAGGCCTTTTTTCCCCAAGTCCAGTTTTTACTCCTTGAACCAGCATCAGGAGAGAACTCTAGGAACGAATAAGAGCACAAACACTCTGATTTTTCACCAGAAGTTCACAAAGATACCCGGGCAGCAGACCGAGAATGCATGTCGAAATGAAAGTCAACCAATGGGACAGTCTGCGGACGTACGATGACGGACATTCAGCTGTTGCACACAAGATACAGCGATGAACCCGATTTCCACAACCAGTAATAAAGCGGAGAGCACAGCGGTAAACCGTGTCCAACTTTTAATCTCAAACTTAACGACATGATGATAAATGCACGGGCTAACTCACTTTTAAACTACATTCATTCTCATTTTAAGGCCTTTTGGCTGCTGCACAGTCATGCAGACGGATGAGTGAATCCATCAGCGTCTAAAGCTTCGCGCACACACTCATTTACAGCCAAGCCCGAAATCATTCACACCCCTGCATAAATTTTGACCAAATGCTACTTTTATTCAACCTGCAAGTCTTTTCAGCGCCACAACGACCCGAAACACGCAGCAAAAGTGGCGGAGAGATGGTTGGCGGGCAAAAACACTGACGTTTTGCAGCGGCCCAGCCAGAGTCCGGACGGGAATCCGACTGAGAATCTGTGGAGGGAGCTAAAAAAGATAAAGGTGATGGCAAGAAGGCCTCCCCAAAGAGCTCATCGCAAAAGATGAATGGTCAAAATACCAGCGGAGAAAGCTGGTCAGGCATAATGGGAAGCGTTTGATTGCTGTAATGGCAAATAAAGGCTTTTTGGATTATTGAGGAAGGGTATGAATAATTCCGGACATGCCACCTTTTTGTTCAAATGTCAATAAAAGCTGAGAATTTTTTTTTTTTTTTTCCACAATGACGCCTCTTGTGCATCGTCTGATTAATCTGTGTCGTTTCCAATCAAGAAAAAACTTGCAGGTTGAATAAAAGTAGCATCAAGTCAAAATTTACCAGGGGTATGAATAATTTTGGGCTTTACTGTACATGCATTTAATCACATCACACGAGACATTTTGCTCACAGAGAAGCTGTTAAAACAACACGATCCTCCTGCTTTCACCGCTTCTGTCTCCCCTTTTTTAAATTTCCCGACCAAATCATTCAAATTCATCTGAGCTGCTTTGATTTAGGAGGGGGAGAAAAAGATGAATATGCAACATGCAAGAGGAAACAGACGACAAAGTTATCACAAAAGTCGCTATTCAGTCAAGATTTTACATAATGACGTGCACAGTGGTGCTAATGTGAGGGTCTTATATGACAGAAAAATGCAGCAAATTTATCAGTAGTTATGTTTTAGTCATAAAAGACGTCTCTTCGTGATCATCGAAATACAAATAATTGCAAATAAATCAGTTGACTTTGACCTGACAGAACAGCCTTTTGAGATGTTTAGAAATTTCCTTCATTTTTAGTCCGTATATGATCGGATTCAGGAGGGGATTATATATCAGTATCTGCAGCGTCATGGCAAAACGTGGGGTTTGTGGAAAGTCCGATTCCGTTCTCACTATAATCAAGTCATAAGTCAGCAAGCAAGTGTAGTTGATTAAGACAAACAGGTGAGGCAAACAGGTCTCTGCGGCTTTTTTCCTGACTTCCCCGCAGCTCTGATAAGCGACTCTGAGGATCTTTGCGTATGTGAAAAGTATGAAAACCATAGGAAGAAGCGTAAAGGTGAACATGACAGCTGCACCGTACATGAATAACGCTCTTGAACTTCCGCAGGGCAGGCTTTGAAGTGAGTTGTTGCAAAAAATGTCTTTCAAAGTGAAGCTGCAGAGTTTCAGGTTCGCATTTCTCACAATTGGCACCGCAATGTGACAAGCAGGAAGAACCCAGGCCAAAACCAGGAAGTCAGGAACGGTAGTTTGTCTCATGATAGTCGGATACTGCAGGGGTTTGCATATGGACACGTACCTGTCGTAGGCCATGGCTGACAGCAGGGAGAATTCGGTGCAGGCTAAAGTGTAAAATAAGAACACCTGAAAGAGACAAGCTCGGTACGAGATGATCTGTTTGTCAGACAGAAAGTCAACCAGAAGCTTCGGGTAGATGTTGGTGCTGAACAGAAGAGAGTTCAGCAACAAAGCCGCGATGAAAATATACATCGGCTCGTGAAGGTTTTTGTGAATCACGATGAGACACACAATAATGGAATTGCTGCAGATTATCAGAACATACACTGTGAACATGATGGCGAAATAAAGACACCCGTATTTGTCTATTTCCACATGACCACCGAGAGTTAAATATGTCACATTAGGTTCAGTGTTCATGCAGACTGTCAAAAATTGAACACAGCAAACATAATTAAACAGAGAAAAGGCATCTTCCTAGACAGGCTTGTTAGCTCACAGATGTCTAACCTTGAACTGCACTTAGAGACTTCTTCTTCTTCCTACAGGAGCTTCTACATTTCTATATTCTCCACGTCTGGAAAGTCTGACGCTACACCTCTGTTGTTGCTGTGTGTAATGAGCATGTGCTTGAAACAGTAACAACAATGGAGAACATGCTCTCTGGCTACTTTACTAACTACACCTTGCTCTTACCAGGTTGGACTCCTTTTGCCTTGAGAACCGCCTCAATTCTTCATGACATAGATTCACCAAGGTGCTGGAAACATTCCTCAGAGATCTGAGGACGATAACGTCACACAGTTGCTGCAGATTTGGTGGCCACTCATCCATGATGCAATTCTCTGGTTCCACCAAGTCCCAAAGGTTCTATTGGACTGAGATCTGGTGACTGTGGAGTCCAGTGAACTTACTGTCATGTTCAAGAAACAAGGTTGAGGTGATTTGAGCAACATGGAGACACTGACCTGCTGAAGGGATGGACGTGGTCAACAACAACACTCAGAGAGGCTGTGGAGTTTAAATGATGCTCAGTTGGTGCCAAAGTGAGCTGAGAAAATATCCTCCACACCATTACGCCACCAGCAGCCTTAACAACCGATACGAGGCAGGATGGATCCATGCTTTCATGTTGTTTACACCAAATTCTGACCATCTAGATGTTGAAATTGAGACTCATCAGACCAGGCATGTTTTTTTTTCTATGGTCCAGTTTTGGTGAATTGCAGCCTCGGTTTCCTGGTCTTCTGCTGCTGTATCTGCTTCATGGTCGTTGTGCATTTATAGATGGCCTTCTGCAAACCTTGGTTGGTTACTGTTCTCTAATATCTTGAACCAGTCTGGCTATTCTCCTCTGGCATTGACAAGGTAACTTCAACTAGTGAAATGCCGCTCATTGGATATTTTCTAACCATTCTCTGTAAACCCTAGAGATGGTTGTAGATCAGCAGTTTCTGAAATAGTCAGACCAGCCCATCTGGCACCAACAGCCACGATCAAAGTCACCTCAATCACATTTCTTCCACATGCTGGTGCTCAGTTTGAACTTTGAGCGTTGAGTTGCTGCCATGTGATTGGCTGGTTAGATATTTACATTAATGAACAGGTGAACCTAATAAAGTGGTCGGTTAGTGAATATTTGTATTTGGTTTGCACAAGCAGTTCCAAGTTTAGAACTTGGCGCTGCTGTACCACCACTATCACCTTATTGTAGCAGTGCCTGAGTCTTCCCAACTCCCAGCGAATCCAAACATGAGCCATGGACTGTTCGATCACAGTACCAGGTGAGCCATATAAACATTTACCCACAGGAACAGGAAATTTAGCTGTAGGGACCAGATCAGGTTTCTTTTTGTACTAGTCTGTAAACATGTTTACTCCTCCTTTAGTTATGCATTTTATTTGATTGATTCTTCCATATTCCTCTGTTCAACCCAGCTGCCACAAAATTTGATTCCTATACAACTAAACTGTATTCTTAATTAGACTTGGATGGAAAAGCTCTTTCCGGCCGGATTACGTTTGTTCATGTGCTTGTAACGTATCACAGATACACTGTATTGCCAAAAGTATTTGGACACCCCTCCAAATAATTGAGTTCAGGTGTTCCAATCACTTTCATGGCCACAGGTGTACAACATCAAGCACCGAGGCATGCAGACTGATTCTACTAACATTAGTGAAGGAATGGGTCGCTCTCAGGAGCTCAGTGGATTCAAGTGTGGTACTGTGATAAGTTGCCACCTGTGCAATAAGTCCATTCGTGAAATTTTATCCATACAAGATATTCCATGGTCAACTGTTAGTGGTATTTTAACAAAGTGGAAGCAATTGGGAACAACAGCAACTCAGCCACCAAGTAGTAGGCCACATAAAATCAGAGTGGGGTCAGCAGATGCTGAGGCACAGAAGTCACCAACTTTCTGCAGAGTCAGTAGCTACAGATCTCCAAACCTGGTGTGGCCTTCAGGTTAGCTCAAGAACAGTCCATAGAGAGCTTCATGGAATGGGTTTGAATGGCCGAGCATCTGCATCCAAGCCTCATACCACTAAACGCAATGCAAAGCGTCGGATAAAGTGGTGTAAAGCACTGGACACTACAGCAGTGGAGACTGCTCTAGTGTCCAGTGCTAGTGGACACTAGAGAACTGGACTAGTGTCCACTAGAGAGAAGCGTGATTGGTCACTCCTGAGAACAGGAGTGACCAATCACGCTTCTCTGTCTGGCAATCTGATGGACAAGTCTGGGTTTAGCGGTTGCCAGGAGAGCGGTACTTGCCTGACTGCACTGTGCCAAGTGTAAAGTTTGGTGGAGGAAGGGTTATGGTGTGGGGTTGTTCTTCAGGGGTTGGGTTTGGCCCTTTAGTTCTAGTGAAAGGAACTCTTAATGCTTCAGCAGACCAAGACATTTTGGACAATTTCATGCTCCCAATTTTGTGGGAACAGTTTGGGGATGGCCCCTTCCTGTTCCAACATGGCTGCCACCAGTGCACAAAGCCAGGTCAATAAAGACATGGATGAGCCAGTTTGGTGTGGAGGAACTTGACTGGCCTGCACAGAGTCCTGATCTCAACCCCATAGAACACCATTGGGATGAATTAGAGTGGAGACTGAGAGCCAGGCCTTCTGGTCCAACATCAGTGCCTGACCACACAAATGCTCTTCTGGAAGATGGTCAAAGATTCCCATAAACACACTCCTAAACCTTGTGGAAAGCCTTCCCAGAAGAGTTCAGGCTGTTATAGCTGCAAAGGGTGGAACAACTCCATATTAAAGCCTACAAGTTAAGAATAGGAAAGTTCATGTTCATGTAAAGGCAGTTGTCCTAATACTTTGGGCAATATAGTGTATGTTTCTTATCAATGCTTCTTTGCCATTGATATTATATATTATATGGGGTGAAACTGGTCAGCATGTTAACCCAGATAAAGCAATAGACACTTTCATCATGCAGTGAACGGGCTGTATTTTAACCTGAACCATCACAATTTTCCTAACACTAACCAAGTAATTTTACTCTAACCAAGCATCTGACATGTGACAGTGTGACAAAGCAAGATATTTTGCCAAACCTAACTAAGTAGTTTTAGAGCGTAAACCGAACCAGTAAAAAACAAAAGGAAACAAGGGAAAACTAAACATATTCCTGAGACTGATGGTCTCTTGTGCATCAGTTGAAGTAGGCGGCATGTCATTGATCCATTTTATGTAGAAAAAGAATCACATGATGCTTCACATACCCACTTTCAAGAAAACCTGCTAAACAGAGAAAGCTGATAACCACCAATGTGATACCCTTAAACTCTGACTGAGGTTTTAGGGTTTGTCGAGCCGGTTCATACAAAGAAAGCCTGACTTTGTTGAACTTGGTTTGTTGCATATCCCTTTATTCATATTACAAACTCATGCTTGTCAAACGCTGATTGGACATGAACTACATGAAAGTTTTGTGTAGCTTTACTCTATTGAGAAAATACAAATTAGGCACCAATTCGCAACATCTGTCATCTCGTAGCACTTCACATAGTAAGGTAAAGACCTTACCAATCTTAAACAAAGAACAGAGAACCCAACAATTCAAAATTGCCTTTGGATTGCCTGTGAGTAAGCAGTCAGCAATGGGAATGAACCAAAAAACCCCTTTAATGGGAGCAAAAAAAGGCTCAGGGAAGGCGAACACCTGCCTTGACTAGCTGGGGTGAGAGTATACACCAATCAGGCATAACATTATAACCACCTGCCTGGTCCCCCTTGTGTTGGTCCCCCTTTTGTGCCCAGAAATGCTCTGAACCATTGGGCATGGACAAGAGGACCTCTCAGGGTGTCCTATGGGGTCTGGAACCAGGACGTTGGCACTGGATCCTTTGGGTACTCTGGCTTGTGCAGTGGGGCCTCTGTCAATCCAACTTGTTCCACTGCATCCTGTTGATGCTTGATCAGAATGGGCTGCAGGAAGTCTGGAGGTCAAATCAACATGTTGGGCCATTGTCATGTTCCTCAACATCATGATACTGCCACCACCATGCTTCATGTAGAGGATGGTGTGCAATCACTTCTCTTTCTACTGTGACATTAATAATAATAATAATCATAATCATAATGCATTGGTTTTATATAGCGCTTTTCTAGACACTCAAAGATGCTTTACACTGCATTATTTATTCACTCCATACTCCATGGTGGTAAGCTACATATGTAGCCACAGCTGCCCTGGGATAGACTGACGGAGGTGAGGCTGTCAGTCTGCTCCATCGGCCCCTACGACCACGACCAACCACTCACTCTCACATCCACCCATGCTTCCTGGTGTTCCCTCCCCACGGTCTCCAATCCAGGTACTTACAAGGCCCAACCTTGCCTAGCTTCCCAGATCTGACAGGATCAGGCGTCCATAAGGCGGTATGGCCATTAAGGAGTTTAGGATGATGTGCAGTGTTTGTATCAACATCATGTATCAGGCATCCAACTCTAGTCTAATTGAGTTGTAAGCTTTTTGGCTCACAACTGAGCCAAAAAGCTCAGTTGTGGTCTTATCAGACCAAGAACCTTCTTCCAATTTACTTCAGAGACTCCCACACGCCATGTGATGAACTTGCTTGATGTCATGATGCTGCCACCACTATGCTTCATGTTGAGGATGGTGTGCAATCACTTCCCTTTCTACTTTGGCAATAAAGAGTGTTTTTGTAAATTATTGTCCAAGAAAGCCTGAATAAATTGACGTAACATTGTTTCAGTGTGTTTTTAAATGGATAAAAGGTGAAAACTCTTAAGGCAGGTGAATATTTTTTAAAGACAATCTAGCGCACTTTGACACCAGCAGTTGCAAAAGTTGCCTTCAGATCTTGTGATGAAATTTTGGTGTTATTACAACTTCACTTGTGAGATGCAACATACCGTGGAGAACAACACCAGAGTTTCCAAAAATAAGGGTTTTATTTCAATCAATAAATATGTTTAGTAACTATTGAGAACTGTGTTGTGAATGAGGCACCAGCAAATGTAAAGAGCATGCACACACAAAAACATCAACAACACCTATGGGTTCAGGTCTCTAGAGTTTGTTCAAAGTGTTCATAGGTCAGTCGGCTTGATGAGATCCACAGAGAGGAAAAACACCTCATAAAATCACTCCACTGACTGTCATAGTTTAATTTCTCGGATGTGGAGATGACAGTGGATCTCATGGTCAGGTACATTTGTGTGTCTATGCAGTCCTGATATCCTTTTCTTCTGTGTCATCCAGTTTGCCTGTTATATTGTTTAATGTCTGATTCTTCGTGATATTAATGGATGATGAGTTCAATACAACATATATAGCCTTTGATGGTTATGTACAAGTTCACAAATACAGGTATCTTTATTTTTTAATGTTGCTGACACTTTATGTTTTGATAATCTGCAGTAATTCTACTATTGTGTACCTGATCTGGATTCACCAAAACCTCCATGAGCCCATGTATATTTTTATTGCAGCTTTGTCAATGAACTCTATTTTTTTCAGCAATGTCATTTACCCAAAAATCTTTGTTGATGTTTTATCAGAGAGACAAATCATATCTTACTTTGCCTGTCTGTTTCAGTGGTTTATATATTATTCTTTAGCTCTTTCAGATTTCTTACTTTTGGCAGCGATGGCCTACGACAGATATGTGTCTATATGCAAACCTCTGCAACATCCAGTCATCATGACCAAAACCACCATCACTGTTTTACTGCTTTCAGCTTGGCTTGTGCCAGCTTGTCACATGATTGTTCCAGTAGCACTGAGTGCTGATAGACAACTCTGCAGCTTTAGTGTGAGAGGAATGTTTTGCACTAATTCAGTTTACAAACTCCACTGTGTGAGCTCAAGACTGCTGTCTGTGTTTGGTGTGATTGCTTTGATGAACTGTGTCATTGTTCCTGTTCTCTGCACACTTTTCACTTACACAAAGATAATTCAAATATCCTACAGAAGCAGTAGAGATGTGAGGAAAAAGGCTGCAGAGACTTGTGTTCCCCACCTGCTGGTTTTATTCAGCTGCACTTCTTTGGCTGTATATGAAACCACCATAGTGAGATTGGAATCAGATTTTTTAAAAACTGAACATCTGAGTTTACAAGCTGCGTTGTATCAGCCTCTCTTTAATCCAATAATATACGGACTGAAAATGAAAGAAATCTTTAAACATATCAAGAAGATGTTCTGCTCTGTCAAACTGAAATAATATTTTAACACTAATACCACATGTTATTTCACTTCAATGTGTGCTTTTCAAATTTAACTTTCTGTCAAGATAAAATGAATCAAACTGACATCTAATGAAAGGTGACTTTTTTTTGTTGTTATAATCTTTTGCAAATGTTTGGAAACTATTTAATGTGATGACTGCTCTCTTTAACCATTTAAAGAATAACAGGACTCATAATGTAATGATCTGACATTTGTGTTTGCAGTGCAGGTGAAACATGCAACTCCTTTTCATTCTATGAAGTGATTACAAGCTCCTTTGTTCTCGAAAACATGAAACCTTTACCAGTAAAGATATTCACCGAGTATTGAAAGACTGTCTGACCCTGTTAAAGTTTCCTTTGTCCATACAAATATAAATGTCGAAAATGTACTCATGCTGACTCTCAGTGTTGACAGGCAGAAGAAAGACCGACAGCTTACACCAGAAGTGACTTGTTTCCTGTTTAATATCATGGAAATGTCAAATGATTCACAACTGTTCCACTTCTCAAAAACTGCATTACTTCTATGTTGAACAGTTGGCATTTGTTTTGATGTGAAATTAAAAACTAACTGGTTAGATTTGCTAGATTCAAAATACAGGCCTGACAGCAGGAATCTGTGCAACAAAAGTCAGTACTAAGGTGGAAATCTTTTATTTTTTCATAACTTTGTATGCCTGCCTTTATTTCTTTGGATTCTTGAAAGGACTGTTGAAATCCCTAACTATTCAGCACAACAATTGGAGGTGTCGTCTTGGGTGGGGTGGAACTGGCGATGATCCCATGGTGTCACCATGACGACACATCTTCAGTTGTGTGCCCCGACCTCTTTGGGTGTTTCGGCCACTTATCACAAGACACCCTCCGCCAAGGTTGGCCCACCACAGGCTGATCAGACCTGGGTGTGTGTCGCATGGTGGCACCATGTGGTCACCTGGAAGCCCATGTTGCGTCTCTACGTTTCAGTCACAGCCATTGACTGTTCTGTTCTGCCACAGTGGAAAGTTCTTTGATTGTCCTCTGTGGGGCCTGCCCTCTGATCCCTACTTCCTTCAGAAAAAGCCTTGTGGTGGAACTGGCTACAAAGCCTCTGCTACCCACCTCCACTGGCCTCACCTTAATGTTCCAGCCCCGCCCCTCTGCTTCTGCTGCCAAGGTGGCATATCCCAGCTTTTTCCGCTCAAATGCTTCATCGATGGCATCCTCCCATGGGACCGTCAGCTCAACGATGAATGCCTGCCGACAGGATTTGGACCAGAGGACCAGGTCTGGATGGAGGTTGGTTCCCCTGACTTCAGGTGGGAATGTGAGCCTCTGACTGATATCTACCCACATTTTCCAGTCCTGGGCTGCACTCAGAGGGCCCAAATCTGGAGACGCCGGCTTGGTCCGCCGTCTCTCCCCTTCCTGGATGAAGGTTGTCTTCCGTGGGAAGGTAGATTGGGCATTTAGAGGCATGGCAATGGTGGTTGCTCTCTTGTTCTCAAGTTCGGCAGCCAAGCACTTTAAGACTTGGTTGTGGCGCAGGTGTATCTCCCTTGAGTTAGACTGGTCTTGCAACCCACCAACATGTGTTCAAAGTTTGCTGGGGAAGCACACTGGAGACAGGCTGGGTCTTTTCGATACCAGAGATGTAGGTTGGCTGGAGAGGGCAGGACATCATATGTGGCTCTAATGATAAAGCTGAGCCTAATGGCCTCCATGCCCCACAGTTCGTTCCACGTGATTTTCTTCCTCTCCACACCATCCCACCTCATCCAGTGGCCTTTCTGGGCCTGGGAGACTGCCTTGGCACACCTGGGTGCTTCCTCCTGGTGGCGCACCTCCTCCACCACCATGTGCCGCCTTTCGGTTAGAGTATCCTTTTGCCATGTGGGTGTTGTTGCTCCCAAGCCAAGGCCCCCCTGTTGGACCTGCCCCACTATATCCTGGTGTCTGAGGGTATGGTCTTTGCTGTCGCAACTGCTGCAGATGACTTCCATTTTTTCCTTGTTGCTAGGGTTGGCGCAGCACCTCTGACAAATGGATCCCGGGATTCTGTGAGAGTCATTTCCAGACTTGCTTTGGCACATCTGTACTCCTCCGCCAGGATTGACACGGTAGGGAGAGGGCTCTGTTGCCATACAGGCTTATGCTGCTAAGGCCTCTCGGCAGTCCAAGCCACTTCCTCACTTGTGTATTCACCAGTCTCTCCAGCCGAATGGCATGGGATAGAGTGACCTCACAGATGGATATTGGCCACATGAGACGGGGAAGCAGCCCAAACTGGAAGCATTTCAGTTTGGACTTTTATTTCTTTGAAGTACACTAAAGGTATTCTCTGGGATTCAAGTCAGACCACATACTGGCCAGGTCATAGCTTTCACATTTTACTTCTTCAGAAACTCTTGTGTATTTTTGTGTTTTGAATAGTTAACATGCTGTAATATTCCTCTTCTTCGAGCTTCTGCAGACTGGGAGTCATCCTATCTGACAGCATTTCGGTATAATCACAGACATTCTTGGTGCAAATATAAATGTCATCTTACCATCAAATTTAGCATTCATGCCCCATGTAACATGTTGTGCTTCACTGTTAGGACTGTGCTTTCACTCTGGTGATCCTGGCCGGGTCCACATCAAACACACTGATACCGTTGTGAGCCAAACAAATTCATCTTGGTCTCATCTGACCTAAGAATGCACTCCCAACATTCAACAGGCTTCTTTTCATGTCTTTTAACAAAGTCTACTCTTGGTGTTTTATACTAAACAAACTGTCATGATCCTCGCTCCTGCTCCTGTCTGTGTCTGTCTTCAGCTTGGTTTTCTTTCATTCTCTCTCACCCTCACACCTGTCTGTCTGCCCTCACTTTCTCCCTTAGTCACCTCAGCTCTGCCTGCAGCTTGATTACTGACTTGAATCAGCTGCAGGCAGAGGCTCACCTGTGTTCACTAATCACCAGCTACCATAAAAGCCTGGTTCATTCAGTCACTCTCTGCCAGACCATAAACTACTCTGCCCCGGTTCACTGTCTGTCCCCAGTCCGTCTTCTGCCTGCTTCCCTGTAACCTGTCTGCTTTACCCCCCCTGCCTTTGCGTCTCTCTCCCTGCCTGGATCCTGCCTGTCACCAGTTAAGTTTTGATTTGTTTTGGACTGCAGTTTCGTTGATTATTCTGTTGTAAGCTTAGAGTCTTTTGTTAATCTGTCACATTTAATGTTTGGTGTAGTTTGTTTTCTGCCTTGTCCATTCATTGAGTATTTCTGAGTTTAGTATGTTGCGTGTTTTGTGTTAGTTGTTTTTGTGTGGTGTTCTTTATTTTTGCCTTTGAGGTTTGTTTAGAGTTTTAGTTGATTTTGGTTGTTGGTTGATTGTTGTATTTGTCCTGCTTACCCCGGAGTTCAGTTCGTATTCTGTATGGCCTTCAGTTTTGTCCTGTTTCTATGTTTTGTTATTCTAGTCGTTTTATGTAAGTTAAGTTCTTCTTATATTCCTCTTTTGTTGTTTGGTTTGTGTTTTTGTAAGGTCTTGTTAGTTTTGTATGTTTCTTAAGAATCTTTGTTTTGGTTAAGTCTGTACTGTTTGTTGGTTTTATTTCCTTGTTATAATTAAACCCTTGGTTAACTATCACTAAGTCTGTCTGTCCTGTGTCTGCGCGTGGGTTCTCTGACCCCCGCCCCGTAACACAAACATGCAAGAGTGTTTTTCTCGGAAGCTGTTCATACAGGATAATATTATGAACAGTTTTTCACTGTGCCTGAGCTATCACAGAAACTTCAATTTTCATTGATAAACCTTACACCAACTCTGAATCATTCGCCAATCTGTTTATTAAAACACATTTGTGGATGTAGCCACTGTTTGCGACTTCACTTTGGGAAGATGGCCACTGAAGCTCTGATTAGTGGTATTACGGCTTATTCTATACCTCCTGATTAATGCTGCAGTTGGGTTTTAACTGATTGTCAGTTGGTTGTTGATCTTCTTGTGTCCTTTTCCATGTTAGGAAGTCTCACAATCAGATTTTTAAAATTTGTCCTGCAGTTCTTTACCATGCATAGTCATGATGCAGACATGCAGATTGTCAAGATCCCTGCTCCAGCCCCTGCTTGCCTTGACTCTCTCCACCACAATCATCCTAGCCCTGCCTGCAGTCACCCTAATTCCAGGGATTGGACACAGCTGTGGGGAGCAGCTCACCTGCCGACAATCACCAGCTCCCATAAAAAACCGGGTCCATTCACCCACACAAAGCCAGACCATAGACTATGCAACCCCGTTTCCCTGCCGGTCAGCGCTGTGTCTCCTGCCTGCCTTTCCTGTGCTACGGTCACCAGAACCCTCTGCATTGGCGACACACTTGCTGCCTGGATCCTTTCTGCAACCAGCCTACACCTGCTGTGTCTCCTGCCTGCCTTTCCTGTGCTACTGCCACCAGAGCCCTCTGCATTGGCGACACACTTGCTGCCCAGATTGGGAGCTGGCAGCCAGCCTACACCCGCTGTGGGCTCCTGATCTGTCTCCCGCCTGGCTTCCCTGAGCTGTTATCGCTAGACCCCGGATTCCTGCCCGACCTACATCGGCGACACACTTGCAGAACAATCATACCTGCAGCCGGCCTGCACTGCTGCTGACTCCCAACCTGTCTCCTGCTGGCATTCCCAGAGCTGGCAGCTGGACGTCATGCATCAGCGCCACACTTGCCGCCTTATCCTGCTTGTACCCGCCGCTGGCTCTGCTCCGGCTTTTCCCCAGCCTCCATCAGCTCCGGCTCTATCCCCGGATCCCGGATTCCCCGAGCCTGTCTGCCCTTTTAGATTTATTCCCCCCTTTTGTGAGTACCCCCATTTTGTTAGTTTAGTTTAGTTCATTCATCTGAGGTTTTCTTAGATTTCCCCTTCTGTTGTTACTTTACAGTTTTAGTAGGTTTCTTTTAGTTTTGCTTGTTTCTTTGGATGAGGACTGGTTCAATTTTTCCCCAGAGTTTAGTTCTTCATTCTGTATTGGTTTCAGTTTCATTTCTTTGTTAAATAAAGCCTTTTTTAGCCTTCACCTGTCCCTGCCTAGTCTGTGTCTGCACCTGGGTTCTCTGACCCGCCATAACACAGATAGACACAACCCATAGCTACAAAACTTAGCAAGCTCTGGTGTTCACAGGTCATTTTACATCTATGTTTGTGCAGTTAGGCTAGTGGAAGATCACAGGTGTGCTGTGTTTTGTTTCAGTGATCACAGGTTATCTAACTTGTATGTCAGTGATCACAGTTGTATTGACTTTGGCAGCACTGAGGTTCTACTTTTGGGTGTGAGTTTCCAATGTAATCTTTCATTGGTCTGAATAGGAAATACTCTATGTTCAACTCACAAGGTCATGCACTCTTTGGTCTGCACAAAACATGTCGACTGTTACTGTGCCCGAAGAAGTCTCTATTTAATTCATCCGTCCTGACCACATTATTTGTAATAACCTTTTCTTGACTGTACACCACTGCACATACATATTGACAACTGGACTAACAACCCACAGCTGTGGTCAGCCATAAATAACATATCAAAATGTATTGTAATATATATTGTATATTCAACAATAATTTTTTGTGTCCATAAATGCAGTAGTTACCATTTGTGAACATATGTGCTGAATGTGTGATTGCTGGTCCTGGTGGTGACCACACATGGCATATTAAACTTAACATTTAGACCCGTATTGCTAATAATCACCATCAGTCATTGCCTGTGATCACAAATTGCACCCAATCACTCAGGGACTACAACTTTGATTAGGTCCACAGTAATGTGGAGAGAGCTTGTGCACAAACACAAACACCAACAACACCTACGAGTCCAGGCCTCCAGAGTTGAATGAAAGTGTTCACATGGTAACAGGTCAGCTGGCTTGATGAGATCCACAGAGAGGAAAAACATCTTATAAAATCATTCCACTGACTCTTCAGCTTATCTGCTGTGGAGATGACAGTGGATCTCATGGTCAGGTATCTCACATTTGTATGTCTGTTAAATCCTGGTATTCTTTTCTCAGTCTATCTTAGTCCAATCTGCCTGTTATGTTCTGTAATGTGTTATTGTTCATAATATAAATGGATGATAATGTCAGTCTAACATACATTACACTTGATGGTTATGCACAAGTTCGTGACTACAGATATCTTTATTTTTTAATGATGCTGACGGTATATGTTTTGATAATCTGCAGTAATTCTACTATTGTGTACCTGATCTGCATTTGCCAAAACCTCCATGAGCCCATGTATATTTTTATTGCAGCTTTGTCAATGAACTCCATCGTTTTCAGCACTGTGGTTTACTCAAAAATCTTTGTTGATGTTTTATCAGAGAGACAGATCATGCTTTACTCAACCTGTCTGTTCCAATGGTTTATATATTATACTTTAGGGCTTTCATATTTCTTACTCTTGGCAGCGATGGCCTACGACAGATATGTGTCTATATGCAAACCTCTGCAACATCCAATTATCATGACCAAAACCACCATCACTGTTTTACTGCTTTCAGCTTGGCTTGTGCCAGCTTGTCACATCATGGTTACAATATCACTGAGTGCCAACAGAAAGCTCTGTAGCTTTAGTCTGAGGGGAATTTTTTGCAACAATTCAGTGCACAGCCTCCACTGTGTGAGCTCAAGAGTGCTGTCTGTGTTTGGTTTGATTACTCTGATGAACTGTGTCATTGTTCCTGTTCTCTACACAGTTTTCACTTATACAAAGATAATTCAAATATCCTACAGAAGCAGTAGAGATGTGAGGAAAAAGGCTGCAGAGACTTGTGTTCCCCACCTGCTGGTTTTGATCAGCTACACGTCTTTAGGTGTATATGAGACCACCATATCTCGACTGGAATCAAATCTTTCTCAAACTGCTCGTTTAATCATGTTCTTACAAGTCGTTATATTTCAGCCTCTCCTCAATTCAATTATATATGGACTGAAAATGAAAGAAATCTTTAAACATGTCAAGAAGATGTTCTGCTCTGTCAAACTGAACTAATATTTTAACACTAATACCATGTACGTCATTTCACTTCAATGTGTGCTTTTCAGATTTAACTGACTGTCGAGATAAAATGAATTCATGTGTCAAACAGACATCTAATAAAAGGTGATTTTTTGCCATTATAATACACATCTTTGCACATTCTTGAAAAGTATTTCATGTAATGACAAACAATGTGTAGCGCTATGTGATGACATATGTTGTAAATATGCACTATATAAATAAAACTGAATTGAATATAATCATCTGGTGTTTGTGTTTTGTTGTGCTGGGGAAAGAAATTCATTTTTGCCAGGTTATTGCAAACATGTCTTTTTAAAAAATGAAGCTATGTCCAGTAAACATATTTGTAATGTATTTTAATTAGTGTTTGACAAAATGACATTTCTTTTGAACAAATAATGTAAATGTACAACATGTGTTCATGCTGACTAGTTTAGAAAGGCAGAAAAAAGACATAGTGCATCCAAGAGAACTGAGTACAATATTGTAATAATAATAATAATAATAATAATAATAATAATAATAGATTTACAATTATATGACCTTACAGTAACAGCATTCCTTCTCCATTGAACTTCTACATCTGAAACATTTTGCAGTTGCTTTTTAAAGCTACATTATTTAAACAGTGCACTGTCTGTGACTTTACTTTGGGAGAACGTACACACAGCTCTGATTAGTGGCACTATGGGCTCTTCTATACTTCCAGACTGCAGCCAGCCTGCACTGCTGCTGACTCCCAACCTGTCTCCTGCTGGCATTCCCAGAGCTGGCTGCTGGACGTCCTGCATCGGCGACACACTCGCCACCCGATCCTGCTCGTACCCGCCGCTGGGCTCCGCTGCGGCTTTTTCCCAGCCTCCATCAGCTCCGGCTCATATCCCTGGACCCCAGATTCCCTGAGCCTGGCTGCCCTTTTAGATTTATTCCCCCCCTCCTGCTGCAGTTGTTAGTTGGTTGCTGATCCTCCTGTGTGCCTTTCCATCTCTGTGAAATCTCACAATCATATTTTTAAAATTTGTCCTGCAGTTCTTCACTATGTGTAGCCATGATGCAGACATGCAGACAGACACAACCCATAGCTACAAAACTGAGCAAGCTCTGGTGTTCTCATGCAGTTAGTCTAATGGGAGATCACAGGCGTGCTGCGTTTTGCTGTGTCAGGTTTTCTGACTTGTATCAAGGATCAAGGATCAAGGTTTCAAGGAATCTTTATTATCCCCGTGGGGCAAATCATTCTACAGCCTGCAGATCCAAAGTCATCAACAACAACAATCACGGAGCACAGACACCAACAGTAAATAGTAAATAGGACAAACAGATTAGTAGGTTACTTGTTTAACAGGACAGTAGCAGCAGGGACAAAAGAATGTTTGAGCCTATTTGTCCTGCACCTTGGCAGGATGTACCTGCGGCCTGACGGAAGCAGCACAAACTCACCAGCCAAGGGGTGGCTCTGGTCACCAAGGAGTGTGTGGGCCTTATTTAGGGTTCTGAGCCTATGTACATCACAGAGATTGTTGAGGTTAATACCTGCGATTTTGCTGCATACTCTCACTATACCCTGTAATTTGTTTTTGTTTTTAAGTGAAAGTAAGCTGTACCAGCAGATAAAAGAAAAGGTTAAAACAGACTCAATAAAACAAGAATAAAACATTTTCATAAAAGTACTATCAACGTTAAAACTCTGCAATTTCCTATAAAAATACATGCGTTGATGCGCCTTCTTACACACAGCCTCAACATGAAAGTCGAAGGACAGCTTGTCATCTATGATAGTGCTGAGATATTTATACGTCTGGACCCGCTCAACGGCTTGATCCGCGATGACAAGAGCAGGGAGAACCGACTGGTGCTTCCTAAAGTCAATAAACATTTCTTTTGTCTTAGACACATTAATGTGCAAAAGAGATGTGGAACACCAGTCGATGAATTCCTTCAAAATAGGGCCGTGGTCAGGGTCATCACTACTCAGCAAGGACACAATCACTGAGTCATCCGCAAATTTCAAAGTGTGGCGCCCCACATGTTGGCTACGGCATTCGTTCGTATATAAAACAAACAATAAGGGAGATAGGACACAGCCCTGGGGTGATCCAGTGGAAGAGACGAGGGTGTCTGACAAAACACCATTGACCCTCACATGTTGTGGTCTTTCTGTTAAAAAATCCATTAACCAAGCTATTAGACCAGGATCAATGCAATGTGTCAGTGATCACAGATGTATTTACTTTGACTTTCTACTTTTGACTCTGAATTTCCAATGTAATCTTTCTATTGTTCCAAATAGGAAATACTGTATGATAACTCTCAGTCCATGTCTGCTGTTATTGTGCTCAAAGAAAAATCTCTATTTAATTCATGTGTCCAGAACACATTATTCCAAATATCCTGGTCTTTGCCTCACATGACTGTTTACTACCTGACATCCATACTGACAACAGTACAGAAAATGCTAGGTGAAAAATACACTGACAGCAATGCCAATATTTGCTTTAAATGTTTCTTGGCCATTTTCATTTCAATTAGGCAGTTTTGGTAGTGAACTACAAGATTGTGGGAAGCTTCTAGTTGTATTTTTGACTACTCCTCCTGACAGAACTGTTACACTTTAACTAAATTTGTTGTCTTTCTGACACAGACTTGTTTCTTCATCACAGTCCACAGGTTCTTGATGGGGTTTAAATCAGGACTTTGGGGAGACCAGTCGAAAACCTTCATTCTAGCCTGATTTAACCTTTTCTTTACCATTTCTAATGTGTGTTTTGGGCCATGGTCTTGTTTGAACACCCAGCTGCATGCAAGATCCAACTTTATGGCTAATAACTTTAGGTTTTCTTAACAAATGTGGAGGTAATCCTCCTTCTTCATTATTCCATTTACTTTGTGTTTCCACTGGCAGCAAAACCGTCCCAGAGCATAATACTGCCACCACCATGCTTGATGGTAGGTTTGGTATTTTTGGGGTTAAAGGCCTCACCTTCTCTCCTCCAAACATATTTCTGCTCATTGTGGCCAAATAGCTCCGTTTTTGTTCCATCTGACCTCAGAACTTTCCTCCAGAAGGCCTTTTCTTTGTCCATGTGATCAGTGGAGCTTTAAGGTTCTGCTTCTAGAGGAAGAACTTCCTTCTTCATGGAGCCTCTCAGCTCATGTTGATGTAAAACACTGTGGACACTGACAGCTGTGTTCCAGCAGCTTCTGATTCATTAAAGACCTCCTGCTTTTTGCTGATTGCTGGGTGACTCTTGACCATCCTGAACAACTGTCTCTCAGCAGCAGGTGATAGTTTGTGTTTTCTTCCTGATAATGGCAGTAACACAACTGAACCATGAACTTTATACTTACAGACAGTTGTTTGCACAGATGATTTAGGGATACGTAGCTGCTTTGAAATGTTTCTGAGTTACATTCCTGACTTGTTGAAATCAAGGAATTATGAAACATGGGACGTGATGTTGAGCATGTCCTTTGTGCCACTGGATGGTATGAACACAAGGTTTGTTGTTGAGAGGGATGGGAGATAAATGTCAGACCTTGTAAGGATGTTAATTTCAGGACACATCATCAGTAGTGTACCTTTGAGTCATCTTGTGTTTGACTGGGAAGTCAAAGGCAATGCATCTCGATTCCCACATGGCTCGGGTCATCTTGTTTTGTTATTAGGGGTCTTTTACAATTTTTATCTTTGTGAACTTCAACAACTTTTCCACTTTTTTTCTTTTTTTAGGGTTCTGCTCAAACTGTAAAATAAAGCCTTTTGTTTGACCTGATATTTTCAGTTGGCTGGCCTTCCTTGTGAGTAGGAAGAGTGGGACACACATGCTACGGCCAGGCCTCCCTAGACTTGGTTGTAACACTTTATGGAAAACTACTGGCTATTCCTATACTTTATTGGTTTCATTTTACCCTCTCCCTTTAGATGCCTTGCAGAGCCTGCTGCTGAGTAGTATCACCATATCATGATGCTGCCACCACCATGCTTTACATTATGATGCTACCACCACCATGTTTCATGTTGAGGATAGTGTGTCTGTGATGATGTACAATGTCTGAATCAACATCATGTATCATGTAGCCAGCTCTAGTCTAACTGAGCCAAAAAGCTCAGTTGTGGTCTTATCAGACCAAGAACTTTCTTCCAATTTACTTCAGAGACTCCCACACGCCATGTGATGAACTTGCTTGACGTCATGATGCTGCCACCACCATGCTTCATGTTGAGGATGGTATGCCATCACTTCTCTTTCTACTTTGGCATTAAAGAGGGTTTTGTAAATTCTTGTCCAAGAAAGCCTGAATAAATTAATGTGACATTGTTTCTTCTGAGTTGCCTTCAGATCTTGTGATGAAATGTTGGTGTTATTACAACTTCACTTGTGAGATGCAACATAACGTGGAGAACAACACCAGAGTTTACAAAAACAAGGGTTTATTTCAGTCAGTTAATATCTTCAGTAACTATTGAGAACTATGTTGTGAATGAGGCACCAGGAAATGTAAAGAGCATGCACACACAAAAACATCAACAACACCTATGGGTTCAGGCCTCCAGAGTTTGTTCAAAGTGTTCACGAGGTCAGTCGGCTTGATGAGATCCACAGAGAGGAAAAACACCTCATAAAATCACTCCACTGACTGTCACAGTTTAATTTCTCGGATGTGGAGATGACAGTGGATCTCATGGTTCAGGTACATTTGTGTGTCTATGCAGTCCTGATATCCTTTTCTTCTGTGTCATCCAGTTTGCCTGTTATGTTATTTAATGTCTAATTCTTTGTGATATTAATGGATGATGAGTTCAATACAACATATATAACCTTTGATGGTTATGTACAAGTTCACAAATACAGGTATCTTTATTTTTTAATGTTGTTGACACTTTATGTTTTGATAATCTGCAGTAATTCTACTATTGTGTACCTGATCTGGATTCACCAAAACCTCCATGAGCCCATGTATATTTTTATTGCAGCTTTGTCAATGAACTCTATTTTTTTCAGCACTGTGGTTTACTCAAAAATCTTTGTTGATGTTTTATCAGAGAGACAAATCATATCATACTCAACCTGTCTGTTCCAGTGGTTTCTATATTATACTTTAGGGCTGTCAGATTTCTTTGTCTTGGCAGTGATGGCCTACGACAGATATGTGTCTATATGCAAACCTCTTCAACATCCAATCATCATGACCAAAACCACCATCACTGTTTTACTGCTTTCAGCTTGGCTTGTGCCAGCTTGTCACATCATGGTTACAATATCACTGAGTGCCAACAGAAAGCTCTGTAGCTTTAGTCTGAGAGGAATGTTTTGCAACAATTCAATTTTCAAACTCTACTGTGTGAGCTCAAGAGTGCTGTTTGTGTTTGGTTTGATTACTTTGATGAACTGTGTCATTGTTCCTTTTCTCTACACAGTTTTCACTTATATAAAGGTAGTTCAAATATCCTACAGAAGCAGTAGAGATGTGAGGAAAAAGGCTGCAGAGACTTGTGTTCCCCACCTGCTGGTTTTGATCAGCTTCACTTCTTTGGTTGTATATGAGGTCACCATAGTCAGAGTAGAATCAGATTTTTCTCAAACTGCTCATTTCATCACCTTCTTGCAAGTTGTTATATTTCAGCCTCTCCTCAATCCAATTATATATGGACTGAAAATGAAAGAAATCTTTAAACATATCAAGAAGATGTTCTGCTCTGTCAAACTGAACTAATATTTTAACACTAATACCATGTACGTCATTTCACTTCAGTGTGTGCTTCTCAGATTTAACTGACTGTCAAGATAAAATGAATTCATGTGTCAAACAGACATCTAATGAAAGGTGATTTTTTTGCCATTATAATACACATCTTTGCACATTCTTGAAAAGTATTTAATGTAATGACTCACAATGTGTCGTGCCATGTGATGACATATGTTTTAAATATGCACTATATAAATAAAATTGAATTGAATGTAATCATCTGGTGTTTGTGTTTTGTTGTGCTGGGGAAAGAAATTCATTTTTGCCAGGTTATTGCAAACATGTCTTTTAAAACATGAAGCTATGTCCAGTAAACATATTTGTAATGTATTTTAATTAGTGTTTGACAAAATGACATTTCTTTTGAACAAATAATGTAAATGTACAACATGTGCTCATGCTGACTAGTTTAGAAAGGCAGAAAAAAGACATAGTGCATCCAAGAGAACTGAGTACAATATTGTAATAATAATAATAATAATAATAATAATAATAGATTTACAATTATATGACCTTACAGTAACAGCATTCCTTCTCCATTGAACTTCTACATCTGAAACATTTTCCAGTTGCTTCTTAAAGCTACATTGTTTAAACAGTGCACTGTCTGTGACTTTACTTTGGGAGAACGTACACGCAGCTCTGATTAGTGGCACTATGGGCTCTTCTATACTTCCAGACTGCAGCCAGCCTGCACGGCTGCTGACTCCCAACCTTTCTCCTGCTGGCATTCCCAGAGCCGGCTGCTGGACGTCCTGCATCGGTGACACACTCGCCACCCGATCCTGCTCGTACCCGCCGCTGGGCTCCACTGCGGCTTTTCCCCGGCCTCCATCAGCTCCGGCTCATATCCCTGGACCCCAGATTCCCCGAGCCTGGCTGCCCTTTTACATTTATTTCCCCCTATCGTGAGTACCCCCATTTTCTTAGTTTAGTTAAGTTAAATGATCCCAGGTATTCTTAGATTTCCCCCTCTGTTGTTAGTTTCGAGTTTTAGTAGGTGTCTTTTAGTTTCACTTTTTTCTTGGACAAGGTTTGGTTCAGGTTGTCCCAGAGTTTAGTTCTTCATTCTGTATTGGTTTCAGTTTCATTTCTTTGTTAAATAAAGCCTTTTTTAGCCTTTACCTGTCCCTGCCTAGTCTGTGTCCGCACCTGGGTTTTCTGACCTGCCACAACACAGATAGACACAACCCATAGCTACAAAACTTAGCAAGCTCTGGTGTTTGCAGGTCATTTTACAACTATGTTTATGCAGTTAGGCTAATGGAAGATAGCAGCAGGTGATAATTTGTGTTTTGTTCCTGATAATGGCAGTAACACAACTGAACCACAAACGTTATACTTACAGACAATTGTTTGCTCAGATGATTTAGGGATCCGTAGCTGCTTTGAAATGTTTCTGTGTTACATTCCTGACTTGTTGAAATCAAGGAATTATGAACCATGGGACGTGATGTTAAACATGTCCTTTGTGCCAGTGGATGATATGAACACAAGGTTTGTTGCTGAGAGGGATGGGAGATAAATCTCAGACTTTGTAAGGATGTTAATGTCAGGACACATCATCAGTAGTGTACCTTTGAGTCATCGGGTGTTTGACTGGGAAGTCAAAGGCAATGCATCTCGATTCCCACATGGCTCGGGTCATCTTGTTTTGTTATTAGGGGTCTTTTACGATTTTTATCTTTGTGAACTTCTACAACTTTTCCACTTTTTTCTATTTTAAGGGCTCTGCTCAAACTGTAAAATAAAGCCTTTTGTTTGACCTGATATTTTCAGTTGGCTGGCCTTCCTTGTGAGTAGGAAGAGTGGGACACACATGCTACGGCCAGGCCTCCCTAGACTTGGTTGTAACACTTTATGGAAAACTACTGGCTATTCCTATACTTTGTTGGTTTCATTTTACCCTCTCCCTTTAGATGCCTTGCAGAGCCTGCTGCTGAATAGTAACCCCACATCATGATGCTACCACCACCATGTTTCATGTTGAGGATGGTGTTTTTGTGATGATGTGCAATGTTTGTATCAACATCATGTATCATGCAGCCAACTCTAGTCTAACTGAGCCAAAAAGCTCAGTTGTGGTCTTATCAGACCAAGAACTTTCTTCCAATTTACTTCAGAGACTCCCACACGCCATGTGATGAACTTGCTTGACGTCATGATGCTGCCACCACCATGCTTCATGTTGAGGATGGTATGCCATCACTTCTCTTTCTACTTTGGCATTAAAGAGGGTTTTGTAAATTCTTGTCCAAGAAAGCCTGAATAAATTAATGTGACATTGTTTCTTCTGAGTTGCCTTCAGATCTTGTGATGAAATGTTGGTGTTATTACAACTTCACTTGTGAGATGCAACATAACGTGGAGAACAACACCAGAGTTTACAAAAACAAGGGTTTATTTCAGTCAGTTAATATCTTCAGTAACTATTGAGAACTATGTTGTGAATGAGGCACCAGGAAATGTAAAGAGCATGCACACACAAAAACATCAACAACACCTATGGGTTCAGGCCTCCAGAGTTTGTTCAAAGTGTTCACGAGGTCAGTCGGCTTGATGAGATCCACAGAGAGGAAAAACACCTCATAAAATCACTCCTCTGACTGTCACAGTTTAATTTCTCGGATGTGGAGATGACAGTGGATCTCATGGTCAGGTACATTTGTGTGTCTATGCAGTCCTGATATCCTTTTCTTCTGTGTCATCCAGTTTGCCTGTTATGTTCTTTAATGTCTAATTCTTTGTGATATTAATGGATGATGAGTTCAATACAACATATATAGCCTTTGATGGTTATGTACAAGTTCACAAATACAGGTATCTTTATTTTTTAATGTTGTTGACACTTTATGTTTTGATAATCTGCAGTAATTCTACTATTGTGTACCTGATCTGGATTCACCAAAACCTCCATGAGCCCATGTATGTTTTTATTGCAGCTTTGTCAATGAACTCTATTTTTTTCAGCAATGTCATTTACCCAAAAATCTTTGTTGATGTTTTATCAGAGAGACAGATCATATCTTACTCAGCCTGTATGTTTCAATGGTTTTTATATTATTCTTTAGGTCTTTCAGATTTCTTACTTTTGGGAGTGATGGCCTACGACAGATATGTGTCTATATGCAAACCTCTGCAACATCCAATCATCATGACCAAAACCACCATCACTGTTTTACTGCTTTCAGCTTGGCTTGTGCCAGCTTGTAACATCATGGTTCCAGTAGCACTGAGTGCCAACAGAAAGCTCTGTAGCTTTAGTCTGAGAGGAATTTTTTGCAACAATTCAGTTCACAAACTCCACTGTGTGAGCTCAAGAGTGCTGTTTGTGTTTGGTTTGATTACTATGATGAACTGTGTCATTGTCCCTGTTCTCTACACAGTTTTCACTTACACAAAGATAATTCAAATATCCTACAGAAGCAGTAGAGATGTGAGGAAAAAGGCTGCAGAGACTTGTGTTCCCCACCTGCTGGTTTTGATCAGTTGCACTTCTTTGGTTGTATATGAGGCCATCATAGTCAGAGTAGAATCAGATTTTTCTCAAACTGCTCATTTCATCACCTTCTTACAAGTTGTTTTATTTCAGCCTCTCCTCAATTCAATTATATATGGACTGAAAATGAAAGAAATTTCTAAACATATCAAGAAGATGTTCTGCTCTGTCAAACTGAACTAATATTTTAACACTAATACCATGTACATCATTTCACTTCAATGTGTGCTTCTCAGATTTAACTGACTGTCGAGATAAAATGAATTCATGTGTCAAACAGACATCTAATGAAAGGTGATTTTTTGTCATTATAATACACATCTCTGCACATTCTTGAAAAGTATTTCATGTAATGACTCACAATGTGTAGCGTTATGTGATGACATATGTTGTAAATATGCACTATATAAATAAAACTGAATTGAATGTAATCATCTGGTGTTTATGTTTTGTTGTGCTGGGGAAAGAAATTCATTTTTGCCAAATTACTGCAAATATGTCTTTTTAAAAAATGAAGCTATGTCCAGTAAACATATTTGTAATGTATTTTAATTAGTGTTTGACAAAATTACATTTCTTTTGAACAAATGTAAATGTACAACATGTGCTCATGCTGACTAGTGTAGATAGGGAAAAAAAAGACATAGTGCATCCAACAGAACTGAGTACAATATTGTAATTATAGTAATAATAATAGATTTAAAATTATATGACCTTACAGTAACAGCATTCTTTCTACATTGAACTTCTACATCTGAAACATTTTCCAGTTGTTTTTTGAAGCTACATTGTTTAAACAGTGCACTGTCTGTGACTTTACTTTGGGAGAACGTACACACAGCTCTTATTAGTGGCACTATGGGCTCTTCTATACTTCCAGACTGCAGCCAGCCTGCACTGCTGCTGACTCCCAACCTTTCTCCTGCTGGCATTCCCAGAGCCGGCTGCTGGACGTCCTGCATCGGCGACACACTTGCTGCCCGATCCTGCTCCTACCCACCGCTGGGCTCCGCTGCGGCTTTTCCCCGGCCTCCATCAGCTCCGGCCTGGACCCCAGATTCCCTGAGCCTGGCTGCCCTTTTAGATTTACCGTATTTTCCGCACTATAAGGCGCACTTAAAAGCCTTTAATTTTCTCAAAAATCAACGGTGCGCCCTTTAATCCGGTGCGCCTTATGTGTGCACTGCGTTCCAAGCGCTCCGCTTCATTGACTGTCGGACCATTTCCCGCCGACATAGGTACGTAAAGTACGTCCACTAAGTATGCTGGCAGCGATAAACCAAGGTATCTGACTAAGGTATCTGCTTTGACTGTTGTACGAGCTTTCGCGAAAGCCGGCATCATTGCTGAACAGCCACCCGACAACGAGACTGACTCCGACAATGACGAGAGGGAACCCGGCATGCTTGATGGCGAAATTGCCCAGCTGTTCAATTCAGATACAGATTGATCAAAAAATAATGTTAGTGTATTTGTAAATACAGTACGTAGTAGAATAACGTTCAACAAACTCACTGCTTTACTTCCATTTTCTTATATTAGCATGCGCCTTTTAACCCGGTGTGCCTTATGTATGGCGTAAGTACAGAAACAGACCCGGTAAATGAGACTGCGTCTTATAATCAGCTCCGGCTCATATCCCTGGACCCCAGATTCCCCGAGCCTGGCTGCCCTTTTAGATTTATTCCCACCTATCATGAGTATCCCCCATTTTCTTAGTTTAGTTAAGTTAAATGATCCCAGGTTTTCTTAGATTTCCCCCTCTGTTGTTAGTTTCGAGTTTTAGTAGGTGTCTTTTAGTTTCACTTTTTTCTTGGACAAGGTTTGGTTCAGGTTGTCCCAGAGTTTAGTTCTTCATTCTGTATTGGTTTCAGTTTCATTTCTTTGTTAAATAAAGCCTTTTTTAGCCTTTACCTGTCCCTGCCTAGTCTGTGTCAGCACCTGGGTTCTCTGACCTGCCACAACACAGATAGACACAACCCATAGCTACAAAACTTAGCAAGCTCTGGTGTTTGCAGGTCATTTTACAACTATGTTTATGCAGTTAGGCTAATGGAAGATAGCAGCAGGTGATAGTTTGTGTTTTGTTCCTGATAATGGCAGTAACACAACTGAACCACAAACGTTATACTTACAGACAATTGTTTGCACAGATGATTTAGGGATCCGTAGCTGCTTTGAAATGTTTCTGAGTTACATTCCTGACTTGTTGAAATCAAGGAATTATGAAACATGGGACGTGATGTTAAACATGTCCTTTGTGCCAGTGGATGATATGAACACAAGGTTTGTTGTTGAGAGGATTGGGAGATAAATGTCAGACTTTGTAAGGATGGTAATGTCAGGACACATCATCAGTAGTGTACCTCTGAGTCATCGGGTGTTTGACTGGGAAGTCAAAGGCAATGCATCTCGATTCTGACATGGCTCGGGTCATCTTGTTTTGTTATTAGGGGTCTTTTACAATTTTTATCTTTGTGAACTTCTACAACTTTTCCATGTTTTTCTTTCTTAAGGGCTCTGCTCAAACTGTAAAATAAAGCCTTTTGTTTGACCTGATATTTTCAGTTGGCTGGCCTTCCTTGTGAGTAGGAAGAGTGGGACACACATGCTACGGCCAGGCCTCCCTAGACTTGGTTGTAACACTTTATGGAAAACTACTGGCTATTCCTATACTTTGTTGGTTTCATTTTACCCTCTCCCTTTAGATGCCTTGCAGAGCCTGCTGCTGAATAGTAACCCCACATCATGATGCTACCACCACCATGCTTCATGTTGAGGGTGGTGTTTTTGTGATGATGTGCAATGTTTGTATCAACATCATGTATCATGCAGCCAACTCTAGTCTAACTGAGCCAAAAAGCTCAGTTGTGGTCTTATCAGACCAAGAACCTTCTTCCAATTTACTTCAGAGTCTCCCACACACCATGTGATGAACTTGCTTGACGTCATGATGCTGCCACCACCATGCTTCATGTTGAGGATGGTATGCCATCACTTCTCTTTCTACTTTGGCATTAAAGAAGGTTTTGTAAATTCTTGTCCAAGAAAGCCTGAATAAATTAATGTGACATTGTTTCTTCTGAGTTGCCTTCAGATCTTGTGATGAAATGTTGGTGTCATTACAACTTCACTTGTGAGATGCAACATAACGTGGAGAACAACACCAGAGTTTACAAAAACAAGGGTTTATTTCAGTCAGTTAATATCTTCAGTAACTATTGAGAACTATGTTGTGAATGAGGCACCAGGAAATGTAAAGAGCATGCACACACAAAAACATCAACAACACCTATGGGTTCAGGCCTCCAGAGTTTGTTTAAAGTGTTCACGAGGTCAGTCGGCTTGATGAGATCCACAGAGAGGAAAAACACCTCATAAAATCACTCCACTGACTGTCACAGTTTAATTTCTCGGATGTGGAGATGACAGTGGATCTCATGGTCAGGTACATTTGTGTGTCTATGCAGTCCTGATATCCTTTTCTTCTGTGTCATCCAGTTTGCCTGTTATGTTCTTTAATGTCTAATTATTGGTGATATTAATGGATGATGAGTTCAATACAACATATATAACCTTTGATGGTTATGTACAAGTTCACAAATACAGGTATCTTTATTTTTTAATGTTGTTGACACTTTATGTTTTGATAATCTGCAGTAATTCTACTATTGTGTACCTGATCTGGATTCACCAAAACCTCCATGAGCCCATGTATATTTTTATTGCAGCTTTGTCAATGAACTCCATCGTTTTCAGCAATGTCATTTACCCAAAAATCTTTGTTGATGTTTTATCAGATAGACAGATCATACTTTACTCAGCCTGTCTATTTCACTGGTTTCTATATTATACTTTAGCTCTTTCATATATTTTACTTTTGGCAGTGATGGCCTACGACAGATATGTGTCTATATGCAAACCTCTGCAACATCCAGTCATCATGACCAAAACCACCATCACTGTTTTACTGCTTTCAGCTTGGCTTGTGCCAGCTTGTCACATCATGGTTCCAGTAGCACTGAGTGCCAACAGAAAGCTCTGTAGCTTTAGTCTGAGAGGAATGTTTTGCAACAATTCAGTTTTCAAACTCTACTGTGTGAGCTCAAGAGTGCTGTTTGTGTTTGGTGTGATTGCTTTGATGAACTGTGTCATTGTTCCTGTTCTCTACACAGTTTTCACTTATACAAAGATAATTCAAATATCCTACAGAAGCAGTAGAGATGTGAGGAAAAAGGCTGCAGAGACTTGTGTTCCCCACCTGCTGGTTTTGATCAGCTTCACTTCTTTGGTTGTATATGAGGCCACCATAGTCAGAGTAGAATCAGATTTTTCTCAAACTGCTCATTTCATCACCTTCTTGCAAGTTGTTATATTTCAGCCTCTCCTCAATCCAATTATATATGGACTGAAAATGAAAGAAATCTTTAAACATATCAAGAAGATGTTCTGCTCTGTCAAACTGAACTAATATTTTTAACACTAATACCGTGTACGTCATTTCACTTCAATGTGTGCTTTTCAGATTTAACTGACTGTCGAGATAAAATGAATTCATGTGTCAAACAGACATCTAATAAAAGGTGATTTTTTTGCCATTATAATACACATCTCTGCACATTCTTGAAAAGTATTTAATGTAATGACACACAATGTGTCGTGCCATGTGATGACATATGTTTTAAATATGCACTATATAAATAAAATTGAATTGAATGTAATCATCCGGTGTTTATGTTTTGTTGTGCTGGGGAAAGAAATTCATTTTTGCCAGGTTATTGCAAACATGTCTTTTAAAACATGAAGCTATGTACAGTAAACATATTTGTAATGTATTTTAATTAGTGTTTGACAAAATTACATTTCTTTTGAACAAATAATCTAAATGTACAAAATGTGCTTATGCTGACTAGTTTAGACAGGCAGAAAAAAGACATAGTGCATCCAACAGAACTGAGTACAATATTGTAATTATAGTAATAATAATAGATTTAAAATTATATGACCTTACAGTAACAGCATTCCTTCTCCATTGAACTTCTACATCTGAAACATTTTCCAGTTGCTTTTTAAAGCTCCATTATTTAAACAGTGCACTGTCTGTGACTTTACTTTGGGAGAACGCACACACAGCTCTGATTAGTGGCACTATGGGCTCTTCTATACTTCCAGACTGCAGCCTGCCTGCACTGCTGCTGACTCCCAACCTTTCTCCTGCTGGCATTCCCAGAGCCGGCTGCTGGACGTCCTGCATCGGCGACACACTCGCTGCCCGATCCTGCTCGTACCCGCCGCTGGGCTTCGCTGCGGCTTTTCCTCGGCCTCCATCAGCTCCGGCTCATATCCCTGGACCCCAGATTCCCCGAGCCTGGCTGCCCTTTTAGATTTATTCCCACCTATCATGAGTACCCCCATTTTCTTAGTTTAGTTAAGTTAAATCATCCCAGGTTTTCTTAGATTTCCCCCTCTGTTGTTAGCTTCGAGTTTTAGTAGGTTTCTTTTAGTTTCACTTTTTTCTTTGGACAAGGTTTGGTTCAGGTTGTCCCAGAGTTTAGTTCTTCATTCTGTATTGGTTTCAGTTTTATTTCTTTGTTAAATAAAAATTTTTTAGTCTTCACCTGTCCCTGCCTAGTCTGTGTCCGCGCCTGGGTTCTCTGACCCACCACAACACAGATAGACACAACCCATAGCTCCAACACTTAGCAAGCTCTGGTGTTTGCAGTGTTAGGATCCCGTCGTCAGCCCCTGCTCCCCATCCTCTCTGCTCAGTGCTCAGTGCTCCTGGGCTCACTTCCACAGCTGCTGCCATTTGGCATTTAATCAGCCCCAACAATGGGCAGCCGCGGCTCAGCACACCACCTCTATAAAGACCGGCTTTATAGAGCTGTATAAAGAAAAACTCTGTAAAGAGTTTTTGGAAAGCCTGTCAAGGAAAAATCCTGATTTAAGAAAAATGCCAAAAGAAACAAACCTTTAAAAGCCCAAAAAACTTGAGAAAAAAAAGCCAAATTAAGGAGCCCTTAGAGAAAGCCTAGCCATTAAAAGAAGTAGCCCCATTAAAAAGTAGCCCTTAAAAAAACAATCAAAGCCCAAGTTGCATTCCAGTGACTTTCTTTTCTATAAAAAGTTTTGGGGCCAAATTCAAATCAGCATCTGACCAATCGTGGCTGTGTCCATCCCAGGGGGAGATCTTGAGTCTCACTGTCCAGGAGAGATAAGAGGCCAAATACCTTTAGAGCTTACTTTAAGATAATGTCTTCAACATGTAAATCCAATTGTTAAATATCTATGATGATCACAGATCTGAATCTCACTAAATGTGTGATTAAAACGATACCAAACATGATATGTTTGTCTCACATGGTTCCAGAGGTAATAATCATAAAAGATATAACACAAAATAGTCTCACAAATTGTAGACTTTTAGGCTACATGAAAGTAAACTATTAATGTAACTACAAATACAAGCATATACATTCAATTATAAGAAAAACACGACTTGGAAGTATATATGCTGAAGATACAGGTCTCTCTGTCTTTATGGTGGTGGTCTGTGACAGAGAGGAGGGGGTGTTGGTGTCTTGTGTATCAATAAACACTTCAGATTCGATGTGTTCTCCTTCCATGCTGGTCCTGATCAACCTGGTATCACAGAGTCCAGATGTTGGGATCATCACTCCAGAGACGTTGAATTCTTTGATTTTATTATTTAGAAGTGTTTAGTTCAGATCATCGAAGAGTTCCTTGTGTTAGGAGGAATGCCATCTCTTCTCTTCTTCTCCCGAGGTGTGGTTTTCCTCACCATTGGCACTTTTATGACCCTTATCAGATTCTGGTGCAGGAGGGAGACGTCCCGTCATCTCCAAAGAGGGGATGATGTGGGTTAGCTGTCTCCTGATATGGTTTCTGACCCAATTTACGGCTCTGAGAAACGGTCTCTGGATTATCTGTGCGTTGACTTAGAATGTTCTGCTCATTTGTACGCTACATTTGTGGAGAACAACAACATAACGTGGAGAACAACAGCAGAGTTTACAAAAACAAGGGTTTTATTTCAATCAGTTAATATCTTCAGTAACTGTTGAGAACTTTGTTGTGAATGAGGCACCAGGAAATGTAAAGAGCATGCACACACAAAAACATCAACAACACCTATGGGTTCAGGCCTCTGGAGTTTGTTCAAAGTGTTCATGAGGTCAGTCGGCTTGATGAGATCCACAGAGAGGAAAAACACCTCATAAAATCACTCCACTGACTGTCACGGTTTAATTTGACAGTGGATCTCATGGTCAGGTACATTTGTGTGTCTATGCCGTCCTGATATCCTTTTCTTCTGTGTCATCCAGTTTGCCTGTTATGTTCTTTAATGTCTAATTCTTTGTGATATTAATGGATGGTGAGTTCAATACAACATATATAGCCTTTGATGGTTATGTACAAGTTCACAAATACAGGTATCTTTATTTTTTAATGTTGTTGACACTTTATGTTTTGATAATCTGCAGTAATTCTACTATTGTGTACCTGATCTGGATTCACCAAAACCTCCATGAGCCCATGTATATTTTTATTGCAGCTTTGTCAATGAACTCTATTTTTTTCAGCACTGTGGTTTACTCAAAAATCTTTGTTGATGTTTTATCAGAGAGACAGATCATATCTTACTCAGCCTGTCTGTTCCAGTGGTTTCTATATTATACTTTAGGGCTTTCATATTTCTTAGTCTTGGCAGTGATGGCCTACGACAGATATGTGTCTATATGCAAACCTCTTCAACATCCAATCATCATGACCAAAACCACCATCACTGTTTTACTGCTTTCAGCTTGGCTTGTGCCAGCTTGTCACATCATGGTTACAATATCACTGAGTGCCAACAGAAAGCTCTGTAGCTTTAGTCTGAGAGGAATGTTTTGCAACAATTCAATTTTCAAACTCTACTGTGTGAGCTCAAGAGTGCTGTTTGTGTTTGGTTTGATTACTTTGATGAACTGTGTCATTGTTCCTTTTCTCTACACAGTTTTCACTTATATAAAGGTAGTTCAAATATCCTACAGAAGCAGTAGAGATGTGAGGAAAAAGGCTGCAGAGACTTGTGTTCCCCACCTGCTGGTTTTGATCAGCTTCACTTCTTTGGTTGTATATGAGGTCACCATAGTCAGAGTAGAATCAGATTTTTCTCAAACTGCTCATTTCATCACCTTCTTGCAAGTTGTTATATTTCAGCCTCTCCTCAATCCAATTATATATGGACTGAAAATGAAAGAAATCTTTAAACATATCAAGAAGATGTTCTGCTCTGTCAAACTGAACTAATATTTTTAACACTAATACCATGTACGTCATTTCACTTCAGTGTGTGCTTTTCAGATTTAACTGACTGTCAAGATAAAATGAATTCATGTGTCAAACAGACATCTAATGAAAGGTGATTTTTTTGCCATTATAATACACATCTTTGCACATTCTTGAAAAGTATTTAATGTAATGACTCACAATGTGTCGTGCCATGTGATGACATATGTTGTAAATATGCACTATATAAATAAAATTGAATTGAATGTAATCATCTGGTGTTTGTGTTTTGTTGTGCTGGGGAAAGAAATTCATTTTTGCCAGGTTATTGCAAACATGTCTTTTTAAAAAATGAAGCTATGTCCAGTAAACATTTTTGTAATGTATTTTAATTAGTGTTTGACAAAATGACATTTCTTTTGAACAAATAATGTAAATGTACAACATGTGCTTATGCTGACTCGTGTAGATAGGAAGAAAAAAGACATAGTGCATCCAACAGAACTGAGTACAATATTGTAATTATAATAATAATAATAATAGATTTAAAATTATATGACCTTACAGTAACAGCATTCCTTCTCCATTGAACTTCTACATCTGAAACATTTTGCAGTTGCTTTTTAAAGCTACATTATTTAAACAGTGCACTGTCTGTGACTTTACTTTGGGAGAACGTACACACAGCTCTGATTAGTGGCACTATGGGCTCTTCTATACTTCCAGACTGCAGCCAGCCTGCACTGCTGCTGACTCCCAACCTGTCTCCTGCTGGCATTCCCAGAGCTGGCTGCTGGACGTCCTGCATCGGCGACACACTCGCCGCCCGATCCTGCTCGTACCCGCCGCTGGGCTCCGCTGCGGCTTTTTCCCAGCCTCCATCAGCTCCAGCTCATATCCCTGGACCCCAGATTCCCCGAGCCTGGCTGCCCTTTTAGATTTATTCCCCCCCTCCTGCTGCAGTTGTTAGTTGGTTGCTGATCCTCCTGTGTGCATTTCCATCTCTGTGAAATCTCACAATCAGATTTTTAAAATTTGTCCTGCAATTCTTTACTATGTGTAGCCATGATGCAGACATGCAGACAGACACAACCCATAGCTACAAAACTGAGCAAGCTCTGGTGTTCTCATGCAGTTAGTCTAATGGGAGATCACAGGCGTGCTGTGTTTTGCTGTGTCAGGTTTTCTGACTTGTATCAAGGATCAAGGATCAAGGTTTCAAGGAATCTTTATTATCCCCGTGGGGCAAATCATTCTACAGCCTGCAGATCCAAAGTCATCAACAACAACAATCACGGAGCACAGACACCAACAGTAAATAGTAAATAGGACAAACAGATTAGTAGGTTACTTGTTTAACAGGACAGTAGCAGCAGGGACAAAAGAATGTTTGAGCCTATTTGTCCTGCACCTTGGCAGGATGTACCTGCGGCCTGACGGAAGCAGCACAAACTCACCAGCCAAGGGGTGGCTCTGGTCACCAAGGAGTGTGTGGGCCTTATTTAGGGTTCTGAGCCTATGTACATCACAGAGATTGTTGAGGTTAATACCTGCGATTTTGCTGCATACTCTCACTATACCCTGTAATTTGTTTTTGTTTTTAAGTGAAAGTAAGCTGTACCAGCAGATAAAAGAAAAGGTTAAAACAGACTCAATAAAACAAGAATAAAACATTTTCATAAAAGTACTATCAACGTTAAAACTCTGCAATTTCCTATAAAAATACATGCGTTGATGCGCCTTCTTACACACAGCCTCAACATGAAAGTCGAAGGACAGCTTGTCATCTATGATAGTGCTGAGATATTTATACGTCTGGACCCGCTCAACGGCTTGATCCGCGATGACAAGAGCAGGGAGAACCGACTGGTGCTTCCTAAAGTCAATAAACATTTCTTTTGTCTTAGACACATTAATGTGCAAAAGAGATGTGGAACACCAGTCGATGAATTCCTTCAAAATAGGGCCGTGGTCAGGGTCATCACTACTCAGCAAGGACACAATCACTGAGTCATCCGCAAATTTCAAAGTGTGGCGCCCCACATGTTGGCTACGGCATTCGTTCGTATATAAAACAAACAATAAGGGAGATAGGACACAGCCCTGGGGTGATCCAGTGGAAGAGACGAGGGTGTCTGACAAAACACCATTGACCCTCACACGTTGTGGTCTTTCTGTTAAAAAATCCATTAGCCAAGCTATTAGACCAGGATCAATGCAATGTGTCAGTGATCACAGATGTATTTACTTTGACTTTCTACTTTTGACTCTGAATTTCCAATGTAATCTTTCTATTGTTCCAAATAGGAAATACTGTATGATAACTCTCAGTCCATGTCTGCTGTTATTGTGCTCAAAGAAAAATCTCTATTTAATTCATGTGTCCAGAACACATTATTCCAAATATCCTGGTCTTTGCCTCACATGACTATTTACTACCTGACATCCATACTGACAACAGTACAGAAGATGCTAGGTGAAAAATACACTGACAGCAATGCCAATATTTGCTTCAAATGTTTCTTGGCCATTTTCATTTCAACGAGGCAGTTTTGGTAGCGAACTACAAGATTGTGGGAAGCTTCTAGTTGTATTTTTGACTACTCCTCCCGACAGAACTGTTACACTTTAACTAAATTTGTTGTCTTTCTGACACAGACTTGTTTCTTCATCACAGTCCACAGGTTCTTGATGGGGTTTAAATCAGGACTTTGGGGAGACCAGTCGAAAACCTTCATTCTAGCCTGATTTAACCTTTTCTTTACCATTTCTAATGTGTGTTTTGGGCCATGGTCTTGTTTGAACACCCAGCTGCATGCAAGATCCAACTTTATGGCTAATAATTTTAGGTTTTCTTAACAAATGTGGAGGTAATCCTCCTTCTTCATTATTCCATTTACTTTGTGTTTCCACTGGCAGCAAAACCGTCCCAGAGCATAATACTGCCACCACCATGCTTGATGGTAGGTTTGGTATTTTTGGGGCTGAAGGCCTCAACTTCTCTCCTCCAAACATATTTCTGCTCATTGTGGCCAAATAGCTCCGTTTTTCCTCCGTCTGACCACAGAACTTTCCTCCAGAAGGCCTTTTCTTTGTCCATGTGATCAGTGGAGCTTTAAGGTTCTGCTTCTAGAGGAAGAACTTCCTTCCTCATGGAGCCTCTCAGCTCATGTTGATGTAAAACACTGTGGACACTGACAGCTGTGTTCCAGCAGCTTCTGATTCATTAAAGACCTCCTGCTTTTTGCTGATTGCTGGGTGACTCTTGACCATCCTGAACAACTGTCTCTCAGCAGCAGGTGATAGTTTGTGTTTTCTTCCTGATAATGGCAGTAACACAACTGAACCATGAACTTTATACTTACAGACAGTTGTTTGCACAGATGATTTAGGGATACGTAGCTGCTTTGAAATGTTTCTGAGATACATTCCTGACTTGTTGAAATCAAGGAATTATGAAACATGGGACGTGATGTTGAGCATGTCCTTTGTGCCAGTGGATGGTATGAACACAAGGTTTGTTGTTGAGAGGGATGGGAGATAAATGTCAGACCTTGTAAGGATGTTAATTTCAGGACACATCATCAGTAGTGTACCTTTGAGTCATCTTGTGTTTGACTGGGAAGTCAAAGGCAATGCATCTCGATTCCCACATGGCTCGGGTCATCTTGTTTTGTTATTAGGGGTCTTTTACAATTTTTATCTTTGTGAACTTCTACAACTTTTCCACTTTTTTCTATTTTAAGGGCTCTGCTCAAACTGTAAAATAAAGCCTTTTGTTTGACCTGATATTTTCAGTTGGCTGGCCTTCCTTGTGAGTAGGAAGAGTGGGACACACATGCTACGGCCAGGCCTCCCTAGACTTGGTTGTAACACTTTATGGAAAACTACTGGCTATTCCTATACTTTGTTGGTTTCATTTTACCCTCTCCCTTTAGATGCCTTGCAGAGCCTGCTGCTGAATAGTAACCCCACATCATGATGCTACCACCACCATGTTTCATGTTGAGGATGGTGTTTTTGTGATGATGTGCAATGTTTGTATCAACATCATGTATCATGCAGCCAACTCTAGTCTAACTGAGCCAAAAAGCTCAGTTGTGGTCTTATCAGACCAAGAACTTTCTTCCAATTTACTTCAGAGACTCCCACACGCCATGTGATGAACTTGCTTGACGTCATGATGCTGCCACCACCATGCTTCATGTTGAGGATGGTATGCCATCACTTCTCTTTCTACTTTGGCATTAAAGAGGGTTTTGTAAATTCTTGTCCAAGAAAGCCTGAATAAATTAATGTGACATTGTTTCTTCTGAGTTGCCTTCAGATCTTGTGATGAAATGTTGGTGTTATTACAACTTCACTTGTGAGATGCAACATAACGTGGAGAACAACACCAGAGTTTACAAAAACAAGGGTTTATTTCAGTCAGTTAATATCTTCAGTAACTATTGAGAACTATGTTGTGAATGAGGCACCAGGAAATGTAAAGAGCATGCACACACAAAAACATCAACAACACCTATGGGTTCAGGCCTCCAGAGTTTGTTCAAAGTGTTCACGAGGTCAGTCGGCTTGATGAGATCCACAGAGAGGAAAAACACCTAATAAAATCACTCCACTGACTGTCACAGTTTAATTTCTCGGATGTGGAGATGACAGTGGATCTCATGGTTCAGGTACATTTGTGTGTCTATGCAGTCCTGATATCCTTTTCTTCTGTGTCATCCAGTTTGCCTGTTATGTTATTTAATGTCTAATTCTTTGTGATATTAATGGATGATGAGTTCAATACAACATATATAACCTTTGATGGTTATGTACAAGTTCACAAATACAGGTATCTTTATTTTTTAATGTTGTTGACACTTTATGTTTTGATAATCTGCAGTAATTCTACTATTGTGTACCTGATCTGGATTCACCAAAACCTCCATGAGCCCATGTATATTTTTATTGCAGCTTTGTCAATGAACTCTATTTTTTTCAGCACTGTGGTTTACTCAAAAATCTTTGTTGATGTTTTATCAGAGAGACAAATCATATCATACTCAACCTGTCTGTTCCAGTGGTTTCTATATTATACTTTAGGGCTGTCAGATTTCTTCGTCTTGGCAGTGATGGCCTACGACAGATATGTGTCTATATGCAAACCTCTTCAACATCCAATCATCATGACCAAAACCACCATCACTGTTTTACTGCTTTCAGCTTGGCTTGTGCCAGCTTGTCACATCATGGTTACAATATCACTGAGTGCCAACAGAAAGCTCTGTAGCTTTAGTCTGAGAGGAATGTTTTGCAACAATTCAATTTTCAAACTCTACTGTGTGAGCTCAAGAGTGCTGTTTGTGTTTGGTTTGATTACTTTGATGAACTGTGTCATTGTTCCTTTTCTCTACACAGTTTTCACTTATATAAAGGTAGTTCAAATATCCTACAGAAGCAGTAGAGATGTGAGGAAAAAGGCTGCAGAGACTTGTGTTCCCCACCTGCTGGTTTTGATCAGCTTCACTTCTTTGGTTGTATATGAGGTCACCATAGTCAGAGTAGAATCAGATTTTTCTCAAACTGCTCATTTCATCACCTTCTTGCAAGTTGTTATATTTCAGCCTCTCCTCAATCCAATTATATATGGACTGAAAATGAAAGAAATCTTTAAACATATCAAGAAGATGTTCTGCTCTGTCAAACTGAACTAATATTTTAACACTAATACCATGTACTTCATTTCACTTCAGTGTGTGCTTCTCAGATTTAACTGACTGTCAAGATAAAATGAATTCATGTGTCAAACAGACATCTAATGAAAGGTGATTTTTTTGCCATTATAATACACATCTTTGCACATTCTTGAAAAGTATTTAATGTAATGACTCACAATGTGTCGTGCCATGTGATGACATATGTTTTAAATATGCACTATATAAATAAAATTGAATTGAATGTAATCATCTGGTGTTTGTGTTTTGTTGTGCTGGGGAAAGAAATTCATTTTTGCCAGGTTATTGCAAACATGTCTTTTAAAACATGAAGCTATGTCCAGTAAACATATTTGTAATGTATTTTAATTAGTGTTTGACAAAATGACATTTCTTTTGAACAAATAATGTAAATGTACAACATGTGCTCATGCTGACTAGTTTAGAAAGGCAGAAAAAAGACATAGTGCATCCAAGAGAACTGAGTACAATATTGTAATAATAATAATAATAATAATAATAATAATAGATTTACAATTATATGACCTTACAGTAACAGCATTCCTTCTCCATTGAACTTCTACATCTGAAACATTTTCCAGTTGCTTCTTAAAGCTACATTGTTTAAACAGTGCACTGTCTGTGACTTTACTTTGGGAGAACGTACACGCAGCTCTGATTAGTGGCTCTATGGGCTCTTCTATACTTCCAGACTGCAGCCAGCCTGCACTGCTGCTGACTCCCAACCTTTCTCCTGCTGGCATTCCCAGAGCCGGCTGCTGGACGTCCTGCATCGGTGACACACTCGCCACCCGATCCTGCTCGTACCCGCCGCTGGGCTCCACTGCGGCTTTTCCCCGGCCTCCATCAGCTCCGGCTCATATCCCTGGACCCCAGATTCCCCGAGCCTGGCTGCCCTTTTACATTTATTTCCCCCTATCGTGAGTACCCCCATTTTCTTAGTTTAGTTAAGTTAAATGATCCCAGGTATTCTTAGATTTCCCCCTCTGTTGTTAGTTTCGAGTTTTAGTAGGTGTCTTTTAGTTTCACTTTTTTCTTGGACAAGGTTTGGTTCAGGTTGTCCCAGAGTTTAGTTCTTCATTCTGTATTGGTTTCAGTTTCATTTCTTTGTTAAATAAAGCCTTTTTTAGCCTTTACCTGTCCCTGCCTAGTCTGTGTCCGCACCTGGGTTTTCTGACCTGCCACAACACAGATAGACACAACCCATGGCTACAAAACTTAGCAAGCTCTGGTGTTTGCAGGTCATTTTACAACTATGTTTATGCAGTTAGGCTAGTGGAAGATAGCAGCAGGTAATAGTTTGTGTTTTCTTCCTGATCATGGCAGTAACACAACTGAACCATGAACTTTATACTTACAGACAATTGTTTGCACAGATGATTTAGGGATTCGTAGCTGCTTTGAAATGTTTCTGAGTTACATTCCTTACTTGTTAAAATCAAGGAATTATGAAATATGGGACGTGATGTTGAGCATGTCCTTTGTGCCACTGGATGGTATGAACACAAGGTTTGTTGTTGAGAGGATTGGGAGATAAATCTCAGACCTTGTAAGGATGTTAATTTCAGGACACATCATCAGTAGCGTACCTTTGAGTCATCGGGTGTTTGACTGGGGAGTCAAAGGCAATGCATCTCGATTCTGACATGGCTCGGGTCATCTTGTTTTGTTATTAGGGGTCTTTTACGGTTCTTATCTTTGTGAACTTCTACAACTTTTCCACTTTTTTCTATTTTAAGGGCTCTGCTCAAACTGTAAAATAAAGCCTTTTGTTTGACCTGATATTTTCACTTGGCTGGCCTTCCTTGGGAGTGGGAAGAGTGGGACGGGGCCACACATGCTACGGCCAGGCCTCCCTAGACTTGGTTGTAACACTTTATGGAAAACTACTGGCTATTCCTATACTTTGTTGGTTTCATTTTACCCTCTCCCTTTAGATGCCTTCCAGAGCCTGCTGCTGAGTAGTAACCCCATATCATGATGCTGCCACCACCATGTTTCATTTTGAGGATGGTGTGTCTGTGATGATGTGCAATGTTTGTATCAACATCATGTATCATGTAGCCAACTCTAGTCTAACTGAGCCAAAAAGCTCAGTTGTGGTCTTATCAGACCAAGAACTTTCTTCCAATTTACTTCAGAGACTCCCACACGCCATGCGATGAACTTGCTTGACGTCATGATGCTGCCACCACCATGCTTCATGTAGAGGATGGTGTGCAATCACTTCTCTTTCTGCTTTGGCATTAAACAGTGTTTTGTAAATTCTTGTCCAAGAAAGCCTGAATAAATTGACGTAATGTTGTTTCAATGTGTTTTTATATAAGTAAAAGGTGAAAACTCTGAAGGGAGGTGAATACTTTTTAAAGACATTGTAGCTGCACTTCAACACCAGCAGTTGCAAAAGTTGCCTTCAGATCTTGTGATAAAATTTTGTTGTTATTACAACTTCACTTGTGTAGCGTAGCGTAACTACACTTTACAATGAAATTGCACTCGTTAATGAAGGGGCACCATCTCAGATTACTGAGAAAATTATCATTCTAGATTAAGTCTCAAAGAGACTTTAATTGAAAGAAGTTGATCAGTCTGTTAGCTGAAAGTCGTAAATTCTGATTTCATTGACCTCTAGTTCCGAAACAAAGAAATACACGGCAGAAACGATGATAATTACACACAAAAATTTGTTAACTAGCACTACAAACAAACAATAAACAACAATGACGTAACAACAGACAGTGAATGAACGAATGAATGCGGATGAGCTAATTAACCGTGATCGTCACTGGAAGCAGATCATCGAAAGATGATGAATTTAGAATCACTCTGGAATTGGAAGCCAATTGTAATTTATCAATTCACCCGTTTAGCAGAAGGAAAATTATACTTGCGTAGCCCTTGATGGAGGGAGAGGAAGGCTGCTGCAGGATGTCCAGCTGTGATGATCCGCTGGATGCGTCGGATCAGGAAGGCAGAGACAAGAAGGCACTTTGGTGTAGTCATGTTGTCAAAATGTACCAAAGTACAAACACTAGGAGTCGAAGCTCATAGTTAAAAGAAAATGTCCGTGCTGTTGCATTGTTAAAGTTACCTTAAGAAGTCTAACTTCAAGTTAATTATAGAAAAACAAAGCTCACGTAAATATTAAGAACCCTTGTTGAAAGTTGAGCTGTACAAAGAAAAACTCTGTAAAGAGTTTTTGGAAGGCCTGTTAAGGAAAAATCCTGATTTAAGAAAAATGCCAAAAGAAACAAACCTTTAAAAGCCCAATAAAAGCCAAATTAAGGAGCCCTTAAAGAAAACCTAGCACTTAAAAGAAGTAGCCCCATTAAAAAGTAGCCTTTAAAAAAAACAATCAAAGCCCAAGTTGCATTCCAGTGACTTTCTTTTATATAGAAAGTTTTGGGGCCAAATTCAAATCAGCATCTGACCAATCGTGGCTGTGTCCATCCCAGGGGGTGGTCTTGAGTCTCACTGTCCATGTTTATCTCACATGGTTCCAGAGGTAATAATAATAAAATATATAACACAAGAATAAGCTTACAAATAGTAGACTTTTAGGCTACATGAAGGTAAACTATTAATGTAACTACAGATACAAGCATATACATTCAATTATAAGAAAAACACGACTTGGAAGTATATATGCTGAAGATAAAGTCTCTCTGTCTTTATGGTGGTGGTCTGTGACAGAGAGGAGGGGGTGTTGGTGTCTTGTGTATCAATAAACACTTCAGATTCGATGTGTTCTCCTTCCATGCTGGTACTGATCAACCTGGTATCACAGAGTCCAGATGTTGGAATTATCACTGCAGAGACGTTGAATTCTTTGATTTTATTATTTAGAAGTGTTTAGTTCAAATCATCAAAGAGTTCCTTGTGTTAGGAGGAATGCCATCTCTTCTCTTCTTCTCCCGAGGTGTGGTTTTCCTCACCATTGGCACTTTTATGACCCTTATCAGATTCTGGTGCAGGAGGGAGACGTCCCGTCGTCTCCAAAAAGTGGGTGATTTGGGTTAGCCATCTCCTGATATGGTTTCTTACCCAATTTACGGCTCTGAGAAACAGTCTCTGGATTATCTGTGCGTTGACTTGAAATGTTCTGCTCATTTGTACGCTACATTTGTGAGATGCAACATAACATGGAGAACAACACCAGAGTTTACAAAAACAAGGGTTTTATTTCAATCAGTTAATATCTTCAGTAACTATTGAGAACTATGTTGTGAATGAGGCACCAGGAAATGTAAAGAGCATGCACACACAAAAACATCAACAACACCTATGGGTTCAGGCCTCTAGAGTTTGTTCAAAGTGTTCACGAGGTCAGTCGGCTTGATGAGATCCACAGAGAGGAAAAACACCTCATAAAATCACTCCTCTGACTGTCACAGTTTAATTTCTCGGATGTGGAGATGACAGTGGATCTCATGGTCAGGTACATTTGTGTGTCTATGCAATCCTGATATCCTTTTCTTCTGTGTCATCCAGTTTGCCTGTTATATTGTTTAATGTCTAATTCTTCGTGATATTAATGGATGATGAGTTCAATACAACATATATAGCCTTTGATGGTTATGTACAAGTTCACAAATACAGGTATCTTTATTTTTTAATGTTGCTGACACTTTATGTTTTGATAATCTGCAGTAATTCTACTATTGTGTACCTGATCTGGATTCACCAAAACCTCCATGAGCCCATGTATGTTTTTATTGCAGCTTTGTCAATGAACTCTATTTTTTTCAGCACTGTGGTTTACTCAAAAATCTTTGTTGATGTTTTATCAGAGAGACAGATCATATCTTACTCAGCCTGTATGTTTCAATGGTTTATATGTTATTCCTTAGGTCTGTCAGATTTCTTACTTTTGGCAGCGATGGCCTACGACAGATATGTGTCTATATGCAAACCTCTGCAACATCCAATCATCATGACCAAAACCACCATCACTGTTTTACTGCTTTCAGCTTGGCTTGTGCCAGCTTGTCACATGATTGTTTCAGTAGCACTGAGTGCTGATAGACAACTCTGCAGCTTTAGTCTGAAAGGAATGTACTGCAACAATTCAGTTCACCAACTCTACTGTGTGAGCTCGAGAGTGCTGTTTGTGTTTGGTTTGATTACTTTGATGAACTGTGTCATTGTTCCTGTTCTTTACACAGTTTTCACTTATACAAAGATAATTCAAATATCCTACAGAAGCAGTAGAGATGTGAGGAAAAAGGCTGCAGAGACTTGTGTTCCCCACCTGCTGGTTTTGATCAGTTGCACTTCTTTGGCTGTATATGAAACCACCATAGTCAGAGTAGAATCAGATTTTTTAAAAACTGAACATCTGAGTTTACAAGCTGCGTTGTATCAGCCTCTCTTTAATCCAATAATATACGGACTGAAAATGAAAGAAATCTTTAAACATATCAAGAAGATGTTCTGCTCTGTCAAACTGAAATAATATTTTAACACTAATACCATGTACGTCATTTCACTTCAATGTGTGCTTTTCACATTTAACTGACTGCTACAATAAAATGAATCAAACTGACATCTAATGAAAGGTAACTTTTTGTTGTTATAATATCTTGCAAATGTTTGGAATCTATTCAATGTGATGACTGTTCTGTATAACCATTTAAAGAATAACAGGACTCATAATGTAATCATCTGACATTTGTGTTTCCAGTGCAGGTGAAACATGCAACTCCTTTTCATTCTATAAAGTGATTACAAGCTCCTTTGTTCTCGAAAACATGAAACCTTTACCAGTAAAGATATTCGCCGAGTATTGAAAGACTGTCTGTCCCTGTTAAAGTTTCCTTTGTCCTTGCAAATATAACTGTAGAAAATGTACTCATGCTGACTATCGGTGTTGTTGGGCAGAAAGACGACCTGCAGCTTACAACAGAAGTGACTTCCTTCCTGTGTAATATCATGGAAATGTCAAATGATTCACAACTGTTGCACTTCTGAAAAACTGCATCACTTCTATGTTGAACAGTTGGCATTTGTTTTTATGTGAAACTGGTTAGATTTACTAGATTCAAAATACAGGCCTGACAGCAGGAAATTTGTGCAACAAAAGTCAGTACTAAGGTGGAAATCTTTTTGTTATTAATCCTTTGTATGCCTGCCTTTATTTCTTTATTTCTTTCAAGTACACCAAAGGTATTCTCTGGGATTCAAGTCAGACCACATACTGGCCAGGTCATAGCTTTCACATTTTTCTTCTTTAGAAACTCTTGTGTGATTTTGTGTTTTGAACAGTTAACATGCGGTAATATTCCTCTTCTTCGAGCTTGTGCAGACTGACAGTCATCCTGTCAGACAGGAGTTTGGTAAAATGGCAGGCAGACTTAGGTATAAACCATCTTAGTGTGCTCCTACTATAAGTTGTGTAAAACAAAATCACCAGGAAATGGATGTAATATGGTTCAACAGTAATTATATTTACCACTATTATGGATGTTTCTTTTTTTATCAGAATAAAATAATAAAATAAAAACCTCTAGTGTTAATAAAACAGAGAAGAAAAAAACTATGTCCTGTATTATTTAAAGATTTGTATCAGCTGAAGATACCTGTATGCTCACTTTGCCTCACTGTCACGTCCATCCTCAGGGTGTGATGAGGTTCCTCCTGATGATGTGCCTGAAACTGAAATCCATTGGCTTCAAAAACTGCAAATATTTCTTATTATTACTGTATAGCCTATTATTAAAATGTTGGACTAGTCAGTGTTTAAAGTAGTTGTAGTAGTATGTTATAGTTATTATGCTATATTTGTGTGGTTAAACCAAATGTACATAGCCTATAGACTCATGGGGGCACACTGGCTGCCAACTTGGACTTGGTGGCAGAATTAAGTCCTCGAAATCAGTTTTTAAAAAGGCCTATTTCCCATTAAGATTAGATGAAGGATCGATCCAGCGTTTAAATTCATGCACGTGGTTAATTTGCATAGCAATTGGGCGAAAATAGCGCTAACGACCTGGCAAGGCTTGTTAACTTCTGCTGCTGACTGCCTTTGAAGGAGAAGTGCAGAGCTCCATATTCGTATTTGACTGACACCCAAAGTCCACTGCCATTCATTAGGGCTCTATCTCAGCCCCTCACGGGCAGAGAAGAGGGAGAAGTCTCACAATCAGATTTTTTAAATTTGTCCTGCAATTCTTTGCCATTTGGAGCCATGATGCAGACATGCAGATTGTCAGGATCCCTGCTTCAGCCCCTGCTTGCCTTGACTCTCTCCCTCACCATCATCCCAGCCCTGCCTGCAGTCACCCTAATTGCAGGGATTGGAGACAGCTGTGGGGAGCAGCTCACCTGCCTACAATCACCAGCTCCCATAAAAACCTGGTCCATTCATCCACATACTGCCAGACCATTGACTATGCCTGCCTTCCCCGTGCCACTGTCACCAGAACCCTCTGCACCAGCGACACACTCGCTGCCCGGACCCTGCCCGCAGCCAGTCTACACCCACTGTGGGCTCCTGACCTCTCTCCTGCCTGGCTTCCCTGAGCTGTTATCGCCAGACCCCAGATTCCTACATTGGCGACACACTTGCTGAATGATCCTGCCTGCAGCCAGTCTGCACTGCTGCTGGCTCCCAACTTGTCTCCTGCTGGCATTCCCAGAGCCAACTGCTGGACATCCTGCATCGGCGACACACTCGACACACTTTCAGTTTCATTTCTTTGTTAAATAAAGCCTTTTTTAGTCTTCACCTGTCCCTGCTTAGTCTGTGTCCACGCCTGGGTTCTCTGACCCGCCATAACACAGATAGAGACAACCCATAGCTACAAAACTTAGCAGGCTCTGGTGTCCGCGGGTCATTTTACAACTATGTTTATGCAGTTAGGCTAATGGAAGATAGCAGCAGGTAATAGTTTGTGTTTTCTTCCTGATCATGGCAGTAACACAACTGTACAATGAACTTGACTTTGGCAGCACTGAGGTTCTACTTTTGGGTATGAATTTCCATACCACTGCACATACGTACTGACAAAAGGACTTAACAACCCACATCTGTGGTCAGCCATAAATAACATAATAACAAAATGTGTTGTAATTTATCTTGTATATATTGTATATTTAGCAATATTTTTTGTGTCCATAAATGTAGTAGCTACCTTTTGTGAACATATGTGCTGAATGTGTGATTACTGGTCCTGGTGGTGACCACACATGGCATATTAAACTTAACATTTAGACCCATATTGCTTATAATCACCATCAGTCATTGCCTGTGATCACAAATTGCACCCAATCACTCAGGGACTACAACTTTGATTAGGCCCACAGAAATGTGGAAAAACACCTACGAGTCCAGGCCTCCAGAGTTGGATGAAAGTGTTCACATGGTAACAGTTTAGTAGGCTTGATGAGATCCACAGAGAGGAAAAACATCTTATAAAATCATTCCACTGACTCTTCAGCTTCTCTGCTGTGGAGATGACAGTGGATCTCATGGTCAGGTATCTCACATTTGTATGTCTGTTAAATCCTGATATTCTTTTCTCAGTCTGTCTTAGTCCAATCTGCCGGTTATGTTCTGTAATGTGTTATTGTTCATAATATAAATGGATGATAATGTCAGTCTAACATACATTACACTTGATGGTTTTGTGGAAGTTCGCAAATACAGGTATCTTTATTTTTTAATGATGTTGATAGTATATGTTCTGATAATCTGCAGTAATTCTACTATTGTGTACCTGATCTGGATTCACCAAAACCTCCACGAGCCGATGTATATTTTCATTGCAGCTTTGTCCCTGAACTCTCTTCTATTCAGCACTGCAATCTACCCCAAACTTTTTATTGATGTTTTATCAGAGAGACAGGTCATATCATATGCGGCCTGTCTGTTTCAGTTTTTGATGTATTATGCACTGGGTGGTTCAGATTTCTTACTGTTAGCAGCCATGGCTTATGATAGATACGTATCTATTTGTAAACCTTTGCAATATTTAACTATAATGACAAAAAGAACCATTAATTCTTTACTGCTTTATGCTTGGCTTGTGCCCGGCTTTCAAGTTGGAATGAGACTTGCACTGGACGGTGACAAAAAGCTCTGTGGCCATACACTGAAAGGAATTTATTGCAATAATTTAGTCCGGCAACTTCAGTGTGTGACCTACAGAGAAATACCAATATATGATTTCTTTGTGTTGCTCAACGTTGCACTACTCCCTGTGCTTTTCATACTTTTCACATACACAAGGATACTTAGAGTGGCGTACCGAAGCAGTAGAGAAGTTAGGAGAAAAGCTGCAGAGACCTGTTTACCCCACCTGTTTGTTTTAATCAGTTTTTCCTGTTTTTGTGCTTATGATGTCTTTATCGCTGAAGTGAAATTTGATATTCCAAAAATTAGGAGATTAATAATGAATTTACAGGTGGTTCTGTATGGTCCGCTGTTTAATCCAATTATCTACGGACTAAAAATGAAAGAAATCTCGAAGCACATTCAGACGATCTTCTGTCATGTCAAACTAAACTAAATAACACTCATGTCTTCTCTTTTCTTGTGTACCCAGCTAGATGTCGGGTCTAAATGTTGTTCCGAGTATAACTTTCCTTTGTCCAGTCAACCTCCTGCCTGTTCTTTTTCCGTCTCTCTCGCCATTTTATTGTCAGAGAGAGACAGAGTAAACGTCAGGGTAGAGGGGAGAGTGACACAAATGGCCTTGAGCTGGACTCTAATTCATGGCCGCTGCTGAGGGACTGAGCCCATGTAGTGTCGCCTTCGCTAAGCGAGCTAAACGGCAGACCAGCCCCCTGCCTGAACCTTAAGGAGAGTTCACGTACGGGCGCTATGCCTTCCTAAGGGGTTTCCATCCAGGGAAATGCAACTCAAGTAATTTCAACAAATAAATTCTTGTCATTGTCTCATCAAAACTCGAGCAGAGGCAACGATAGTGAGAAGTTTACTGTGCTGACTCGTTATTGTTGGTTGCAAGTGGCAATGCTTAATTTATGAGTGATGCTAGCTTAAAAACACTGATGGGAGCAACAAATGCCTAGTCATTATTTTTTTTACAGTGTATCTTTCAAGATTTAAGAGGCTTATTGTCATATGTACAGAAAACCAGACAGCTACACTGTACAATGAAATTCTTTCTTTGCCAATCTTCCTTAACTAAATGGACACAACGTAGAAGAAACTGAAGCAATTCTCAATAAATAAGCATAATTCCGACAATGGCAGTGGTTGGAAAAGTGGTGGAAAGTGGAGAGTGTTAATTTTTCTATAGCATGTATAATAGATATAAAGGTGTGATGCAACAGGCATAAAGGGTAAAATTTTTTACCCTATATTCTGCATCAATACATTTTTTGTTATTGATGCCACAAATGCCACTCCAACCAGTCCTAAGAGAAATCAGTACTTGCAAAAGGTTCCTTGGTATGTATTATTGAATATGCACGAACCGGCATTGGGGGAATGCATATGCTATCTCTGCTGCAGCGGTCCATCCAACCATCCATCTTCTACCGCTTATTCGGGGCCGGGTCGCAGGGGCAGCAGTCTAAGCAGAGATGTCCAGGCTTCCCTCGCCCCAGACACCTCCTCCAGCTCTTCCAGTGGGACCCCGAGGCGTTCCCAGACCAGCCGAGAGACATAGTCCCTCCAGCATGTCCCAAGTCTACCTTGAGGTCTCCTTCCAGTGGGTCATGCTAGGAACACATCCCGAGGGAGGCGTCCCAAAGGCACCCAGAACAGATGTCCAAGCCACCTCAACTGACCCCTCTGGATGTGGAGAAGTAGCGGCTCTAGTCCGAGCTCCACCCTGGTGAAGAACTCCTCACCCGAACTGGAAGGGTGCGCCCAGCCACCCTGTGGAGGAAACACAGGGTGGCTGTAGGGGTTGAGGAGATCCCCGAAGTATTCCTTCCACGGCCTGACAACATTCCCAGTTGAGGTCAACAGCTCCCCACCTCCACTGTAAACAGTATTGGTGAAGAACTGTTTCCCCCTCCTGTGGCGCCGGAAGGTTTGCCAGAATTTCCTCGGTGCCGACCGATAGTCGTCCTCCATGGCCTCCCCTAACTCCTCCCAGACCTGATTTATTGCCTCCACAACAGCCCGGGTCGTGGCACACTTGGCCATGCCGCTACCCGTCAGCTACCTCAGGAGTCCCATGAGCTAACACGCTCGATAGGACTCCTTCTTCAGCTTGACGGCATCCCTTACTTCCGGTGTCCACCACTGGGTTGGGGGGTTGCAGCCACGACAGCCACCAGAGACCCTGCGACTACAGTTCCGAGCAGCAGGTTCAACAATGGAGGTGGAGAACATGGTCCACTCGGACTCAATGTCTCCAACATTCCTTGGGATCTGAGAGAAACTCTCCTAGAGGTGGGAGTTGAAGACCGCCCTGACAGAGGGCTCTGCCAGACGTTCCCAACAGACCCTCACCACACATTTGGGCCTGCCGGGTCTGTCCGGCCTCTTCCCTCGCCAGCGTATCCAACTCACCACCAGGTGGTGATCAGTTGACAGCTCAGCCTCTCTTCACCTGAGTGTCCAAGACAAGCGGCTGGAGATCAGATGACACAACTACAAAATCCATCATCGGCCCCCGGCCTAGGGTGTCCTGGTGCCATGTTCACTTATGGACACCTCTGTGCTCCAACATGGTGTTCGTTATGGACAAACTTTAACTAGCACAGAAGTTCAATAACAGAACACCACTCAGGTCAGATCAGGAGGCCATTTATCCCAATCACCCCCCTCCAGGTCTCACTGTCGTTGCCCACGTGAGCGTTGAAGTCCCTCAGTAGAACAATGGAGTCCCCAGTCGGAGCACTGTCCAGCACCCCTCCCAGGGACTCCAAGAAGGCAGACAACTTGGCTTACGGGCCGAACAGCAGGCTTAAGGGGCTTAAGGGGTTAATGTTGAGAGGCCATAAAAAGGGAAAAAGTCCAAGGTGTTTATAGCCCCTGTATTTGCTTTGCTATAATTTGTGTTAATGCTTCAGTGAACTGATATTCACATTACAGCAGGGGGTGTAAACAAGCATTGATTTACTTTTTTCTTCACAACTTTCTGGAAATTTGGTTGAAGTTTGAGCCGTATGGACACTTAGCTACTCTCATTTAATGAGGAGTGGAAACAACACTGTAAACAAGGTTGAACTTCAAGCCTCCGGGGTTTAATGAGTTTGTTTCCAAGTTAGTTGTGAAGGGTTTGATGAAGTCCATGGAGGGTGAAATGGTTAGATAAAACCTCTCACAGGCTCAGATGCTTCACTCTGAGGTGAACACTCCAAGTGCATTTCTGGTAAAAGAACAGCGGCTGTATTTTTTGTGTGGGTTAGACTTCTTCCTGCTAATTTAACATTCGGTGCTCATGGCCCAAATGAATGACGAATTTAATGAAACCTATTTAACCTTTGGTGGCCATGTGGAATTGCACAAATACAGGTTTCTGTATTTCGTGGTCATGTTTACTGTGTATGTTCTAATACTCTGCAGTAATTTTACTATCTTGTACATCATCTGGATTCAGAAAAGCCTCCATGAGCCGATGTATATTTTCATTGCAGCTTTGTTACTAAACTCTGTTCTTTTCAGCACCAGCATCTACCCAAAGCTTTTGATCGACTTTTTATCTGACAAGCAGGTCATAACTAATTCATTCTGTATCCTTCAGTCATTTATGTATTATTCTCTAGGTGGATCTGAGTTCTTTCTGCTGTCAGCCATGGCCTATGACAGGTATGTGTCTATATGTAAGCCTCTGCAGTATCCAACCATCATGAGAAAAACAACTGTCACTGTTTTGCTGCTTTTAGCTTGGCTTCTGCCTTTTTGTGAGCTTATGCCATCAGCTCTCATAAGTGATAGTTTAAAGCTCTGTAGATTTACTTTGAGTGGAATTTTTTGTAATAATTCAATTTACAAGCTTTACTGTGTGGCCTCAAGAACGCTGTCAATATACGGTGTGATTATTCTGATTAATGTAGCACTTCTCCCCATGCTTTTCATACTGTTTACCTACATGAGAATACTGATAACATCCTTTCGGAGCTGCAGAGAAGTCAGGAAAAAAGCTGCACAGACCTGTTTACCTCACCTGCTGGTTTTGATCAGTCTTTCAGCTCTGTGCTCTTACGATGTCGTTATAGCTCGGCTGCAAGTTCATCTCCCCAAAACTGCACATTTAATAATGACTTTGCAAGTTGTAATCTATCATCCTCTCTTGAATCCGATCATATATGGAGTGAAAATGAAAGAAATTGCTAAATACCTCAGGAGGCTCCTGCGTCAAGGCAAACTCAGCTGATATGTTAAGACAAATGTCAAATGTTTAGTCATTTTTCTGCGATATAAATTCAAGAACCTTCACTCATACCATTCGTTCTAACAGCTCTGGAGTAATTGCAGCTGTAGAGCGTATAAACGTTGAAACTTATTTATTTTTTCCATACTGTCAGTGTGTTTCTACAGAAGCCTCCCTGAAGACCAACCTTCTCTTTTGCCAGTCAGACAGTGCAGATGGTTTGGATTATAGATGAATCAATTCTTCATTGTGAAAACTGAACGTTAAATTGAACAGGAAGAGGTCTAACTTGCACAAACAAATACAGCCGCTGTTCTTTTACCAGAAATGCACTTGGAGTGTTCACCTCAAAGGCTGTGAAAAGATACTTGATTCGCCCCCTGGGACAAATAAAGTTTTTTTGAATTTGAATTTGAAAGTGGGGACAAAAAAAAAGGAGGAGTAGAAGGTGACACTGATGCCTTAAAACAAGCTACTTTGATAAGTTCACAGCTATAACATCATCAACGTCTGGGTATATTATAATGCTATTAGATGTATCTGAATTCCTTTTTATTGTACTTATTGTAAATGCTGGTCAATGAAATTCAGCTCATTCATATTATGTAACATTCCCTCCTTCTTAAGTGGAAGCCTGACACCGCAATTCTTGTATTTGATGCTGACAAACAGAGAAGAGCTCGAACAGAAAGGTTTTACTGTCATCAGCTTGTTACTGTGCAACAGTCAGAGCAAAGAGTCTTCAGCGCAGATCACACCTGGTTAGTTTATGAGTTTGTCAAATGATATAAAACCTACTGTTCAACAACTATAAGCTGTTGTTTTTATTTTTACAAATATCCTTTCTGTCACTGTTGCACCCCATTTTAACCACTGGTAATACTTACGGAATAAGTTTGTTACTACTTTAATTATACACATGTGAAAAATTGCACAGTACAGTTGTTGTTTTTTCTATTGCTACTATATGGTTATTACTAAGGGTGTGACGAGATCTTGTGCCACGAGATCTCACGAGATTAAATAGTGGCGATAGGGGCAGAAGCCTATCAGACTATGAGCCATCTAAACATCTATTGTGACGTTTTGGAGGCAGTAATGCACCTTTGCTGTGTCTATAGACTGCAATAAAAATAGACTGCACAAAATTTAACTTGGTGCAAGTGTAAGCAGTGCAAACTGAACAGATGATGAGTTACTGAGCAGAAAGCTGAGAATGCTCCCTGTCAGACCGAGGTGAAGTATTATATAGAGTTATTGCTCTGGGCAGGAAAGATTTCTTGTATCTATTTGTGGAAAGAAGTTCAACAGTTAAAAGCTCATGCTTAAGTCATACATGGATGCAAGTTACAAAACATTTCAAAATGCCCCTGCATTGTTTTGTGACTCTATCAAATAAAAAAGCTTTGTCCACTCATATATTTTGTTATTTTAGTTTTCTTAAAAGTAATGTGAAAATATCGTCTCGTCTCGTGAGCTGAGTGTATCGTCACACCCCTAGTTGTTACAGTATTTTAAATATTTCCCATAGTGCATGTATACTATACTCTGCATGTGCATGATGTAATGTATAACAGTGTACTACTTTTAAGTAGGGATGCACGATAATATCGGCATCCGATAATTATCGGCTAATATTAGTAATTATGACGTCATTCCAATAATAAAAAAATGAGCCGATAAAATGAGCTGATATTAATAAAGACTTGGAATCTTGGTTTATGCCGTTGGTCTGTGTGTTGTGGTTTGTGCTCATCCCTGGCTCCTCAACCCCTCCCCTCCCCTATGGTACTGTCGCATGTGTGTGATGTCATAAGACTGTGCGGGCAGAGAAAACAAGCAGCATGGCGTGGCACTGACCAGTGTGGACTTTGTTTACCGTGTCAGAAGAAGACATTTGACGAGGGCTTGTCTGGAATATTGTAATATGGGAATATTGGTTGGTTGTGGTGGTATTGGGATAATAATTTTGATACTTGATTAGTCGTGCGTGCTGCTGCCGGGGGGTGTTGCCGAGCTTTGCCAAGGCTGTAATACGCCACCGGGCGACGCCGAGCATCACCGAGGGCTGCTGAGCGTCACCAAGGCTCTAGAACGCTGCCGTGGTTGTAGTACGTTGACGTACCAACTCTGGTGTCACGCTACGGTCACGCCGGCTCCCTCATGCTCCCGCTCCCTTAGGCCCCCCCCCTGCTTCTTTGTGTGCAAAATAACCCGAAAAGTAATGGATGGATCTGGATGAAATTTTCAGGAAATGTGTGAAATGGGACAAAGAAGAAATGATGACATTTTGGGAATGATCTCAATCCAGAATTTTTTTTAATTTAAGTGTAACCGGGTGGACAATTAAATGCGGTTTACTCTAAAAGCCACCAGAGGGCACTCTTGTTTTTGGGGTAACCCCCTCTGACCACATGACATTTTGGGTCTCCACGCGACAGACAGCGACAATGATGGAGTTCTCTTTCATTCCTGAGCGACATGCGCATAGTTGGGCCGGCATTCTTATCTCTGGTTGTCTAAGAAGCTGGGAGGCTGTTAGGAGCTGCCGCGGTAGAGGCCGCGCCTGTTCATTAGGTCGGATGGGGTGAAGGCCGCATTGTCGGTAGGACATTTGAACTGTATGTAATTACATTTGTATCTGTAACGTTCCATAGAAAATATGTGAATTGAGAGATTGTGTTGGGAATGGACTGAAGCTCTTTGGCGGAGGTATGAGCTCTATGAGTGCTTTTCTAGTTGGGTAAATATCTTATCAGCCAATCACATGGCAGCAACTCAATGCATTCAGGAATGTAGACATGATCAAGAAGGCCTGCTGAAGTTCAAACCGAGCATCACAATGAGGAAAAATGTGATGTAAGCGACTTTGAATGTGGTTGTTGATGCCATATGGGCTCATCTGACTGGGATTTTCAAACATCTCCAGAGATCACAGAGAATGGTTGGAAAAAGAGAAATATGCAGTGAGCAGCAGTTCTACTAACTTGCTGGATGCCAGACGTCAGGAGAACGGCCAGGCTGGTTCGAGATAACAGAAAGGCAACAGTAGCTCAATTGGCGTACAGCAGCAGAAGATTACAGTCCTGTCAGCTAAGAATACGAAACCGAGACTACAGTTTGCCAAATGCGTTCAACAAAGTTAGACAATTAAAGTTTGAAAAAACGTTGCCTGGTCTGATGAGTCTTGATTTCTGCTGCAACATTCAGGCCCCGTCCATACGAAGCCAAAACGCTTATAGTTTCAAAAACGTTCTTCATAAAGACGGAGCTGTTTTAGTAAATGTGTCCGTCCACATGAATTCACTTGACGCGCCTGAAAACGATGTAAAACACATGCCAGGCCTGTTGGTGGCGCTACAATGCCGTAACAGGAACAAGTGGAAAATGGCGGCGGGACTTTAGGCATGAAATCTGTATATGATGTAAACATAGAACATGGCGGCGGCAAATAGGAGTGGACAAGCTGGTAGGACTCTAGTCTGGACGGACGATGAGGTGGAACTATCAGCAGGACATACGCAGCACTATACGGCGCCATTGTTGTCATCGTTTTCTGAGTTTGGCGCATTTATCGAGAGGTGGAGCTATGAAAAGAAGCGGACAGGGCGTAACAACGGTGCTGCGTAAACAGCGTTTTCAGATCTTTGCACTCTGGGACCTAGGTTCAGCAAGGATTGTTTTCCTTGTTTGATTGTCAGACCCCCAAAACGCTGCTTGGTGTGGACGATACATGGGTTCGATGAACTATTTGTGCGTTTGGGCCTGGGCTCGTCTTCTGAGCAGGACGGGGAGTTTAACTTTCCACCTATGCGTGGGAGACACTGAGAAGTTTGTTTCCTATCCCTGGAGAGGGAGCTACTTTTAAGGGCAAAGGATACAGGAGACTCCGAGGCCGAATTCTAGGCCTACTGGTCTGGTTGGAATTGATGTTGGGATACTCTAAGGACTTCATACTATACATGAATTTGCCCCGTTTTTGCAACTTTGGATTTGCTTCTTTTGACCCGGTTGACAGTGAGCTTGATGCTGGTGGGCGTATGTTGGGTGGCGGTATAGGAGACGGTGGAGGGCGATACCTCCAGAGTGGCCCCATCCACTCTGGGTTCGTGAGGATGGGGCCTCAGATGGTCAGAATTTGGCTGAAACACCTCTGAAGAACGGCTCCATCCTGCCTTGAATCAACGGTTGGTGTGGGGGATGTTTTCCAGGCTCACTTTGGGCTCCTTAGTACCGATTGAGGGGTATGGGTCCAAAAAACAAACTGGTCATCCTCATGGAGTTCTAGATTGCCCAGATGAGAGTGGATGGTGTATTTTTCCTCAGTTTTAAAACCTTAACTTCAAACACTTCTGCCTCGCTGACAGCAGCTCATGCATTTGTCGAAAAGTAAATATTCAAACTGTCACGGCCGTCATGGTCAAGAACCTAGATCAGATCCAGTTTTGAGACACAATAACATTTCGTAATTGCGTCTTCCTCTGGGTTCAGGAGGCAACAGTTTGATGATGACATCTTTGGTAAACAGCTTAATGAGAACCGTAGAGGATCACACAGTCTGATAAAACCTTCACACAGACATCAGGCAGTTCATTGTGAGGGCGAACCCTGCAATCATCTGTGTGAGGTTGATTTTGTGATCATTGTAATGGATGGTGAATTAAATATAACATATATAACTCTGGGTGGACATGTAGAAGCGAGAAGACACAGGTATCTTTATTTTTTCATCATGTTTCATGCATATATTCTAATAATCTGCTCTAATGCCTCCATTGTTTGCCTGATTGTTCTTAAAAAAAAACTCCACGAGCCGATGTACGTTTTCATCGCAGCTTTGTTGCTGAACTCTCTTCTGTTCAGCACCAACATCTACCCGAAGCTTCTGATCGACTTCCTGTCTGAGAGGCAGGTCATAGCCTACGAAGCCTGTCTCTTTCAGGTTTTTGTTTATTACTTTCTAAGCTGCTCAGAGTTCTTACTGCTGTCAGCCATGGCCTACGACAGGTATGTGTCCATATGTAAGCCTCTGCAGTATCCGACCATCATGAGAACAACAACTGTCGGTGTTCTGCTGTTTTTTGCTTGGGTTGTACCCGCTTGCCACGTGGCGCTGCCCATCTTTGTTCTGACTAATCGGAAACCCTGCAGGTTTACTGTGGACACGCTTTACTGCAACAATTCAGTGAACCAGCTTCACTGTGTGACTACGAGACAGCTGTCCATGGTGGGTGTGATTGTTGTGCTTTCTGTTACAGTCCTTCCTGTGTTTTTCATCATTTTTACCTACACGAGGATTTTCATAATAGCCCATCAGAGTTGTGGGGAAGTCAGGAAAAAGGCCGCACAGACCTGCTTGCCTCACCTCTTCGTTCTGATCAACTCCTCTTGCTTGCTGACTTATGATTTCGCCATTGTTAAGATACAATCAGATTTCCCGCACGCATATGTCATGACACTGCAAGTGGTGATATACAATCCCCTCTGTAATCCAATTATCTACGGGCTGAAAATGAAGGAAATATCCAAACATCTTAAAGGGCTGTTCTGTCACGTCAAAGAGCACTGATGCATCGACACTCACTGTTACTTCTACTGTTGTAATGATGAAAAGAAGTGCGGAGATGACGTCTGATTCTGGGACGGTTCATGATAAAGGGACGTATTTATATCACATTGATTGAGAAGCACTTTAAACTGTGAAACTGCATTTTTAGTCGAGTGTTTTTCGATATCCCAGATGCTGGTGCTTCATGAGAAAATGCAGAAGGTGTCGAACCCATCCTTGATGTCGTCTACATCTCACTGAGACACACATATTTAAAACCCCTGAATGGATCACAAAGGAAAGGCTGCCTGATTCCCCTTTTATATGCCTGTATAACAAATGTGTTATCTTAAGTGTAAGGTGTTTGCAGTTGCATATTTCTGCAGAACACATTAAATTGACTTTTTCTCTTTGCTCAGGCAGAACTTGTGTCTCTGTGGGCTGTTTTTTCTCCAAATGAAAACACACATTTTGAGCAACTGTTTTGACTGAACGTTTCAGACATTAACTCTGTGACCCCGAAGCAGTTTTAGGCATTTGTTTGTACTCACTGTTGGCTTATTCATACTGATATATAATACATACAATACAATCATGACTGGAAGGAGAGAGAACTCAGAAATGTCTTCTGTGCTGTTTGACGCAGTTATATTCCCATAAACCATAAAAACAAATAAGGGAAGTTGACTTTTATTTGATTATCTGCTTCACAAAAACAGGAAAACCTGGAAACAACATGTACAGGATTTTCCAGGCGACTTTACATGCTACAGATATTTTAATTTGTTTCCCACCTTGTCTCAAATACCCTCTGATTTTTTTCGTCAAGTGGCTCTTTTAACAGAATCTGCAGAGTACAGCTGATTTACTTTTGCTGAACTTTGAAACAACACATGCAGAATGAAATGACTGTCACGATTTTAAGCATAGATGTGGTTACTATGACTGATAAAGCGCCATGTCACACTTGTGTAATTAAGGGAAAAGCAAAGATGTCGGTGTCCTGGTGGGCAACCATGAGCTGCACGTTTGAGGGTCGATTATAAATAAATTGTTAAAATGCTGAGAGAAAGAGGAGCAGAGGGAAAGTGTCAAACACAAAATGCTCTATGAGAGGTTACAATGTGAAGACAGCTCCCCACACACTTTGAGCAAAGGCAAAAACAAGCACACAGATAATCCAGCGGAGATTCAAGAGAGCTTTTTCTACTTTTGCCTTAAGGGAGAGTTTTTGAATGTAGGCTGCCTGTAGTTCTCCTCAGACGGCTCTCTGAAGTCCACACAGTGCAGTCTGATCACTGCAGAAACACCAGACTCTCTCCCTTGGCAGTGAAACTACAGCCTGCCTGAGAAGATTCCCCATTAGCCAATTGCATACCACTAGAATGAGTGTAAAGAAGCTTCACTAACACCAGCAGCTACGACACAAAGTCTGCCAGCTAACTTTTCAAGCAACGGGAACGGCAACGCAAGCCAGAACTGAGCTGCAAACTATCCAAAGAGAAGAAAGGAGTGACCAGTTTTCTCTCAACTGCCCCTTCAGAACGTTGCACAACAAACACTGCATTCACCATCAAAACTACAACTTCTCTCGTGGGTCACCAACACCGGACAGATTGTCAGTTCGTGAGGCACCACGCCAAGGAACCCCTTTCTTTTCGTGGACTGGTACCTGGGCATACTAGTCTAGAAGAGCAAAACAGTGCAGAAGGCTAGCTGCATGATATTTGTCAAAGTACAAGCACTGATTCGGTTTAGCAGTAAAGAGGGAGCTGAGCTCAGCTCTCGATATACCAGTTAGTCTTTGCTCTAACCCTGGCCTATGGTTATAAGCTCTGGGTAGTGACCAGAAGGACACAGGCAACAATGTCAAGGATTTAAACCTTTAGTTTATTATTATTTGTCATTTAGGCTGGATATAGAGAAAAAACTGGTGGATCGGAGGTATAACAAAACCTCTTGACAGCCCCGTGCCCCAAAAAACCCAAAGTGTCAAACGGAAAGGTGGACCTGGCAGGTCGGCCAAACAAAACAAAAGGGAGCGGCACCGGGCCAACCCTATACAGGGCCGTAGAAGCCGGTGCCGACACCCGAGCTACCGAAAAACCCAAACTTAACCCAAACCAAACGAAAGAACGAAAACAAGACGGCCGATCCTACCAGGTCAAACGTGAAACCAAGGCAGACGAAGACAAAAGAAACCCAGCTGCCGGCATGCTGGAGACGGCAGCGTGGAGCAGCTCACCGGGGGGCGCACCAGCTCAAAGCACGCCACAGGTGGTGATGTGAGAGAGAGAGAGAAGCTCTGAACTCTGGCCCTATTTATAGGAGGAGTCAGAGCGCATTAAATTAAACTACAGAAACCTAATAACGAAACAGACCTACTAGAAAACTAGAATAATCAAAGGCAAATATAACTGAACAAAGAAAAAACATGCAAAACTAGATTCAACGCAAATAATGAGGAACAGATTTATTAACAAAAGAAAAAGGTGAAATATGTGCCCCCAGCACATAACAGTCTCATCCACAGAGGACATGTTAACCGGGTTAAAGAGTTCCTCAAAGTGCTCTTTCCACCTCCCAACAACGTCCCCAGTCTGGGTCAGCAGTTCTCTCCCCCCGGACTGTACAGAGCCTGGGCCAATCCCTGCCTCCCCTTCCTGAGGCGTTGAATGGTTTGGCCAGACTTCCTCGAGGCCAACTGAAAGTCCTTCTTCATAGCCTCCTCCAAACTCCTCCCAAACTCAAGTTTTAGCTTCCTCAACTTCTGCAGCTGCAGCCCTTTTGGCCAACCGGCACCTGTCAGCTGCTTCAGGAGACCCCCAAGCCAACCGGGCCTGAAAAGCCTCCCAGTGGGTTTTTGAGCCGCTTCTGCAGTGGAGGTTTTGAACATGGCCAACTTGGATTCCACGTCCCAAACCTCCTCCGGGATGCAGGAGAAACTCTTTTCCAGACAGCTCTGCTTTTGTCTTCACCAGAGAGTCAAAGACATTGACTACAGATCTGATGACATGACTACAAAGTCGATCACCAACCTTTGGCATCGGGTGCTCTGGTGCCACGTACATTTATCAGCCACCTTATGCTCGAACATGGTTTTTGCAACGGCCAATCTATGACTAGCACCGAAATCCAATAACAGAACACTCGGGTTCAGATCAGGCAGGCCGTTCCTCTCAATCACCCCCCTCCAGGTTTCTCCATCATTGCCCATGTGAGCGTTGAAGTCAGTCAAGAAAACTATGGCCCCCGTCCCCAGGCGACACCCCTTCCAGGACACCGTCCAGAGCAAGCAAGCAAGTTTATTTATATAGTACATTTCAACAACAAGGTGATTCAAAGTGCTTCACAAAAACATTAAAAACATGACTAAAAAAAGAATTAAAATATAAAATTTAAACATAAAAGTTACAGTGCAGATAAGAGAAAAGTTAAAACACACAGTTACAATTAAAACATGGATAATAATCAATTAGAGTGAAGTAAAAGAGAAGAGTGCAGATGGGACACTGTCAGTCGTTATGCACAGCTAAACTAAACCGTCTTCAGCCTGGACTTAAACCCTGTCAGAGTTGAGGCCTGTCTCATGTCATCAGGACGACTGTTCCAGAGTTTAGCTGCATGAAACTGAAATGCAGCTTCTCTGTGTTTAGTTCTGACTCTGGGCACCTGCAGAAGACCTGGTCCCTGAGGTCCTCAAGGTCCGAGACGGTTCATATGGGACATGTGTTCAGATGTACTGTGGTGCTGGACCATAGAGGGACTTATACACAAGCAGAGCTGTTTTAAAGTCTGTTCTCTGAGTGACAGGAAGCCAGTGCAGAGACCTGAGCACAGGACTAACATGGTCGTACTTCCTGGTTCTAGTCAGGACCTGAGCAGCAGCGTTCTGAATGTACTGTCTTACCGTCTAGAGCAGTGGTTCTCGACTGGTGGGTCGGGACCCAAAAGTGGGTTGCGAATCCATTTTTAGAGGGTTGCAGAAGCATCCCCCCCTCCCCCTAAAAAAAGTAGTGGTAGTCTTTTACTTTAAAGGATGTGTTTCTTATGACACAGTTTGCTTTCAATAGCAGGATATTTAGTGGTGGTGACACCAGTAGCTGCCCACTATTAACCTCTAGATTTGGTTCTGCCAGCTTATTGGGGAAATTTATGCTAAAACGCCCCAAAAATATACGAAAATGTGCTCAGAATCTGTCAAAATGGGCCAAAATATGCCCAAAACTTGGCAAAAGCGTCCAAATATACCAAAATTAGCAAAAAAATAGGCCAAAATTTTCCTAAATTGTATCAAAATCCATTGAGACTACACCCAAATAAACCTTAATTTGTTAACAGGAACAGAAAACTTCAAAAATTTGGGTCGTGACCAATAATAATAGAGACATAGTGGGTGTTGAGGCTGGACCAGTTGAGAACCACTGGTATAGAGAGTCCAGTGAGAAGGCCGTTACAGTAGTCTAACCTGCTGGAGATAAATGCATGGATTAGTCTCTCTAGGTCTGGTTTAGACAGTAAACCTTTGATTCTGGCTGTGTTTTTAAGATGGTAAAAGTCTAATGATGTTACTGATCTAATGTGACTGTTAAAGTTTAGGTCTCAGTCCATTATTACCCCGAGATTTCTAAGCTGATTTTTAGGTTTTAAAGTAAGAGATTCAAGACGACTCCTGACACTTTCTCTTGGTTTTGTGGGCCAAAGCCAACGACCTCAATCTGGTCTGAATTTAGTTGGAGAAAGTCGTTTTGCATCAAGAGACTCCAAGAAGGCCGAGCACCCTGAGCTGCTGTTGGGTATCACTCTACCTCCCACACCAGCTCAGGATCCTTTCCATTTTTGCACTAATGCCATCTGAAGAGGAGCTAGCGATTTAGCTAGCTCAGCTAAATGGCAGAGCTAGCGCTAAATCGCTACTTTGCTTTCTGGCAAAGCTAAAGTAACAGAAAACCTCCAAACCTCCCCAAAAACGTGCCGAAAAGCAGCCAAACGCTAGCGATTTAGCACTAGCGGCAGAGCTAGCGGCACCACAAGGTCCCTCCAAAGGGACAAATAAACCCCACGCTGGTGAAAAGTCCACTGTGAAATAGTGAACAATGTGTGCCAAGCAACGTTTGGACCCCACAGTGGGTCTTCATCAGGCCACGGCACACAGCAAGGTCTGCTAACAGTGAGCTAACACTGGAGCTTTAGATACCAGATCCTTCCTCATCAGAAGTCAGACGGGTCACGGAGCCAAAACCAACAGGAAATAGAGAAATAAGTTTTCCACTGGTGTATTTTAATTTTCATTTCCATTTACAAACACATCTAATTAAATCAGATAACGGATAATGGATAATGAATTAGGGCCCGTTTTCCATTTTTCCATTTTATATTATCCCTGAAAAAAGGGAAACGGTTTATTTTTCGCTTTTATTTTGAAATCTCCAAATAAGAAAACGAATGGCCCTATCTGCTTGTCTAATAATGCAGATTCTGAATCAAAGACATGATTTGAAATAACAGTGACAATCTCAGGCTTTTGTCTTGAACGGTTCCTGGGATGTTGTCACTCAAACATTCAATCTTTGGAAAAAAAACTTGCTGATGGTGGTCGAGTAGAAGTTCTTCTACAAATTTGACGGACGGTCCGACAAAAGACGCGAATACACAAACCCATTTGTTATCTGTTTGTATATTTTTAATGCCGCACATAGAATCGTTGCTACAACAGACTCAGGCCTCTGGAGTTTCACAGGGCTACGGTGGGCTCATGAGATCCGTGGGAGGTGATGAAACCACACTCAAGATCACTTTTTAATCCCTCCACAGTGGATATTTAGACTGGTGCGTTTTCAGGGTCCGGTCCTGACTCTGAGTGATGTCAGACTTCCACCTCAGACGTCCGGAATGGATCATGAGCTGAATGTCACGTACATAACTCTGGACGGGTACGTGGAGGTGAACAGATACAGATATGCTTATTTTGCTTTCATGCTTGCAGCTTATGTCCTCATTGTTTGCTCTAATTTCACTATTGTGTGTGTCATAGTGAGTCACAAGACCCTCCATGAGCCGATGTACGTTTTCATTGCAGCTCTGTTAATCAACTCTGTTCTCTTCAGCACCATGATCTACCCGAAGCTTTTGACTGACATCTTGTCTAGAAAACAGATCATATCCTACCAAACCTGTCTCTTTCAGTGGTTTCTGTATTACACCGTGGGTGGTTCAGAGTTTTTTCTGCTGTCAGCCATGGCCTACGACAGGTACGTGTCTATATGCAAACCTCTGCAATATCCAACCATCATCACAAAAACGACCGTCAGTATTTTCCTGCTTCTGGTTTGGCTCTTGCCTGTTTGTGTGACTGCGGTGCCGATCGTACTCAGCGCCAAAACTAAGCTCTGCAGCTTCACTTTCAAGGGAATCATCTGCAACAGCACGGTTCAGAAGCTGCACTGCGTCAAATCAGTCCTGTTACGTATGTACGGCTTGGTGGCTCTGGTGGTCGTCATGCTGTTTCCTGTCATTTTCATTGTTTTTACATACCTGAGGATATTGATCATTTCCTACAGGAGCTGCAGAGAAATCAGGGCTAAAGCGGCGCAGACCTGTTTGCCTCACCTGCTGGTTTTAATGTACTTTTCCTGTCTGATCACCTTCGACGTGCTCATAGTTCGACTGGACGCCAGCTTCCCCAAATCTGTGCGTCTGGTCATGGCGCTGCAAATCATCGTGTGCCACCCTCTCTTCAATCCGCTCATGTACGGGCTGAAAATGAAAGAGATAAACAAGCACCTCAAGAGCTCGTTCAGGAAAATGGCCAAAAGGTGAAGGACGGTCGTTGTTCTGTGCAATAATAAGGCAGAGGTTGTGAATGCACTTCTGGTTTCGGCTTGGTTTACAGGCTTCACTGTGTGTTTGGTTGCTTTGGTGAATATGCGTTTTATGCTGTTTACATCTACACTGATTTTTAAGATAACCTGTTAAAGATGCAGAGAAACCCCCCCCCCCCTGAAAAAATGTACAGACCTTAAAGAACTTTCTCTCTTTTTGTGTGACTGGAAACTGATTTTTCAAGAACTTTTCCAGTTTCTCTACAGATTCTGTGATTTGTCATTTCATTTAATGCGACATGAGATCACTGTTGGCTTCGGCAGCGTGTGTCAAATCGATCTCCTGCAGATTTTAAAGCCCAAAAGATCATTTTTTATTCTCCTTTCAGGCATCGCACATTTCAGACCTAATCCTTAACTTTACTTTTCTGCTGCAAAGTACAACCACTGCTGAACATTTTCAATCTGACTGGACAGGAGGGAAAAGCACGCAGATGTTTTATTTTATTGTAGAAAAACAATTAAAAGAAATCACATTAATGTTGCTGTCGTGTAATGTGTTTTTAAAAATTATTGCCGAGACCTTTTCCAGTGTGCAGCTCCCACACACACACAACAACACACATGTATCTATGCAACCACAATGACCAACTAGAACAGCCCTGAGGGACACAAAAGGATGCGAGATGATGGTTTCCTCTCCCAGGGTTTTGTCATTGTGCTGTGCTTCTTATTTGTTCTTTCTTCTGGTTGTTCTTTACTGAGAGATTATGAGTGATTTCAAGCTGCAAATACAACCTGGGAAGCGTTTCACTGCAGGTCATGAGTCTAAAAGCAGAAGATTTAGAGAGAGAACACCGACTGTGACGACATTTCAGTGTGTTAAAGCATAAAAACCACATCGCTGATACTGATGCAATCTTTACTGAGGTTGTGTTGTATATATTGTAAATTTCTAAATTTCCATATTGCTAAATATTACTTCAGATTGCTTATTTTTATTTTATTCTACTTTTTTGTAATGTGTAGTAAATAGTACCTATTCTATTCTATTTTATTATTATTATTATTATTATTATTATTACTATTATTATTTTTATTATTTTTATCTTTATTACTATTTTTACCTTTATACTGATTACTTTATTACTTTATTTTATATCTTACTTGTGATGTCCTTTTCCTCTCATCACTGTCCTGAGCTACTGTGACAACAAAATTTCCCTTGTGGATGAATAAAGTCTGTCTAAGTCTAAGTCTAAATAATGCAAAAAGCCAAAACACAGCATGAAAAGTTAACATCAGGATTCCACAGTTTTAAAAAAATGGACCAAACTTCAGACAGATGTAAAACCTTCTGTTTGGCCTTGAACTAGTATTACAGGAAAGCAACAAATGGTTTTGAAAGAGTGTTTTTTTGAAATAAAAATGAAAAGAGGACGGTGTAAACTGTAGTTTAAAACGCTGATGACTGAATGAAGCATGTCAAAGCACTCTACCTCCCTCCTCAGACAACAGCAAGTTAATGCACCTGCGAGAGCTAAATCACACTGAGTGATATCATGATGTGGTAAAAAAAAAAAAACTGAATTAAAATGTAGACAAGTGTATAGAGGGGTTAAAATAAATCTGAAGAAAAGCATTTTTAAAAAGGTACAAGCACAGTATACAGCAGTGAGTACACCTCAGTGCAGTATCATGTATAAATAATCACGTATTAATAACTGCATTATTTCTGAGTTACTTGTAGGAAATGAGGACCTGATGGAGCGCAGTCTCCTGTTTTACCAGTAGGTGGCAGCAGAATTATTAGAATTATGTCGCTGCTGCTGCTGCTGCTGGTGTTTGTGTGTGTTTTGACTTCATTCGGTTCTATCAGAAGTGTGTAGAGTGACCTCTATGGACAACAAACACAGTGAGTGAAAGCACAGGCATGAATGGAAACGTAGAAATGCAACATGGATGACAAAAAAAAGAGAAAACTCTGCAGGTTGTATTGAAATCCCCAAAGTTTGCATCCATGTCTGTCGGAACTTGTACAACACTGGACACAAGCTGTTGCCATGACAACAGGTGATGCTCAAATGTGGACGCTTCAGATTCTGAAAGCTTCACACAAACACCTTCAACCGTACAGAATCTATACACTAAGCACAGCTAAATAAAAAAAGAAAACGAGTGTTTGCGCAGTTTTAAGACGTCACAATGAAGTCGACCTCTGACCTTTTGGATATAAAATGGAGTCGCTTCATCATTTTATACTTTTAGACATTTGTCGAAATTGTTTCCCATTCATATTCCGTTAACTGTCAAAGAGTAGGACAGACGCCAGAAAATATTAAAATTTAAGGGACTGGAATCAGGGTTTTCTTCCTTAAAATCGCTCAAACTGAGGAATCACATTTCAAAATAATAATAAGCGCCTAATTTAAATGTAGTAAAACTATAGCGGTAAACGACAGATAAAATAAACTAGAAAATAAGAAAAGAATAATCAACGCAAGTAAGACAAGAATAAAAAAGAGATGATGAATAATAGAAAAAAATAGACTAAATAGTGCAACAAAATGTATAAAAGCAAAACAAGACAGTAAAAAAAGGGAAGTTATAAAAGATAGATAAAAATAAATTTAAAAAATGTTTTAAAAAATAAGACAATAGTAAAAAAATAGTGTCGAAATCAAAAGCAGAAAAGACTAAAAAAATTTGATAAAATCTAGAAAAAATAGATTAAAAAGTATAGCAAAACTCATAAAAGCAAATAAAACAATAATGAAAAAAATGAAGTAATGAAAGATCAATAAAATGGACTAAAAGATAAGTCAAAATTAAAAAAAAAAATTAGGACAATAATAGAAAATGAAGATAAATAGACTAAAAAGTAAGTTAAAATTCATTAAAGCCAAAAATAAATAAATTTTTTTTAAAAAGTGACAAAAGATGGATTTAAAAAAGGCTAAAAAGTAAGTTAAAATTCAAAAAAGCAAAATAAGACAGAAATAGAAATGAAGTTATAATGTATATAATAAATTGACTAAAAATTAAGTCATAATTAAAAATAAAACAAACAAGAAAAGAATAGAGAAAAATAGATTAAAAGGCAAACCAAAATTAAAAAAAACTAATTAGGACAATAATAAAAAATGAAGATAAATAGACAAAAAGTAAGTAAAATTTCATTAAAGCTAAAAATAAAATATATTTTTTAAAGTGACAAAAGATGGATTTAAAAAAGGCTAAGAAGTGAGTTAAAATTCAAAAAAGCAAAATAAAACAGAAATAAAAAATGAAGTGATAAAATAAATAGCAGATTGACTAAAAATTAAGTCAAAATTAAAGAATAAAGAAAAACAGACAAAATTCATAAAAACTAAATAAAACAATAATTTAAGAAATGAAGTCATAAAATATATGATAAATAGACTATAAATTAAGTAAAAAAATGAAAAAGAAAAGAAAAGAATAGAAAAAACAGAATAGAAAATAAATTAAAATAAAAAAACTAATGAGGGCAGTAATGAAAAAGATGAAGATAAATAGACTAAAATAAAAATTCATAAATGCTAAAAAAAATAAGATCATTTTTTTTTAAAGTGACAAAAGATGATTTTTATAAAAGGCTAAAAAGTAAGTTCAAAAAATTCAACAAAGCAAAATAAGACAGAAATAAAAATGAAGTGATAAAATAAATAGCAGGTAGAAAAATTAAAAATTAAGTCAAAATTAAAAATGAAAGAAATAAGAAAAGATTAGAGAAAAACAGACTAAAATGTAAGTCGAAATTCAAAAAAACAAAGTAAGACAATAATAAAAACTGAGGTGACAAATAATAAATAAAATAGTCAACAAAGATATAAATAAATGGAGAAACAAATACATAACATCCATTTAAAAATAAAGCTAATAATAAATAGAAATATATAACATGAATCATAAATGGGAATGATGTGCTACTGTTGTTTCTGCTGCAAACATCGAGTTAAAAAAATACAACAAACTGAGCCACAGTCTGCTGCTTCTTCTGAACAAAAACAACCCATTTCTAGATGAGGAGCAGCCAGCATGTCCTCACGTTCCAAAAATGTTCTCATGTAAACTTTAAATTGGTCCTCACAAGGGCAGGAATCCAGACTTACATGCATAATCTGCATAACTGAGCCTTACACAACCTCCGTGACACCATCTCTGCCTGTTACACAAACACGCAACACGCTGCCGCTGTTTTCCCTCTTTTACATACATTCAGTCATTAAATTCAAACCAAATGTTCATGTGGACGTCTGACGGCATCCACTCTGTTCGCATCCCGCCTCCCCTCTTTCTCTCCAACGCCTTGCCTCCCCCCTCTTTCGGTGGATCTCAGGGGAGTTCTGCCACACATTCTTGAGCGCACACTTCACTGTAGCGGTGATTCAGAGCAGCTCATGGCCAAATAAGACGAAAAGGGCCCTCAGCCGGGTCTGGATCGTACGCAGACCCGACTGCATGTGGATTTATGGACAGTGAAGTCAAGCTGTGGGGTTCTTTGTTCCATATACGCTCAGGTTGCTTATTTAACCTGTTGACCCAGGAGTAAATATGGGCTTAAAGTGCAGAATCTCAGCTCTAATGCGATGCATTCACAAGCAAACTGGAGGAAGAGTTCAGGAAATGCAGCTCTTTGTTATGCAGCTGACAGTTTATGACTCCAGAGCTGCTTCGTGGACAGGTGGAGGCTCTTCCTTCGTCTTGTCGTTATGATTTAATAATAATAATAATACATTCGAGGAGACTTTACAACATAAATAATATTAAATAACAATAAAATATAGAGTTAAAATCAGACAGTGCAGTTGACCCCAGGTGGGATAAGCGATTCTAAACAGGTGAAAAGGGGAAATGAATCAGTGTTTCTGAGTGGGCGGAGGGGACGGAGACGAGCTGACGGAGGAGGATGATCTGAGGGAGCGACAGGGAGCGTGGACATGGAGGAGGTCCGACAGATGAGGAGGGGCGAGGGTGTGGACGGCCTCGAATGTCACCGGGAGGGTTTTGAAATCTCTACGGAGCCAGTGGAGCTGCTGGAGGACGGGAGTGATGTGGTGGACGGAGGGGGTTCGGCTACTGATGGAGTGATCTGTGAGGGAGACCAAAGAGAAGGGAGTTACGAGGCTGTGGACAAGAATAGCAGCGGTGTGGGGGGTGAGGGAAGGGCGGTGGCGATTAATATTTCGTAAGTGGAAGTGAGCAGACCGGGTGACATTATTAGGCTCTTTACCTGTGGGGAGGGGGAGATGGAGGAGTTGTCAGCTTGGATGGAAAAGCTGTCAGTTTTGAGGAGACCCTCTGTTTAACTGGAGAAAATCTGAGCTTCTGTAATGCAGTCAGTGAGGGAGGGGGTGGGACAGTGGAGGAGGGTTTACTTGAGAGGTAGAGCTGGGTGTCATCCGCGCAGCAATGGAAATGGATGTTATATATCCGGACGATGTTGAGACAGATGATGAAGGGGCCCCAGGACAGAGCCTTGGGGTACACCATAGTGACAGAGGAAGGGTTGGATCTGAAGCTGCATCGTACCAGAAACCAGCATCCTCCAGGTCACAGCTGAAATGATGTAATAATATATATATTCATCCATCCATCCATTATCTACACACCGCTTAATCCTCTGTAGGGTCGCGGGGGGACTGGAGTCTATCCTAGCCGACTCAAGGCGAAGGCAGGGGACACCCTGGACAGGTCACCAGTCTATCACAGGGCTACATATAGACATACGACCAAGCACACTCTCATTCACACCTACGGACAATTTAGAATAATCATTTAACCTCAGCATGTTTTTGGACTGTGAGAGGAAGCTGGAGTACCCGGTGCAAACCCACGCTGCACAGGGAGAACATGCAAACCCCACTTAGAAAGATCCCAGGCGTCCTAACCAGGGATCTTCTAGCTGGCTGTGAGGCGACGCTGCTAACCAACGAGCCACGGTGCAGCCTGTAATAATATATATATCTAGATATATATATATATATATTTCGTGAATTAGATTTATTGGACAACTGTGGTGTCTTGTTAATGTGCATTGCTAATACTGACGCTATACGCTCACACACGACTGGACATTCTTGAGCGTCCAGCTCACAGACTGTTTGATGGATCACATTCTGCAATCAGTGTGTTTTTAATTAGAGAGCCTAAACTCCCTCCAACAAACAGACCCAGCTGCATGTTTTACCATCATCTCTCTACAGGATAAAAAAAACAAATGATGTTATTCTGAAGGTGTTTCAGGAATCCAAAAAGAATCTTCAGCTAATTTTCCAAGTTGCGCCTCTTTTCCTAAACCACTCGAACATGATAGCTGGAAAAGACATGTGTCCACCCTTTGTTTGTACCCTGTGGCACATTTTGTTACCAGTTATTGTTGTCTGCATGTGCTATTTTAAATATTTTTATTCAAAATTCTACATTTTTCTGAGCAAGAAAGTGTTATTTTGCCTGCTGCATTGACAGGAAGCAAAGATATACCCTTTAAACAGCAAATGTGGTCCCTAAAATAGAGAGAAAATGCCTGTCAGTAATCTCTGAAGCCTGGAAAACATTTTCAAATACCTTGTTTTGTTTTGAGCAACAGTCAGAATCCCAAAGGTTTGAGTTTGCGAGACAAAAAAATATTAAAACTAGCAAATACTAATTTGAAAAGCTGCTAAAACTAATTTTTTCCCCAGCCTGCCAGAGGTGCAATTTGGGAGATGTGGTAAAATCGTTTTAATAACTGAGTTCTGATTAACTTTTAAAGAAACCAGTGGTTTGCTTGGTGACCTGAGTATAACCTATGCAAATACACAAATGACACAAGCTGACAATGTATATAAAACTGATGAATAAGTAGCCAAGGCAAGACAAGTTCCATCCTGCATTAAAATGTCTAAAAAGAAAGAAAAACATCTAAACTCAAGTAAAAAGCACAAAAAATTAAATATTTCAAGATAAATTAAATAAAATTAGAGACAGTTTTCGTAAAAGTACAAGTTGACACCAGAATCCACAATATAAGTAAAAGTGCCGCAAAAAATTGGGATACAGGGAGTTTGGATGAAAATGAAATAAAATAATCTTAATTAAAATCAACTATTAATATTTTTATATAATAATAAAGCTGATTAAGAGTTCAAACTAGTTACATTTGCAACCACAACTACACCTCCCAGCATGCCTGGCGGTGAACCTTTATTTTGAAACGCACTAACAGGATGCGCTGTCGCTAGCTTGTTCTGTGCGTTAGCTTGCCTTTAGCTGCTCGGGACGATCCTGCGCTGACACACTTCCACACACACACATCACACACGGCCTCTGTCCGGTCTCGTTCCCGTCATTCCGCTGCCTTTTTCGGCTAAAACAGGCTAACGACCCGCCCGCCGACACCCGGACCGGATTCAGGCTCTCCGCTGCCGCCCCGCTCGGTTCCTCAACGGTCGCTAGCTCCGGTAGCGGCTGGGATTTTAACACTTACATGACGACTTGTTCCCTGCGCGGCTGCGGGGGAGAGCTGCTGCTGCTGCTCGGGAGATTTTAGGCATTTCGGAGCGACACTGTGGGTGGATACGGACCACAGGACGACTAGCTAACTAGCTAACCAACCAGCTAACTAACCAGCTAACTAACTAACTAAGCGGCAGCATCTTCCGCTGCGTTTGGAGTCTCCAGCGGCAGACATGGCAGGAGGACGGACGGCTGTCGGGCTGCTCGTCCTGGCGGGGTTGTTTCACTTCCAGCCCTGCGGCTCCTTCAACCTGGATGTGGACAAACCGTCCGTGTTCTCCGGACCAGAGGGAAGCTACTTCGGCTTCTCCGTGGACTTCTTCAAGCCCCAGGACAACCAGAAGTAAGATTACTAGCAGAAAACATGGTGATGATGATGGTGATGATGATGATGGAGGAGGATGTAGAAGATCCCTTTAAACATTTTCACCTTTACTTCATTTCTTCTGTATTTATACTGCAAATATACTCAACTGTTGTACTCAAAGTGCAGTTTTGCAGTACTTGTGTTGTACTTGGGTGTTTTCATTACTTTACATTCATACACAGCTACATCTCAGAGGAAAATATTGCACTTTTTACAGCATTTGTCAGTTTTGAGACTCAAATTTACATTAAAAACACATTATTAATATAAAGCACAACATTTTGGTTCAGATTAAACCAGTGTTTGCCTTTTCGGCCTGTCATTTTTTTACATTTACACACCCTCCAGCTGTTTGTTGTCTCACTTGTTGCCACATCAACAAAAAAAACGTCTCAGATTTTGTCGCTCAAAGGCATAAAAGTATCATATTTCTCAAGACAAACAGCAAAAATTACAGAAAAATCAGAAAAATAAGTCACGTTTTTTCTACAGGACTCACTTTTCGGCCCCAGTAATAATAATAACTTTACACTGCACTGCATTCGTTTGACAGCTTTAGTTATTTTTAAGATTAAAGAACATATTAACATTATGAAACTCAACATACTCTTTCTATAAACTAGTGTTTCCCTTTTTTGGCTTGTTAATCATTTGATTTACACAGTGTCTGGTTGTGTGTGTTGTCTCAGTTGTAGCCGCTTCAACCAAAACCTCTCATTTTCCAATTTTTCAACATCTTATTTCTTGCCCCAAAAACATAAAAGTCTCATATTTTTCAAAAAAAGAAAAGAGAAATGATTAAAGAATCAAAACAAACCTAATTTCTCCGCCAAGGTTCCCTTTTCCGTCTCACTGGAGGGGCGTGACCCATGGGTTGGGAACCACTGCACTAAACTAGCAAACTGTACATAAAGAACAGCCGCCGTGTTTAACTGATTTATTGAGTTGTTGTCAATTGTTATGTTAATTGCCAACTATTCTGATGAATGAGGTAGAGCGATTTTTAAAAAAGAAAATCAGTCTCTGGTTCCACCTTCTTAAATTTGAATATTTGATGTCATTTTTACAGAATATTTTTATATTGGAGACAAAACAAGATGACGCTGATATTTTTCACAGTGTTCTGACATTTTATAGACTAAACTATGAATCTATTAGTGGAGACAACAATCAGCAGAGCAATCAACAGTGGAAGTAACCATGGAAATAGTTACCGCTCTAATTAAAGTACAACTTTGAAGTACTTGATACTTTCTATTCCTTTATACAAACTAGAAAAGCCCTCAGAGAGCGCATACGCCAAGGAGCTTCAGTCCACCCCCAACACAATCTCCCAATTCACATATTTTGTATGGAACGTTACAGATACAAATGTAATTACATACAGTTCAAATGTCCTACCAACAATGTGGCCTTCACCCCATCCGACCTAATGAACAGGCGCGGCCTCTAGCGCGGCAGCTCCTAACAGCCTCCCAGCTTCTTAGACAACCAGAGATAAGAATGCCGGCCCAACCGTGCGTATGTCGCTCAGGAAGGAAAGAGAAGTCCGTCATTGTCTCTGTCTGTCGCGTGGAGACCCAAAATGTCATGTGGTCAGAGGGGGTTACCCCAAAAACAAGAGTGCCCTTTGGTGGCTTTTAGAGCAAACCGCATTTAATTGTCTACCCGGTTACACTTACATTAAAAAAAAAATTCCTGGACAGAGACGGTGATCCAGATCAGTCCCTAAATCTCATAATTTCTTCCTTGTCCCATTTCACACATTTCCTGGAAATTTTATCCAAATCCGTCCATTACTTTTCAAGTTATTTTGAAAACAAACAAACAAACCAACAAACAAACCAACGCCAGGCAGCACATAAAGGGAATAAACCATACTGCCTTGTGGATGCCTGATCCCATCAGATCTCTGAAGCTAAGCGGGGTTGGGCCTGGTCAGTACCTGGATGGGAGACCGTGAGGGAACACCAGGAAGTTTGGGTGGATGCAGTGTGAGAGTGAGTGGTTGGTGGTGGTCGGAGGGGGAGATGGAGCAGACTGGCAGCCTGGCCTCCATCAGTCTACCCCAGGGCAGCTGTGGCTACATATGTAGCTTAGCAGTATGGAGTGAATGAATAAGGGAATGTAAAGCATCTTTGAGTATCGAGAAACGCACTGTATAAAACCAATACATTATTATTGTTATTATAAAATACTCAACTACTTTTCAAAGTAAAATATGACGCTTTATACCTCTCAACGTTATTACACAGCTTTAGTTACCTTTAAGATTCAAAATGCACATTAAGGTTGTATTTTTATTATTTTAAATTTCTAATATTTACAATAATCCAGTGTTCAGTTGTGTATCTTTGTCACATTTCAGATTTCTCAGTTGTCAGATCAAACAAAAACTCACATTTCCCCTAATTTTGACAACTCTTTTGAGGCCTAAAGACGTAGGAATCTCTTTTTGGTTGTTTTTAAAGGTACAAAGATTTTAAAAAAGTGTGACAAATTATCCCGAATTTCTCTATCATGACTCTGTTTCCTCCCCACTAATCTGTTTGGAAGGGTGTGGCCGTCTGCACTGAACTAACAAGCTGGATATAAAGCAGATAAAACGTCCTTCAGCAATCTTTATATGCGTTTGTATGTCTTTATTGTCCTTAAAAATCCACCTTTTACAAGTCTTCAAAGTGTTACGGACACAGCAGATGGGATTTTTGTTTTAAAAGCAGATCTACGGTACGGCCCCACAGCTGGAGATAAGCTTCCTCAGGTGTTTGACATTCAAAGAAAACGAATGTGGAAACTTTCAGGGTCAGGAATTCTGATTAATGCAGAGGAGAAAGACGTGAAAACTGTTGTAAATGTAGTTTTATCGGTGGAGTGTTTGATAAAAGTGGCTTTAACCTGTAATTTTAAGGTGTTTTCAAGCAGCTGCAAGCTTAAAGGAAAGCAAAGTCATGCAAAGGGATTTAAGGAAGTCTTAGGTTATATCAAGTTGTGTGTTTACAAATTAAAAGGAGTTTAAGGGTTTCTCAAGCTAATATTTCCACTGTTAAAGTGTTATTATAGTCAGTGGAATGTGTTCATACTGATCATATCATTTGCACGTATCACTTTCCTTCTCCTGGCCTTGTTTCCTGTTGTCTTTACAGAGTTTCAGGTTAGAAAATCTAGCAGAACGCTGTGTCTGAAACATGTCTCAATCACACAGGGATGAGCTCACTGGGTACTTTTTATGAGTCATTTTAGAGTCGTGCCAAATGTTTGACCCGTTCACACAAGTACAGAAACACAAAACACATAAAAAAAACAGAAGAATAGCAGGAAAAAGGGGAGAATAAATGCTACAAGGCTGAATTTAATCCTGATAACGGCTCTGCTCTTTCTCCAAGTAACTGGTTATCTTCAGTTTGTATGTTTGTAGTGAACTCAGTCTTTGTGCATGTCTGAAAACCACATTAAAAGCCACACCTCAAGAAGCAAGTATCTAAATATATTAAACTCATCCTCTTCTTTTGGTCAAATCAGTTTTATGACCCAAAAGTGAGTCACGAAGCCATTTTTAGAGGCCCCCCCAAAAAAAGTAGTGGTATAAAGTCTTTTATTTTGAAGGACGTGTTTCTTATGACACAGTTTGCTTTCAATAGCAGGATATCTAGTGGTGGTGACACCAGTAGCAGTCCACTATTAACTCTACATTAGGCTCTGCCAGCTTATAGGAGAAATTTATGCTAAAACGTCCCAAAAAATATACAAAAATGTGCTCAGAATCTGTCAAAATGGGCCAAAATATGCCCCAAACTTGGCAAAAGCATCCAAACATACCAAAATTAGCAAAAAAAATGAGCCAAAATATTCTTAATTGTCTCAGAATCCGTTGAGACTACACCCAAATAAACCTTAATTTGTTAACAGGAACAGCAAACTTCAAAAATTTGGGTCGCGATCATTAATAATGGAGACATAGTGGGTCCTGAGGCTGGACCAGTTGAGAACCACTGAGCTGAAGGACCGACGGAGCTGCGGAAGGAAACCAGCAGCTTGACCAACATCGGCCGCTAATAAGCGCCGCTAATTAAATAAGCGCTGGAATCCGCTGCTCATGTTGCTGCTATAATAGACACGGCGACATGTTGGAGCGTATCTGTACAGTAATTTAATATCAGAACAGGAGCTGCCTGTTGAAAATGTGTGTTAGTAGAATATCTCTTCATCCAAAACAGAGCTCCAGAAGAACTTTTCACATTTGTTGCATTGGGACACCTATTTTTTCTAACACATTATGTAAATTATATCAATTTCTTGTACTTTTTCTTCTTCTTTTCCATATGCATGACAAAAATGGCTCTTGTCAGCTAAATTAAAAGCGCGTTTTATTGTCATTTCTGTCCCGTACTGCTTCAGTTGATGGGAATAAATGTAATGTATAGCAATTTTATCATATCTCAATGTTTCCCACGGGTTGAGAGTTTAGCTGTGATAACGGGTTTTACTAAATGAATTGAAAAAAGGGGATTTGTGCATGACAATCGACACATGTCCCAGAAACGCCTCTCATCAGAATTTATTACCTCCACCAAGGACGTTATGTGATGGTCGGTGTTGTTTTGTTTGTTTGTGTGCAAAATAACTCAAAAAGTAATGAACGGATAGGGGTGAAATTTTCAGGAAATGTGTGAAATGGGACAAGGAAGAAATGATGACATTTTGGGACTGATCTGGATCACCGTGTGGATCCAGGAATTTTTTTTAATGTAAGTGTAACCAGGTGGACAATTAAATGCGGTTTATTCTAAAAGCCACCAGAGGGCACTCTTGTTTTTGGGGTAACCCCCTCTGACCACATGAGATTTTGGGTCTCCACGCGACAGACAGCGACAATGACGGAGTTCTCTTTCCTTCCTGAGCGACATACGCACGGTTGGGCCGGCATTCTTATCTCTGGTTGTCTAAGAAGCTGGGAGGCTGTTAGGAGCTGCCGCGCTAGAGGCTGCGCCTGTTCATTAGGTCGGATGGGGTGAAGGCTGCATTGTTGGTAGGAAATTTGAACTGTCTGTAATTACATTTGTATCTGTAACGTTCTATACAAAATATGTGAATTGTGAGATTGTATTGGGGGTGGACTGAAGCTCCTTGGTGGAGGTATGAGCTCTCTGAGGGCTTTTCTAGTTGATGGATGCAACACTTCACCCATTTCCCCCAAATGCATCACATGCATCGGTAGCCGCTAGCTAACCTTTTGTCTCCGCTCAGTGCAACTCAAAAAGGTTTGTGACTAAAAATGACTTTAAAAAGAGGGAAGTAAGGCATTCTAATGAAAGACTTGACCTCAGTTGAGCAGACTAACATGCTAAGTGTTATAAAAAGAATGAGATGTTTGGTCGCACTTGACATTTTCGGTTGCACATGTGACCATAAAGGTTGCACTATTGAGCCTTACAAGACTGTCACAGTTGGACACCCTCCAGTTTTTTCTGTGAAATAGTCTTATTGTGCTGCAAGCTAATTATTCCAAATGATATTATCAGTAAACTATAAGTCATATGAGCAGGTTTGGTGAACTTCTGTAGCAAAAGTTCTCCACAGTAACCTGCATCATTGTCCTGACGAGCAAAGCATCTGATTTATAACTGTAAAAACAAGCTAATCTGCCGCTACACGGTTAGCTGGTTGGGTTATTTGTTAGCCAGTTAACGTCTTTCGATAGCTGCGGTGGATGTGGTCGCATCAGGTCAAGTTTCAGCTTTGAGGAATAATTAGCAGGCTGTGTGAACCAATCAGGACTTCTGACTGGAGTTTAATAGTAGAGACTGGGAGTGAAAAGACACACAGTAAAAATGTGGGCGCTGCATAGGATCAATGAAAGTGGGAGTACTGATTAGTTGAACTGCTGTTGACTGTGTTTCCTGACAGCCTACTAAACAGCCACGTAATCAATAAAACCACCTCAGCCCGAGTGAATCGGTGTCCTGTAAACGCAGCAGAGTCGTAAATGCACAAAGCAAAATCAGTTGTGGGTCCAGTGAACGGCTCTTTCTAGATATTTCCTTCTGCAGTTGAAGCAAGCTGCTGTGAACAAAGGGTTTCTATTAACTGTCTTCCACAACATCATGTTTTAGGATTTTACTACACGATCTACAGATGGGTGATGAATTAAAAACAGAAACGGCATGACTTTGCTTGTTGTATCTGGAGCTCAAGTGGCAAGCGGCTCGTTCTCTGTCGACTATTGCCTCAACGCTGCTGTTTATTTGAAGTAGATTTCCAGCTGATAGTTTGCTCTGGTATTCCGTTAGTGTGATTAATGGCGGAGGGTGTTTTGAAAGAGCACCCAGAAACGCAAAGCTGTGGCTCAGCACTCTCATTTAAAGGGGAGTTGCACCAATTATGCTTGTGAAAATTCATTTACAAGTAACAGTTAGTACTCCTCAGCCTGTCTAAAGTGGCGGTTCAATCAAAAAGAGAGTTTTACCTCCTGAGGAAGTTGTGTCTGGTGTTAAACATTGCTGATTAGTGAAATATGGTAACATTAAATTGCCAAAATTGCAGCATTTATCAAGGCAAGAAACTGTATAAACTGTAGGACTTCCTGCTTGGGTCCCAAATATCCAGAAAAGTAACGTTAACATAAATAATCACTGACAACCAGTAACACCAGTCACCCAAGCAAATAAAGCCAGTAAAAGTTGTCAAATTGGTGTCACAACTCGCTTTGTGTCGCTAATGTTAGCTCACTCCGATCCCCAGTGTGTGCCCTCCGAAAAAATACCGCTGGATTTCCACCTTTCCGACGGCGCTCAAACTCATCACGTTTGACGTTTAATAAATAAGAAATAAATTAATCTTTTGCAGTAACCCGATTCTGTAAAAAACAAAAAATTCTGCAGTCCTCGGTGCAACCAAGAAGACAGGACTGACTCTGCTCCGTCCAACAGTCACATGACAAAAATTCAGAGACTTCTCAGCTGAACTGCAGGCAGTGTTGTATAGGAGACAAGTAAGGAAACAAATTAAACATGTAACTAGTAAAATATCTGTAGTATGTGGAGTCGCCACTTTCCCACAGTATTGGTAACACATATGGACACCTGGAAAACGTTGTGCATGGTGATTCCAGGTTCATTCAACTTTTGCGGAAGGAATAATCGAAGAAATTCAACTTCAGGTATTTAATCAAAATAATTTTTTCCCCTACTAGCCTCGTTTAAAAAATGTGCAAAAAATAAGTTGTTTGCAGTAACCAGATTCTAGAAAAAGCAAAAAATTCTGCACTGTTTGGCGCAACCAAAGAGATATGACAGACTCTGCTGCAACCGACAGTCACGTGACAAAAATTCAGGGACTTTTCGGCTGAACTGCAGGCAGTGTTTAAACAGACAGGAGACGTGGATGAAAACAAAAAATAAAAATGGAAGTTGTAAAATCTCTTTAGAGTATATATAGAGTATTGGTAACACCTGTGGACACTTGGACATGTTGATTCCAGGTTTTTCAACTTTTGTAGAAGGGATAATCCCAGAAATTCAACTATATTTTTCCTTTTTTAAATGTTTTATGGCCTTACAACTTTTTAAAAACCTTCACGCAAAACATTTTTGAGTTCCCTCTACTTGTAGTGATGGATGTGCCTTTTCCATAGAGGTGCAGGAGGAATAAATAGTAATGTAATTTCAGTTAGCTTGAAGATGTCATTGACTATCAAGGTCCAGAGGGCTAATAAACCTGCAAGTGTGATTATTTAGTTTTTGTTGCTTTGACGCAAGGAGCAGCAGAAGAAAATCCTATATCACAGGGACCAGTGACGACATCGAGGCCTTGGTATGCATTAAAAGCAGGATTTTGAGGAAATGTTGTTCAGCTGACTAATTTCTTTGTTGAGGCTTTGCTTCATGGTGGAAACGCTGATAACAAAGAACTGAAGAATTCCAGTATTGTCGCCTGATTCAGACATCCTGACTCCTCCATCATCATCTTAGTTTCTGAATGACCACACGTGTGAGCTGGTGCTATTGTTTTTGCTTTCTTTAAACAACGTCCTCTCCTCTCCTCCCCTCAGGTCAGATGTTCTGATCGGAGCTCCTCGGGCCAACGCTTCGGCCTCCACCATCGTGGAGAGAGGAGCGGTGTACAGCTGCCCCTGGAAAGCCTCCTCCAGCTGCCAGATGCTGCAGTTTGACAACACAGGTACCAGAAACTCCCATGATGCAGCTGTGACGATGTGCTGGCACTAACCCAGCTTTGGCTCAGTTAAGCCGTCTTAGATGCCCTGCGACTGTTTCAGTGAACGAACCCGCTGACCCTCCCGTCTTTCTCAACATGAAGCAACAGCAGGAAACGTTGTGTTAGCGTTAGCAGTAAGTCGATCCAGCTCTCATACGGATGCAGGAGAGTGAACAGTAAACAGTGCAGCTGACATCAGTCATATCAAATCACAAACCAGGGCCGCAGTCAGCCAAAGAAAAGCCTGGAAATTGCATTAACAGGTTGGTCGCAGGGTGAAAAATATCTGCATGTTATCTCTACATGAAGTAAATCGACTGAGAGCGCTCTACCTGCTAGCTTTATTAGCATGAGTGCATTATAAATAAACATAAAAAGATAGTGTTTGCGGCATTTTTAATCATTTTTAAACTGCCCCCACCCATATTCATATGATTTCTGAAAAACAGAACAATAAAAACTACTAAGGAGTATAATGCAGACCAGTTAGCCTGCCTTCTTTTTAGATAATCTGCCGTGTGTGATATGCAAACTGCTAGCTGGAAAGGTTAGATCGGAGTTTTTGGTCGTCTGTTTGAATAAAATGCAGCCACACTGACGATTTCTTCGACATGGTTTAAGTAAGTTTGGAGCTGACTACTTTACCTATGTGCTCATGTTTGGTATTGTATGGTGGGGTTTTGGCTTTTTAAAAAAGAGCTGCTTCCTTAACGGGTGATGTAAACCCCTTTTCTGAATAGATAGCAAACATTTCACTCACTTTTTTCATTGTCTTCTTCTCCAGAGAGCGTGAAACATGTCCAATACCAACACAACTTGGCCAAGTTTGCAAGGAAACTTCCTTTTAATAGCAAGCCGCTTCTTTTGCACTGTGAATATAGTGCAAAAACCGTGTGCGTTGCAGCCTAAATTAACCACAGCCCAGTTCATTTGCTCCAAAACAAATGAAAACAAGCCTCATTTGCGTTTTCTTTCAAGATTTTTTTGCAGAATTTGACAGTTATATGGAAACCTGACTGGCTAGACCTCGTCGTCTTCGTTAGGCTGGCGAGTTCAAAGCTGTGTTTTTTATTCCTGCTGCTACCAAAAAATAATGGATCAATCCCAGAATGCCGCACTTCTCTCCTTATGAAAGTAAAACAGGTGAATATCAAGCATGTTGACCAACCAGTCGACCCGGAAACAGCCTCAACAGCAGCACTTGTATATATGCCTGAATCTCTGTGTGTGAAGTCAGATCAGCTTTAAATCCAGCCACTAAAATGAGAACGACTATATAGAGAGAGAATATATTGAGTGGCTACTGCAGACAGAATACCAACAATAATTAATGAGAAACATGGTTTGATTTTTATATCTTTAGGTAGAAAATCTTCAAGAGCTTCATAGATGGGACTGACCTTCCCTGGGACGTTTTCATTTCTAATAACAGACCTCTGCAGCTTTCACAGTTTGCCGTAGCAGCGTGTTATTGACGGGTTAGTGAGGGTTCAGCTCAGTCTGCTGCTGCCGTCTCGTGTCGGGACACATTCAGGAATGTGTGGTGAAGCTGGAGGTGTGTGGACTCGTCCGTGGAGTGTTCCTGCCGTCAGACTCCCCTTTTCAAAGTCTTCTGTTTGTGCACAATACAAACATCTCCAACCAGCAGTGATGATAATAGAGTAATTAATTGCTTCTCCCGTATTGTGAAAGCAGGCAGGAGCGGGGAAACGCTCGCTGCATCGCTGTAAATATTGATTTAACACAGTCGCATGAGTAATTTGCTTATATTTGTTAATACGACGCTGAAGAACAGATTCCTTTGGCAGCATTTTATTAGAATGCTCCTGTATGAAAACGGCTTTAGTCATTTGACCTGAGAGATTTCTGTTTGCTGGTTTTGCCTGTGCTTTAAATCAGTGGTTCTCAACTGGTGGGTCGGGACCCAAAAATGGGTCGCGAAGCCATTTTTAGAGGGTCGCAGAAGCATGCCCCCCCCAAAAAGCAGTGGTATTAAGTCTTTTAATTTAAAGGATGTGTTTCTTACGACACAGTTTGCTTTCAATAGCAGGATATTTAGTGGTGGTGACACCAGTTGTAGCCCACTGTTAACCTCTAGATTTCTGCCAGCTTATTGGAGAAATTTGTCTAAAACGAGCCAAAATTGAACCAAAATGAGCTCAGAATCTGTCAAAATGGGCAAAAAAATGCCCAAAACTTTACAAAAGTGTCCAAATATACCAAAATGAGCAAAAAATAAGCCAAAATTTTCCTGAATTGTATCAAAATCCGTTGAGACTACACCCAAATAAACCTTAATTTGTTAACAGGAACAGCAACCTTCAAAAATTTGGGTCGCGACTGGTGTTAATAGAGACATAGTGGGTCCTGAGGCTGGACTAGTTGAGAACCACTGCTTTAAATAATGCCGTAGAAGGATGTGTGGGATGGGAGCTCTTATCAGCTGTAAAGACAGTTTTATTTTTGCCAGCAAAAAGCAGCAGCTCAGCCTGTTTCCTGCACGACAACGGACAACGGACAGACTGCACGTTTCATATTGAAGCCAAAAGGAAGGCTGGAAAAGCAAATGATAAGCGTCGTGTGCAGGAAAACCGAGTTAACCAGCGATCTGACAAGTTCAAGTTTTTATTGTTAGTTTTGCACGAGGAGTCCACGACTTTTTACAGACGTGCTGTTTAGTTTCCCCTCTTCAGACGCCACAGACAGAGCTTACAAGTTGGTATTCGTGGAGGAGGCGTAGAAGAATTTGTGTTATTTGGGAGCAGGATGAGCGTTGCACCAAACTGCTTTCTGCTTTCTTGTGTTGTTATTATACTGAGAGATGCACATGAGGTGGGACAGAGTGACACCTCCTGATGGGATGCAGTTCACTTGTTTTGAATTGGAGCGTGTGGAGCACAGGGGGTCGATGAAATCAGCTGGTTTATTGCCAACTTATCACCGTCTCACTGGGTGTGGACACTGTTGCCTCACGATAAGGATTGAAATCAGCCAGTGCACAATACGCGACAGGTAGCATTTCAAAACACACCTTATCTTCGATTACTCAACGAAATGCTGCTTTATTTCCGAACCGCCGGTGATGAACACTCAATATAACGTGACTAACAGTGTTCATTATCAGCCCAGACTGTTGCAGCTGAAATCGATTGTTTTTCCTCTGTTGGCTTTCGTTTAATTTAGCCTTGAATCTTCTGCAAACTTCAGTGCAAAGAAAAACTTAAATATCCACTGAAAAGCTAAAAGAGAAAACACCGAGCAGAAACAAAACCGGGTGGGGATGATGCAACTTAAAGTGTTCCCTCTGGGCGGCTCAGTTCATGTAGAAACCCCTGACGCACGCCCCGATGATGAGGATGACAAAACATCGACTTGCCCTGAAGGAACAAATGAAGTTATCTTTGATCTTTGATGTGCTTGAACCGGTGCAGATTCAGATTCCTTGAGCTTTGCAAAGAAGCTTTGTAAAGAAGAGCTGCATTGTGTTAAACTTGTGGAAACAGTAGCCGCGTCTCCGTCTGCTTTAGAGACTCAAGTGGAAATGCAGAGAAGTTGAAAAAAAGATCGTGAAGAATCTCCAAGAGGGTTTTAGGGAGACAGACAAACAAGCACACTCTCATTCACACCTACAGACAATTTAGAATCATCAATTAACCTCAGCATGTTTTTGGACTGTGGGAGGAAGCCGGAGAAAACCCACACTGCACAGGGAGAACATGCAAACCCCACTTAGAAAGATCCCAGGCGTCCTAACCGGGACTCGAACCGGGGATCTTCTAGCTGTGAGGCAACGTTGCTATCAACCGAGCCACCATGAAGCCCTTTTTTGGTTCAGTTAAAGGAGAATCCAGCAAAGTGCAGCGGAAACAGACTTGGTTCCTCAAAGTGACGTACGTAAAAGACAAAAAATACATGAAAACATCAAATCAGCACTTAATTGATCATGTTTTTTACATTCACCATTTAAAACTTACTTTACCTGTTTCATATGTTTTGTTGGGTCCTGTTTCTTTAATTGATTAATAGCACCTAACAATAAAAATTAGCTCCATCAGCTGTTTATGTAAAGGCTGGCACACACTACAGGATTTTTCAAAACTTCAGAGATTTGGAGACCACACACTTGAAGATAACAAAAGACAGATCTCACAAGATTTCTCACTTCTGATCTTACAGTGTGTGGTGTTCACTACAGAGCTCACCACACTATAAGATTCTAAACCGATTCTTCAGCAGACTATCAGGTTCTTCACGCTCAATATTCCAAATCTCGCGTAGTCAAACGTGACTTCAGTGGAAACAAACATGATGGAATAGCGGCGCTATAAATAACGACTTTACTAACGGCGTTCCTTTTTTCAGTAACGAGCAATCTAACCGATTACTCTTCCCATCATTATAACGTCGTTACCGTTGCTGCCAAAAAATGCGGCGCGTTACTAGAATTGAAGCTGTTTTTTCATCAGACCATCCAAATCTCTGAGCCGAGGGGCAGAGATTCTTTAGGGCTGTCAAAATTGATGTGTTAGTGCAGATTAATCCATCATCATGATTAATCTGATTACATTTTTTAGCGACGGTAACTTTACTTGTTTGTTTTTACTTCCTCTTCCATCAGTGAGCTGAGTCAGCTCGCGTTCTGATTGGCTTATATCCGGTACAGGTGACATCACACACTGAGCGTGCTCGGCTCCTCTCGGAGGAAACCCCCACACACTACAGGGTTTATAGTCGCTAATATTAAACATGTTCTTTATCTACGATCTCTCCTTCCGAGACCTTCCGAGCGGATCGGAACGGACAAAATCACTCTTAACACCCCCCACACTACAGGAAAATCGGACCCGATGTTGTTTGCAAACATCCGACAATCGGGCCTTTGCTGGCTTTGATTGTAAGGGGCAGACCGGGACAAAAATCGGCCCGATTATCCTGTAGTGTGTGCCGGCCTTAAATCTAATATCTACATAGTGGCAGGGAGTGGATGAAGACGGGCGTTAATTTCTTTCGATTTCTTAAAATTTGGCTAAAATTTGCCGTACAGTTGGATAAAAATCATTGTAGTTGGTTACATCGAATTAAAGCTAGAGAACAGTTTGCTTTTATCCGTGCTATGCTTATTGATCTGGTTTATTCTTTCCATTTCCTGATACCATTCTCTGTAAAAAAATAAAAATAAAAAAAGATAAAACAGAGAAAAAGAAACACCATAATATATATTACACATAAGTATGTAATGTGTACAAGAATAGGTAAAAATTAAAAAATACATAATTACATAAATTAAATTGAAATAATCTATAACTAAATAAACAATAAAAAATAAATAAATAATGAAATTAACGAAAAAATTGAATGAAAAAAATAAATTAACACATTGATGGACAAAAATGCAAGTGCTACTTACTAGACTTAAAGGGGGTGAACACTTATGCACTTACGCTTATTTTACATTTAATATTTTAAATTAATAGACGCTATTTTGAAAAAAATCTGTTCTCACTTTGACATGAAAGAGTCTTTGTTCAAAAAAATCATTGTTAAATTGACCACAACTCAGTGTTAAAAGCAATAAAAAGGCAACACTTACACTGGGGGTGAATACTTTATTGAGGCACGGTATTCTGTACATACACATGTTTAAAAACATCAGCAGTTACAATCCAGTTATCTTTCTGTTCTCTGTATTTGCAGCTTTCTAGCTCACCTTGTTCCACAAATTACAAGCTTCTGTGCAGCAACTCTGGCAGTGTTGTTTGGTTATAAGCATCCACACTATCAAGTTGTTTATAAAAGTTAAGTTCTGCTTCCGTTCTTATCATACAAGTCATGTTTTCTAATCCCAAACAGATCATTCAGGTCATTTTACAACACTTTTGGCTTGTTGTGGACGGAACTGAATTCCTCACATCCCCTACATTTACTGCTTTATCTTCAGGGTACGTCGCTTTAAAGATGTTTTAGCCTCGGCGCTTTCTGTCAGTTTGGGAATCCGTTCAGGAAGGAGTGAGGACATTGTGTGTTTGTGTGCGACAGACGCTGTGTAGCCGAGTCTGGTTGGTATTCTGTGGGAGACCTCAGCCTCGAAAATAGGAAGCAACAAATACGCCACACTGTGAAACCCTGACGCCCTGCCCCCTCCAGACGCACAGCGCAGACATCGTGGCTCAACACTGTACATGCAATAGCTTTGTTTCATTTGCAGAGAGTTAAAACTGCTGTTAAGTGGAAGTTTCCTGTTTTCTCGAGTTACCTAAGGACCAGCTTCTTTTCAGAGGAATCCACTCACTGATGCAATCCTGCAGCCGTTTAGTCATTTTAGGTTATTACGGAGCAAATTCCAGCTTCATAATATCTCACACATGGACTCGCGTATAGATTAGAAAGCTTTTAGTGCAGCATCATGACAGGAAAATTAGGCTTTACAGACTGATCTGACTGAATTTTACCTTTGTTCTTTCGTAGTTGCTGCTTTTATTTTCCAGTAGAACACCATTACCGAGGATGAGCTGAGTGCATGTTGTTTATTTTTCAAGTTTCTTAAAGACAGATGTTTAAGGTCGCAAGGTTGTACTGGGTTTTACAGTTTTTCCTCATTAAGAGTATGCAAGTCAGTTCGACTCTAAATCTGTAAAATGTTGTATATAAGATGAGCCTTTATTAATCAAGTGGGGAAATTTGCATTGTTACAACATCAAAGAGGTTACTGTAAACATTTATGTAGGAATATAAGTAGAAAAATAAACCAAAATATACATAAGCACTAGTTTTAATTGTCCAAATTCCTCTGGCAGATTCTTTTGTAAACAGACATTCTGTTAAAAAGTATTAATATTGCACAGATTTATTTCTTTATTGCACATGTTTGTGTTTAAGTACAATAAAAAATATATACTGATATTACACATGTTGAAGAAAAAAAAAGATTTTTGTTGCCGTTTCTCTATATATTCAGGACACACAGAAGAACCTTTAATAAAATAAATAAGAAAAAGGATCAAAATACAATTAAGTAAATAAAATATATAAAAATCAACCTATGTACAGTGGAAGTGGAAAACAGTGAGAGCTTATTGAGGTGATGGTAGTGCAAATAGGGCACCAGCGATGTATATAGTAGTATATGTAGAAAAACTGTGCAAAATATTCATAATTCACAGCTATGAATGTGGGAAGAAATAGAGGAAGCTGCAACTATGACCGCACTGATCTTCAGAGTGTGGTAATGATGTATCTGCCCACAGCGTTTTATTAGAAAACACTGGTTATGTAAATGATTAATTGATGGCTAAGCGATTAATTGCTGTTAATAATCAAATCGATTGCTAGAGATGTGCATGTCAGAAACATATATGAGATTCGAGTTTGTTTTGTTTTTTTTTAATATATTTTTTTTAGAAACTTTATTTGTCCCCGGGGGGCAATTCAATTTTCATATATCCCAGTTGGAGTCAGAGCGCAGTGTCAGGCACGGTGCAGGAAGGGTTAAGGGCCTTGCTCGGGGGCCCAACAGTGGCTGCAGTGGGGACTCGATCCACCGACCTTACATCGGCAGGCTTAACCCGTTGCGCTACCGCCGCCCCGTCATGCTTTTTTTGTTTTTTAATGCGATGGAGTTACATGTGTGTTTGCTGACCGCCCATTAAACGAACGCACCTCCCCGCCGTCTAGCTGTTGATGAACTCTGCGGCATCGAGTTGTATAAAGGTGCCGGTCAGCCGTGCAGTTTAGCTAGCTACGTGAGGATCATGCTAACGATGCTAAGCTAGGATTGTCAAATGCTAACACAGTGTCTGCCGACGTTCAGAAGCAGCAGGAGTCTGAAAAATATTCAAACGAAAGCAATGAAGTGTATCAACAATGCAAGAATAAACACATTTTACAACATTTTATGACATAACAGGTTATTTATTGTTGAAAAATGCAAGTTGTTGCTGTGTTTAATGCTTTAAAACCAACTGTTGAATGGCAGAGTAACCTGGTGTTTACTTTATCTGTTCTAATGTAGCTGAGCTGATTTTGCTGCAAACTTTATCTGTCAGTGGTTCAACACAGTTTTATCAGCGCATGGAAAGACGTCAACTGTAGCAATTAACCCATTAACCCATTGATTAAGGCAGTTCTTTAAGATTAGCGTCCATTAAACAAGCATGTGTGTTATTGATCACTTTGATTTTTTAATTATTGTCTTGTTAAGATGCTTACTGGAGTATAGTGCTGGATATTTCTCAATAGTAATAAACCTGCAGATACTCTTTCTGAATTACCTCAGGCCTGCTACGGTTTGATTTATTGGATGAGATGCATACTAGTGCATGTACTGTATGTCTTTAATAAGCTAGTTTCAGCCCATATATCAGAAAGGCTGATTTACAGCTTTAGCTCTAGTAACACTTGGAATACCTGCCTTCATGCAGCCGGCTGTTCCAGGCCTGTTATGTCCATAAAAGGTGAATTTGTCTCACACAGCCTCAGTAAATCTTTGCAGAGCAGAGCCTTTGAACAGGATGTTTACTTTTCTGTTGCGTTCAGCTTGTAGCCCGACGTTACACTGGGATGGATCAGCGTCTGCTCGATTGCCTTTGAGCAATACACCAATCACATTCAAACTCCTGCAGGCTGCGACAGAAACCAAAAGTGCTCGCTAGCTTTGTTCCCTCTGGCTGTAATACTGCTAGCGTGTGGCCTAGTTATGTTGCCCTGTGTGTGTGTGTGCATGTGTGTGTGTTTTCTACTACAATAGAGGCCTTTGTTGTTGATTTGACCAGCGTGATTGCTGGCCAAAGCCTTACTGGACCAGAGAGGAGAATTAACTGGAATTCTTCTGTGTGTGTTTGATATGACTCTGACTCAGTGTTTGTCTGCTCTGTTCTGGCCGTCTCACCCATGATGCACCACAAGCTTTTGTTCCTGCTGGGTTTTTTTTTTTTTCCTTTCAGAAGTGTGACTCGTCCAGTCATGGTTTAGTCTATATTTATGCACTTGAAGGATTTATTTTTCCGCTTTACTGGGCAGCTTGTTTGGGGAAGTGTGCCGAAAAAGAGAGATATAAATATCACTCACATCAAGATATAAAAGAAAACTATCACACTGTTTCTGCTCTCCTTCTTCTTTAACGCCTGTCTGGTTAAATGCTTCATGTGTGTACCTGTTTATTAAACCGACAAACCCTCCGATCCCAGGGTTTCAAAAGCGTGCTTTCTCTAAACGATCGCCAAAATTAAACCACCAATTTATCACAGCCAGGAAGTGTAAAAACTCATCAGACGTTTAACTTCCCGACTGTCCTTGAAAGTAACAGATGTGGTGAAAATACAAAATACTGAGCCAAACAGTGTAATTGAGAAGTCATTTTTGACTCAGCTGCCCCACAACAACCCCAAAACTTGTCTGCAGGTTTTAAAAAACATGCTTTCTTTAACCGGTTGCTAAAATTTCACCTTTTATTAAAACTTGAAAGAGTAAAAACACAAGGAATCATCAGATTTTTGACTTCCTGGACGTCCTTGAAAGCTGCTAACCAGGTCGCTAACCTGAGTTCAGCAGTGCCACTGAGAAACAGCCATGTGACAAAAGCTCTGCAAGCTTTTGGGTGACATGCCAGCTGTGTTTACGAGGAGATATAGAGAAAAATGCAGCATTTTTGAGCGATCGGATAAATGCAGCATGGCTCAGAAGCAATGCGCAGAGGAGAAAGTTGTTGGAAGATACATTCAGCCTGGTGAAATAGTGAGCATAGTGAAAAACTCCTACTGTGTAAAGGCTTTAAAAATATAAATACGGAAATCTTTTATATTGATTCCAGGATTTACTAATTTTTGCAATCTAAATAAAGAGATTTTCAGCTTTTTTAAAACAAAATGTGTGGTTTGATGATTTGTGAGTTCTCTCTGCTTCTGGCTATTGTTTTGCTGTTTCCGTAGAAGGGCAGGGCTTTATTTTGCGGTGAAAAATGAGTCCACAGTGAATTAAAATGTAATGGTAGGAAACTTGCACAGAGCTCAGAGGGTTAACACACCACTGCAGTCTTAGATTGCGTCCACGCTAAGCTGATTACATTTGTAAAGATGTCGTTATTCAATTTAAATTACTACACAGCAAGTTCAGTTTCCTGCTTCATAATATCTGACTGAGTGAGTTCTACTTTTCCTTTCCAGTGCCACCATGAGTTTAGCACGTGATTGTGCTGGACATGAACTATAATCACTTTGGTGGCTTTTTATCTAGTGCTATCATCAGATCAACATTAGGTGTTTGACAAAAACCTGTAAAGTTAACCTTTTAGCTTTAGTGCTACTTAGCAAATACTAGCATGCTAACACATTAAACTAAAGGTGAACATGGCAGGCATTAGCATTAGCAGTGGTAGCGTTAGTTTTAGAGTATCACAGGGCTGCCTGTGGAGTCTCAGCCCTGCTTCTCATGATGTCGACATGAACTAATTTCATCGGTGAAGGCGTGAAGTCCTCCATTGACAAACACAAACAAAGAGACAGAGTCTGTTGTCATGGCGACAGCGCTGTTAAGATGGTAACTAGCTGGCAGGAAAACACTTGGCATCATTGGCCAGCTGATTCACCACCATAATTACAGATTAGGGATGAAATAACTCGGGGAAACTAATCCTTTAGTGCTTTCATCCACAATGTCTGATGAAACTGTTTTCAGCTCTGTCATCCAAACATGGTTCTGAGAATCAGAGGACTTCAAATTTAGCAACCACAGCCAGGATTTGTCAGCAGGCTGGACTTCCCGCCCTGGTGGAAAAATCCCAAACATTTCCCCACTGTCGGTGTGTAACATCTCAACCAGGCTTAAATATTTATCTGCTACGTTTCGTCATGAATATGGCTCTCAGACAGGAAACACAGGGTTGAAGCTACCTCTATATGGCTGCATGTATTCCTGTATGATTTCCTCCTGTCTTTCTTCCGATCACTCCTCAAATATTCACCCTGTCTGTCCATCTGTTGGCAAATTTAGAGACTGGAGACTGTTAATGCACTGCAGAGTCATTTATAGCCTCAGCTGTGTGTCATAAGTCAGCCTGAATCCTAACTTTATCCTCATTTGAGTGGAAAGTTAGATGACAGGAAAAACGTCTGCCACTTAAAATGATTAAAAACAACAGTCAGCCTTCCTTCGCTGGAAAACTGCTGCATGTTTTACTTTCTTAAAAGCTTTTTTAAAAAATTTAATTTGGCAAGTAAACATCAGCTTGTGAAAGTCTAGACCACCCTCTTTACCATTTAGGCGTTTTCCCTTGGTGTAAAAGTAAAGATAGTGTAGGTTAGGATGCCTCAAGCTGCTGCAACTTTAAGAAGAAGAAAATCATCTCAGTTTAGTTCAGATATTTCAAAAACCAAGTATTTTGTGGGATTTATTTTAGTTAATAACAATATTTTTGTCTTTTATTGCAGATGACAGAACGAGCGCTGAAGGGGTTCAGATGGAGTTTAAATCCAAGCAGTGGTTCGGGGCCTCGGTGCGATCTGATGGAGAACACATCCTGGTAAGAAGCGCTGCACAAAAACACAACTAAACTCAAACCTTAGGATGCATTTCCACCACACAAAGCTTCCCTTGGGAACAGGAGCTTTTTCAGGAGCTCAGTTCCTCTGTGTATTTATACCCTGGGTTATAGTGCTACCCTCAAAAATGTCCCTGCTTGGAGGTTTGCACTTTCTAAAGGTTTATGAACTTCTAGATTGGTAGAACATGCTTGCATTTTCTGCAGTGAATCCAAAGACAGGCACAGAGAGGGCGATAGTCTGCCTCGACTGGTTAGGGTGAGGGTGAAGAGAAAAACATAGCAGAGACAACAAACAAGAGAACGTTAACACTGAGGAGATTGGCAGGGCTGTTAATTGTAGTTAATAGACTTTGGGACCCTCGTAGGATATTCCTAAGGCTTTGGTTCTGCTGTGGAACCACAATTCTTTGGAGGAACAACAACCTCTGGGAAAGTTCCTCGACATGTATTTGGTGGGAAAGCACCTTAATTCTGACCTCAGTAACCAGCCAGACTGTCTTCACATCAGAAGAGGAACTGCTCAGTACAGTTATTGTTCTCACATCATCTCTTTTCAAGGCTTTAATCCACTGTTCATGAGCAATATGGCATTCTGGAACACCTCATTTGAAGCATTTGTGTTTAAAAATGAGCTGCAGGCTTCGAGTTGTTTGGGATGCATTGAGTGTTTGTGTGTTTTCCAGGCCTGCGCTCCTCTGTACCAGTGGTCCACCTTCGGCGTCTCTGAGCGCGAGCCGGTGGGAACGTGTTACCTCAAGAAAGGAGACAAAATAGTCGAGTACTCGCCCTGCAGATCCGGTCAGTTCTTTTCTTCTGTTCGTCCTCTACGTCTGACTTCTCTGCAGCTAATATGCTAATAATGTCAAACCGCTTTTCAGCCAGGTAATCAGAGTACTGTAATTTCCGGACTTTTGAGCGCACCTGAATATAAGCCGCACCCACTAAATTTAAAATGAAAAAAAAAAAATCCATACATAAGCCGCACCTGACAATAAGCCGCAGGTGTCCATGTTGTAATAAGAGATATTTACACAGATTTTTAAAAACTTTTTATTAAATAAATGCTTTTTTTCAAACAGTGCCTGTAACATGGCATTAACAGTGCAGTAACACAGCAGTAATGTGGCTGATTAAAAGTCCGTTATCGCTGTCGTAACCATCCTCCTGCGCACTAAAACCACTGAAGTCGTCTTCTTCGGTGTCGGAATAGAACAGCCTCAGAATTTCTTTGTCACACACTTTTTCAGTCTCTCTTTCGTCGTCGCTCTCACCGTCACTTACGTCTCGAAGCAAATCCGTGCTTGAATTAGTGTCGTCCTCCATGATGAAGGTGTGCGCATGAAACGCAAAATAACTTATCTGAAGAAGTTGGTGTGCGTAAATGATTTTATTCGAACAGTTTCATTGGTCCACTGTGACCTGTTCGGTAATTTCATTGGTCTGACGTGACCAGGCAAAAAAAACGTATTGGCGGCATGTAGCGCACCCTTAAAAATCCATACATTAGATAAGCCGCAGGGTTCAGAGCGTTAGAAAAAAGTCGCGGCTTATAGTCCGGAAATTACGGTAACTGTTCACATGGCTGAAAAGCTGCGACTCCAAGTTTTTTTTAAAAAACTTTTTATTACGAGAATTTTTACATTGACAAGAGTAAACAAACACAACACAGAACGAACATATGAGGTCATGGGATGAGAGTGAATCTTAACGATGCACTGTCACTCAGAGTAAAGTTAAATATCCGTCTCACTGGCTAAATAAATACACCATTTTTCCCACCGTTTTTTCCCCAATTCTTTTTGTAGTCGTATGGAGTGGGTCATCTGTTCTAAGAGATGTAGATGTTTAACAATATTACCAAAAAGGCCAAACTTTAGGGCCGTTCTTTTTGGAGCCAGCATTTTGTAATGACCTTTTTACTTGCAGCCAGCAAAATCCTCAACAGTTAAACGTCATTTTTACTCAATCCATCAGGAATATGACCAAAATAAAGAAATGTAAAGGTTGAGCTGAAACTAAAACCCAGTATATTTGAAATTATTGTTCCTACGTCCTTCCAGAAGGTTTGGATAGAGCGGCAGGTCCAGATGATATGGGCATGATCTGCCATCATTTCTCCACATTCCCTCCAGCAAATGTTGACTGAGAATCGGTTTGTTTAGTGTTCCGTTTGGGAGTTATAAAAAATCGAATCAGTCTTTCCAGGTTGGAGAACTGGTGGTAGAAGACTGTGTTTTCCAGGCATTCAGCCACATGTCTGCAGATATTTCAATGTCCAGTTCCTTTTCCCATCGCTGCTTTATGTAGTCTGTGCTTCTTCAATGATATTATACCAAGGTTTAGTTTGCTTACGAGATGTTTGTTACTTTGTGAGTTATATGCATTAATAAATATTTGAATAACCATTGGTGAATCTACTGGGTTTGGGGCCTTTCACCTTTCTCCAGAAATAATCACGAAGCTGTAAATACCTGTAGAAATCCTTCCCACCTAATCCATGTGTCTGACTTAGTTTATCAAAGCTATTAAGCTCCCAGTTTTTAGCAATAGTACATATAGAGCGACTCCAAGTTTTGAGCCTGTTATATTTTGGTGTTTTGTGGCATCACTGTGTAAAAGAGGAAACTGTACATCACTGCAGCCACGTGAGAAGTGTAGTTTTTTAACTGTCCAACTTTAATTTGACAATTTGATAGATAATTTAACCTGTATTGATGCCCTTGGGGAAATTCCTTCTCTGTATTTGACCCCTCCTATTCATAATTAACCCTAACTATACATGCTAGGAGCAGTCAGGGGTTGAGGGCCTTGTTCAAGGGCCCACAGTGGTGGTACCACCTCAACTTCCTGCCAGTGCGGGGACTCGAACTGGCGACCCACTGGCTGCAAGTTTGCTTCCCAAACCGCTAAGCCACCGCATTTCCTTCAGTTGGGTCTCACGCCTCTCATGGTGTTAGTGCAGAGCATTATTTTCAGAGAGCGAGCTATTTAAAGCCACTGCACAAACAGTAAGCAGTTATACTTCGCTGGTTAACAGCATTTATCGGCTCAAGTGTCAGATATTTTTATCAGGAGGTGTTGGAGACTAAAGAAGAGCCAGAGCTGCATGTGTGCGAAATTAAAGTCACAGTGACGACAAACTCTTCAGCTGCTCCAAACAAAAACTTTAACCTCCACGTTGACTAATCAATTCAGTCATAAAAATATCGGTTACCGATATTTGGGACCGATATACAATAAATGTAATGTTTTACCAACATGTGATAGCAGAGATTAATTCATAACTAGGCTTCTTCATTATTCAGGGTGACTATAGCTGAATATGTAAAATAAAAGTAAGAGTGATTAAATTAGGACGCTCTCCTCTGTTTATGTCGACTGAGACTGATCAGTTTGTCTGCTGTTCTTCTGTTTTCTTAATCTTTCACTGTTCTGCCACTTTAATTGTCCACTGAGGTCCAGATCTTAAAGCTTTATTAATTATTGTTTTCCAGACTCTGTTTCAGGTTAATCTGTGGCTGCCTTCTAAGTTAGCCGCTAGCTGTTAGCGTAGCATTAGCCGCTGTGAGAGAAGCTAACTTCCTGTGTTGAGACCACAGAGTGACTCAGACAGAGAGAGGAAGCAGCATCAGATCTGAAGTAGAGCGTTTAATTTATCAATAATCGGTCAGTATAAACAAAAATACAGATTATTGGAAAGACAGGCAACATTTATCGGCCCCTGTGGTTCCCAACTGAATAGTTACAATAATATTTTCTCACCAGTCCACCTCACTACTGCTGTCATATTATATTAAATGTGATCTGAACTTGCTGTTTTATTTCTCTGTTCAGCTGCCAGCTCACCTGAAGGGCAGGGCTTCTGCCAGGCCGGCTTCAGCGCCGACTTCCTAAAGGTAAGCAACCAGCACCGATGCAGAAAACTCGACATTCACTGCTTCACTGAGCAGAGCCTGCAGTGATGGCCGTAAAGTCTGGGATCACGTTAACTCAGATTTATGTTAAACTTCATTTTTGTTGCAAGGATTTTTTGTTAATAGAGTAAAAGCTGCAAAATTTGACGCTGGATCAGGGAAGAAGTTAGCAGTGCATGTAAACATTACACATCTGGGAATAAGAACGTGTCCTGCACTGATCTGAGGGACTGAATAAGAAGTGAAAGCTGCTAAATGTCTTTATTTTCCTTCCCTTTCCCTTGTTGTGGCTTCAGAAGAACAACAAAGTGGTGGTGGGAGGACCTGGCAGCTTCTACTGGCAGGGTGAGTGTCGCTCCGACGGACTGACTGTTTGAACTGAGTTGTTGTTGCAGCTTTGAAGCAGGTGTGGCGACTCGAACAGGAGCAGAGACGGCTCCAGGCCGGCCAGCTTCATTTTCACTACTTCATCTGTCTGCTTTCACATTTTCACCAGCTGAAGGTGGACAGATGGACTCTGTGGCGTCTCACTATGAATAACAAACAGTGCAAGGACGAGAGGATTCCCCCTGAAGAAGTTGTTGCCAGCTGGCAGACAGACTGATAGCAGGTCTCTGTGTTCGGGGTTTCCCACAGGCCTAAAGGGACAGTTACTCTTCATTACAGCTTCTGTGGTGCTTTTACTGTAGTCGTCTGCGCTCGGTTTTCCTGTCTAGTTGAGGATTATTACCAGCTCTGTTATAATCTCACTGAGCTGTGTTTTTTACGCCCTTGTTTTATAACAATTAAACGAAACATCACGTCTTTCGGTGAGCTCAGGAGGTTGATTTTGTTGTTCGACAGCGCCAAACTAACTTTCTTTCAGTCTTTATGCTAAGCTAACCAGCTGCTATCTTCTTTATCTTCTTGTCCAGCACTCGGCAAGAAAGCAAAAAGGCATTTATTTCCACAATGACAAACTTGTTTTTAGAACCGTGCTGGTTTCTTTACTTTGCTCCAAACAAATCAGAAGCTTAAAGAGCCCATATTGTCCACATTTACAGGTTTGTAATATTATTTTTGGCGTCTATTAGTGTAGATTTACATGCTTTAATTTAAAAAACAAACACTGATGTCTATTTCAGGCTCTCCCTCCTGAAAATCCCAGACTGCTGTGTTTGGTTAGCTTGTCCGACAAAAACGAAGCACTGCTGTTTGCCCACCGTAACCCCACATATATGAGGATTTATCTCCAGAGTTAGGAAGAAGCTGCTAGTTCTTTGTCAGGTTTTACGCAAATGTTTTACAATGTGACGTAAATAAGCAACGGAAGAAAAGCCTGGACTTGAAATGAGGCGTTTTAGGCAAGTAAGGAGCAGCGAATACCTCCCTTTGGTGTGGACTTTGTAAGTCTGCAGACCTTTTACGTGCACAGAAAGCAGCTTTATAACGCACTGAAAGAAAAGAGGAACCCAGAAAGCAGAATAAGCTCTTTAAACCATGCATTTCTTCCTGTACTAGCAGATCAAACACAATCCTGCTTTGGTCGAAAACACTAAAGATGTTTGTAGGTTCGTCCACATCGCTGACGACTCGGGGAGCTGTTTGTCCAGACTTTCAGTTCAGTTGTGTGTCGGTGGTTTCCGATGCTGCTGGATCAGCATGAGCAGGGTGTGTTGAGTCACCGTGGACTAGAATCTCATGATATTTCTGGTTCTGTGACTCTGCTCTCTCATCAGTGGTGGCGTTTAACCAAGAGCGTTTGCACAAGCTTCTTCACCTAAGTATTTTCCATTTTATTTTCCACATGAGCGTCAACACAGAGGGGAACTTTGTACTTTCTACTGCGTTTTTTGACAGCTTTACTTACTTTTAAGACTCGAGTTTTACATAAAAACATGAGTTTATAACACACAGGCCTTTCTAGTCATGCATTCATGTGGTGTTTCAGATGTCGGAGTTGTTTCAGCTTCATTTACCTCTTTAGAAGCTGAACATAATTCACATTTGTGTATCAGAACAGTGTCGACCATTTCGTTTGGGGTTTTCTTTCATACATTTTAGATAAAAATTTAATTTCTTGCGTCATAATCAAGGATAACACAAACTCCAGCTCAGACCTTTGTTGAAATTCCTGTGATGTACATTAAAAGAGAACTTCTCCACATTCTTTCTTTAGTATTAATTCACCTGATGTGAGATAAACAGATTCTAAAAGACCAAAGAGTGATGACTACAGATGGAGAAAAGGGGCTGTATTAGAGCCAAAGTATTGCATTATATTATAGTGTATTATATTAAATGTTATTATTTTCTTTTATATATTGATTTATATTTATATAGCATACATTTATTATATTAAAATATTGATTTGTTATATTTTATTTTATTATATTAAATGTTATTGTTCTAGTTTATATATTTATTTATATTTATATAGCATACATTTATTATATTAAAATATTGATTTGTTATATTTTATTTTATTATATTAAATGTTATTGTTTTAGTTTATATATTATGTGTTTTTAAAATTTTATTATTTATTTATATTTTTTATATTATATATTCTATGATAAAATATTAACATGCTATATTATATTATGTAGGGAACTGGTTCAAAAAGTCTAGATAATTCAAAAAACCAGTAATCTGAAAAATGATAAATATCAGATGTCAGTCAACACCAGATATAATATAAAGTAGTTAAAACTAGCTTCACATGGAGCAGCTCGAACAGTAAAATGCTGCTGACGCTTTAATAACTCAGGATTAGTTATAAAAATATTTGGTAAGCGGTTAGCATCACCATTTCTGTAGCCGAAATATTTCTTTTTGCAATCTTTTTACTGTTTATGTCCTGTTACTGGCTCATTCTGCTGTGCAGCCTGCATGACAAACAGTGTTTAAATGCATTTATTTTATCGGGAATTGGTAGCAAAAGTCCTGATAATCCGAGAAAAACAAAAATGCTAAATACTGGACCCAGTAATCAGCCAGGCAGATCATCAGTTACCACTTAATATAATATAAAGAAGCTAAAACTAGCTTCACCTGGAGCAGCTCTAACAGCAAAATGCTGCTGGAGCTTTAATAACTCAGGATTAATTAAATACATGTTTATAATCAGGATGGGTCATGAGAGAAACAGTAAGATGTAGAGCTGCACAGTATTGGAAAAAACTGATTTATCTGTGATATATAGAAATCTGTTTTTTACAAATACATGAATTTTAACCAGACGTTTTGGAAACCTCCGTTTGGAAACAGTGATTTTGTAGGGAGTGGATCAGCCTTGAGAATTAAACCTGATTTTAAAAACAGCTGTTTGGAACCTTTCTCATAGGGTGTAGCACTGGCAAAGTCACTGGCAAAATCTTTTTACTTTGGATGGCATTCAGATCTGACTCTGCTCTCGTCACACAGAGCTTCGTAGCGCTGCACATTACTTCTTCAGGCTCCTGCAGTGACAACAGTTGCAAGCCTCTGCTGATAAAGTACTATTTTTTGGTCAACATCGTCTTTTCTGCAGACCAAATGTTTATTTTTTGCAACCAGATCTTTATTTTCAGTGTTGTCCTCCTGCTCCTGCTCATTTTGCTGTGCAGCCTGCATGTGAATAAAACAAAAACCCTAAAATCTGAGTAACTTACGATCAATCAGAGAGGCTTTTCTTGTATGTCAGCCGTGGAAAATGAGAACGGAAGGTCTTTTGTATGAATCGAGCAGCAAAAGAAAGTTCTAGCATGATGTGTTTGTTTAATTAAAATGCTGAAATGATCTATTGTGCAGCTTTAGTAAAGAAAAAAACACCATTGCATCATCCTTGAGGACAATTTTTACATTCTTGTCTTTCAACTGTGCATAAACTAACATCCTGCATGAGCTGATGTTGATGTGTGACCACTGTAATCTTCTCGAGCCCAACGTGTGATCAGCGAGTGGAGTCACCATTTAAAACAACAACTGGCTGCAACAATAAGATTAGTAGAAGCTACCAAGTGTAAATATCTAAAGATCCAAACAGGGGTGCACCTGAAAAGTCTTTCTATTATTGCCTACTGCTTTTGAGTATATTTTCTTAATTAATTGATCTGAAAAGCTGTAAAATGGCCGTCGGAATTTTCTAGAGCCCAGTGTGAGATCAGAAAGTCAAGTCACTGTGGATGCACATTTAAAATTTTTGTTTTTTAAAATGTAAAAAATTTAGCTTACGATTGACATTAGGAGATAAGCACTGGATTTGTTTTTACACGTTTGTAGCTTATTTAGCTGATTTACATGGTGTATAATGGCGTTTAAAACAACACCAGAGTCCTTTCTTGGTTAAAAAAGATTATGGTTGGCGTTACCAAATAATCTAACGTCTAACTATTGGAGTTAAGGCTCTCTAGTGTTATTTATGGTGCGATTTTACCTGAATAATTTACATATTTGAGATTGAAACCCTGCAAAAGTTGCATGAAATACTAACAGATACCAATCAGCCATAACATCATGACCACCTGCCTAATATTGTGTTGGTCCCCCTTATGTGGTCCAAAATGCTCTGAACCATTGGGCATGGACCAGAGGACCTCTCAGGGTGTCCTATGGGGTCTGGAACCAGTGGATCCTTTGGGTACTCTGTCTTGTCCAGTGGGGCCTCTGTCAATCCAACTTGTTCCACTGCATCCTGTTGATGCTTGATCAGAATGGGCTGTAGGAAGTTTGGAGATCAAATCAACATGTTGGACCATTGTCATGTTCCTTAACATGTTCCTGATTGGTTGATGTTGTTTCCAAGTGGTGGGGTGCATTTTCCTCCAGTGACATTTGGGATTTCCATTTGCATGAGGGAGTGTTCTTGTTGTGGGACAGTGTTTATTTGGGTGTCTAAGTCTCATCAAGGTTTTCCATCAGAACACCACATATTACCAATATGATCAATGTTATTCACTTCACCTGTCGGTGGTCATGATGTTGTGGCTGATCGTTGTATAATAGGTTTATATAATAAGGCTTAGACCCTACAGTGTTATTAATTATGACGATTAAAATGACTAATATAGCTGAGAACCTCTCTGTGTTATTAATTATGATGAATTTGTAGCTTATTCAGATACTTTGCATGTATTTAAGTATATTTCCAGCTATCTCTGTTATCACTCGTACTACCTGTCAGTGTAACTGCTGCCATAACGCTGCCGTTTTATTCAATTTTCATATGATGTTGTGAAAATAACACTTATTACTTCTTTATTAGGCTGTAATATATAATAAGAGTGAGGTTGTATTGATAATGGAGCTTGGTGCATTTGTTGCTGTCAATTGATTGAATTGTCTACTTGCTATGAAACTTTTACATTTATGTGGTAAAAGGACCCACACAGGTGTTTTTATATTGATATAAAGCTGCTTAATTTACAGCCTGAAGAACAAAACATGTGTTAAAACATCTGTACTGTACTTTTAAATGAGTTAAAATGCAAACAAATACAGGAAAGAGAACGAACAGGCTTCAGCTTGTAGCCGACTCACATCAGCACCGTGCCTCACCGCCACCTTTAATATTTTAATGAGCAGGTGAAGCCGAGGCAGGTTATCTCCAGACGCTGTGTGTGTTTGTGTAGCTGCAGTGTGTTGTAATCCCCGTTGGTGCGGTTGCCTGACGTTAGAGGGTGTAACGCCGAGTCGCGTCCCGAGCGCTGAGTCAGTCCACACATGTTTTCTCCCGGCATGGCGAGGCTCTTCCTGCGCCGCTCTGTTAGCCTAATTATTGTTTCCTGTTGAGTCAACACTCGCAATTACACAACCAGCCACACACACCCCGACACACACACACATCTCTGCTTCTGATTAGACAGCTGTTAACACTGCGTCTCTGTGGCTCCTTTAATTACAAGTTTGCTGTATTTTTTTTCTAAACCCAAGAGTGTATGGCCTTGTAAACAAACCGGTGTAAAATCTCTGTTTATGTTTCTGTTCTTCACTTCCTGCTTTACGTTCTCGTCTTTCTTATGGTTCTCCTGGATGTTGAGGTTGTTTCTCTTTGCCTTTATTTTCTGTGCTGTTTGTTTCAACCTGCTGTTCTATTCTCTTCTGTCTTTGTCCGATCTCGGTTCTCTTCTTGGTATCTTTGTTCTTCAGTTCCCTCTTTGTTCCTTCCTTGTTCTCGTCTTTTCTCTAAGGGTTCTCTTCATGGTTCCTTTGTTCTTTAGGTCCTTCCTCGGTCTCTCCTGTTCCATCTTGTCCCTTTTCTCTGCTGTTCCTTGTTCTCTCCTGTTATCTCTGGTTCTCCATGTTCGCCTCTGTTTTCCGCTTTGCTCTCTCAAGTTCCCTCCGTCTTTTCCCTGTTCTTACTGTTCGTTTTTGTTCTCCTCTTGCTCTCTTCTGTTGTCTCTGGTTCTCCTCCTGTTCCTTGTTCTCTTCTTGTTCTCTTTCTTTGTGAAGTTTTCCTGATGTTCTCTTCTTGTTCTCATTTTTTAAATCAAGTTTTTTCTGCTGTTCTCTTCTTGTTTTCTTTTCTCTGAAGGTTCTCTCTCGGTTCTCTTCAGCTTTCTGCTGTCGTCTTCTTCTTCTACTCTCTTCTATCTTTGTTCTTTTTGGTTCTCCTCCTGTTGTCTTTCTCTCCTTGTTCTCCTCTTTCTTCTTGTTCTCTTTCTTTATAAAGTTTTTCTGCTCTTCTTTCCTAGTTTTATTTTCTATAGAGGTTGTCGTCATGTTCTCTCCTTGGTCTCTTTTCTCTGAAGGTTCTTTCTTGGTTCTCTTCCGTTTTCTGCTGTTGTCTTCTAGTTCTACTCTCTTCTGTCCTTCTTTTTGGTTCTCCTTTTGTTCTCTTCAGTTCTCTCTGGTTCTCCTCTTGTTCCTTGTTCTCCTCTCTCTCTTCTTGTTCTCTTTGTAACGTTTTTCTGCTGTTCTCTTCTTGTTTTCCTTGCTGTAAAGGTTCTCTTTATGTTCTCCTCTTGCTCTCTTCTGTTGTCTCTGGTTCTCCTCCTGTTCCTTGTCTTCTTCTTGTTCTTTCTTTATAAAGTTTCCCTGATGTTCTCTTCTTGTTCTTCTCTCTTTTACCTTCTTGTTCTCAAGTTTTTTCTGCTGTTCTCTTCTTGTTTTCTTTTCTGTAAGGGTTCTCTTTATGTTCTCCACTTGGTCTCTTCTCTCTGAAGGTTCTCTCTCGGTTCTCTTCAGTTTTCTGTTGTCGTCTTCTTCTACTCTCTTCTATCATTGTTCTTTCTGGTTCTCCTGTTTTCTTTCTCCCCTTGTTCTCCTCTTCTGCTCTCTCTGGTTCTCCTCTTGCTCCTTGTTCTCCTCTCTCTTCTTGTTCTCTTTCTTTATAAAGTTTTTCTGCTGTTCTTTCCTCGGCCTCTTTTCTTTGAAGGTTCTTTCTTGGTTCTCTTCAGTTTTCTGCTGTTGTCTTCGAGTTCTACTCTCCTCTATCCTTCTTTTTGGTTCTCCTTTTGTTCTCTACAGTTCTCTCTGGTTCTCCTCTTGTTCCTTGTTCTCCTCTCTTTCTTTTTGTTCTCTTTGTAACATTTTTTCTTCTATTCTCTTCTTGTTTTCCTTACTATAAATGTTCTCTTTATGTTCTCCTCTTGTTCTCTTTTCTCTGGGTTTTTTTTTCTTCAGTTTTCTGCTGCTGTCTTCTTTCTTCCATCCTTGTTCTCTTCTTGTTCTTTTTTTTTCTTGTTGTTTTTGGTTCTCGTTTCTGTAAAGGTTCTCTTGTCTTCTCCTTGTGTCTCCTTTTTCTAAGAGTTCTCTCCTCTTCTCTTCTTGCTCTGTTTTCCATAAAGGCTATCTTCCGATTCTCCCGTTGGTCTGTTCTTTCTAAGGGTTCTTTCTTTGTTCTCTTCAGTTCTCTTCTTGTTCTTTTTGTCTAAAGTTTCTCTGCTGTTCTTGTTCTACTCTCTTCTATTCTTGTTCTTTCTGGATCTCCTTTTGCTCTCCTCAATCCTCTGCTGTTCTCTTCTTGTTCTCCTTTCTTTAAGGGTTCTCTTTTCTTCTCCTCATGTGTCTTTTTTTTAAAGAGTTCTTGTTCTCTTCAGTCTGGCACTATTCTCTTCTTGCTCTGTTATCTTCTTATTCCCTCCTTGGTTTTGTTTCTTTCTTGGGTTCTTTCTTTTTTTCATCTCCTCATTTTCTTTACTTCTGTTCTCTTCTTCTCATTCCTTTTCCTGTAAAAGTTATCTTCTTCTCCTTTCCTTGGTCTGTTCGGGTTCTCTTTTCGTTCTCCCCTCTTTATTCCGTCTCTCGTCTCTTCCTCTGGGTTCTCTAACGCTCTCCTCTTCTTCTTCCTGTTCTCTCCAGGCCAGCTGATCTCCGATGACGTCGCCGAGATTTTCGAGCGCGTCGACAAAAAGTACATCACCCCGTACGGAAACACGCTGGCGACCAAGTCAGCCGGCGCCCAGTATGACGACAGTTACCTCGGTAACCACACACACACACACACACACACACATCTGTACAACACGCAAATGAGGCTTTGATGACAAGCTGGGCACCATGAAGGTTTCATTCCATTACTGTCAGGTTTCCTGTGTACAAATGATGATGACATCGAAAAATCTTCCAGGAAATACTTACATATTAATAAATGGACACAGCAATGGTTTAGTTCAGTGGTTCTCAACTGGTGGGTCGGGACCCAAAAGTGGGTCGCAAAGCCATTTTTAGAGGGTCGCAGAAGCTCTGCCAGCTTATTGGGGAAATTTATGCTAAAACGTCCCAAAAATATACGAAAATGTGCTCAGAATCTGTCAAAATGGGTCAAAATATGCCCAAAACTTGGCAAAAGCGTCCAAATATGCCAAAATTAGCAAGAAATAGGCCAAAATTTTCCTAAATTGTATCAAAATGTGTTGAGACTCCACCCAAATAAACCTTAATTTGTTAACTGGAACAGCAAACTTCAAAAATTTGGGTCACGACCGTTATTAATAGAGACATAGTGGGTCCTGAGGCTGGACCAGCTGAGAACCACTGGTTTAGTTTACCAAAAAACATACCCACTTTTAGTAACAGCTGCCAACAACCGGCCAAACTTAACACTGTTGGGTTCCATACGTAAGACATTTAAAATACAGAAGGCTGTTTTATTCTGTAGAAACTCACAGGTTGTTTCAGATTAGTCCAGTCTGTTTTATGTGTGTTCTGATTGCAAGACCCGCCCCTGTAGAACCTTCTTCAGGGCTGTTTTTGGAGAAGAATTTAAGATAAGATAAGATAAGAAAGCTTTATTAATCCCCAAAGGGAAACTAATATGCCACCGGTCACACAGTCAATTCATACAATACACATCGTGACATTTACAATAAATAAATACAAAAACAAACGTCAAATGCCATGGTCATCAAAACAGGTGCAAAGTCAATGGTGCACTGGCTGCCCTTAACATCTGCACAAGAAATAAGAACAAAACGAGCAGCACAAGAGCTCCAAGAGAACAGACAGCAGCAAACAAGTCATAGGTCATTTCTTACTACAGGATCGGTACCTGAAAAACTCCTGAGAACAAGCGCCTTTTTTCCCTCTTCCTCTCAAACATCCATCCATCCATTCATTCATTATCTGTATACCTGTATACTGCTTAATCCACTGCAGGGTCATGGGGGGGCCTGGGGTCTATCCCAGCCGACTCGGGCGAAGGCAGGGGACATCCTGGACAGGTCGCCAGCCTATCACAGGGCCACATATAGACATACAACCAAGCACACTCTCATTCACACCTACGGACAATTTAGAATCATCAATTAACCTCAGCATGTTTTTGGACTGTGGGAGTGTTACGAGCCTCTAGAGTTAGCTGAGTGCAACAAGTGGGGGCTCGTCCGGGATCTTAAATGGCCGGAGTACCCGGTGAGAACCCACGCTGCACAGGGAGAACATGCAAACTCCACGCAGAAAGATCCCAGGCGTCCTAACCGGGACGCGAACCGGGGATCTTCTAGCTGTGAGGTGCTAACCACCGAGCCATGCAGCCCCATCTCAAACATAATGAACCTAAGGGGCGCCCTGATAACCTAATGGTTATGTTGCGTGACCCAAGTGCAGAGGCGTAGCGGCTGTCCCGGGTTCGACTCCGACCTCGGGCGTTTACCGCATGTCCTTCCCTACTCTCTCCCGTTTCCGATTCTATCCACTGTCCTATCTAATAAAGGCACAAAAGGCCAAAAATAAAAATCTTTAAACATAATGAACCTAAATGTAAAAATTGTCCTGACAGACCAACGAACCTCCACCGTTATAGATCCTGCGTGCTCGTCGAACTCGTCTTGCATCTGGTTAATCAGAATTCAACATGAGGCAGCATAAATGAGTCAGTAACCAGTCATGTTACTGAACCTGTTCTAAAAAGTCTCAACCAGCAACTTTAATACAAGAAAAAGAGCCAACAGATGTAAACCTGAAGCCTCCAGAGAGTCTCCAGACTCTTCTGTCGAGCTGTACTGCTGCTAAACATTGTGGAAAAACAACAAACACACATTCCTATTCAAAGCAAAAGTTTGATACATCTGGAAGCACATCTGGAGGCAGCGTTCAAGCCAAGATCACTCAGATCACAGCGGGGTTTCTGGGAGAATATGCTGCTTTACTGAGTGAATCCTCATCTCTGTGTTCACCAGGATACTCCGTGGCTGTTGGAGACTTCAACGACGACGGAGAAGAAGGTAAGAGGAGGGTTTTGTAAATACACTGTTGCCCATAAAGTTGGAATAAAATATTTTTTACTACTGTGTCTTCGCCGCAAACGATGACGTGGGCTCTAGAAGCCTATAATGGTCGTTTAAAGATAAATTAATTGAAGAAATATGTTAAAACAGGAGCCAACAGTAAAAATGCTTTCCAGGTGCACCCCCAGACTAGACTTTCCATCTTTTCTCACCTCCACAGATTACGTGACTGGAGTACCGAGGGGGGACAAGGCACTCGGTTATGTAAGTATTAAAGCTTCACACTCACGTATATAACTTTATAACGGTCTGTAACTATATTGATAACTAAATATAACCGTTTCAAATCAGGGCAAAGATGAGCTCCAGCGGTAAAATGCTGCAGAGGCTTTGATATGGTTGGCGTTTCAGTCACAGGAGCGGATAATTTAGTTAAATTTAGTGAATAATCCTTCTGTAATTCTACTTAAGTAGCACTTAAATGCAAGACTTTGACCCATAAAGGAGTATTTTTATATCGCGGTACTTCAAGCGCTCCTAATTAACATCACATCCACCAGCCACATGATCTTGTTGACTGTGTTGTCGTCATCTGGTTGGCTGGTCAGGCACTTTGTTATTGTGACCTGCAAGTGTTGGTTTTGGAAGCGGTTTGTGTGAAACTCGGCTCATGTTCTCTGTTATGTTTCAATCTTCCAGGTGAACATCTTCAACGGCCTCAACATGGAGTCTATGCTCAACTATACCGGCACCCAGGTGAGCGGCAGAGGACTTCTCCTGTCACAGAGGACTTGGTGAAATACCTGAGGGTGGTATTTCACCAAGTCCAGAGCCATGTGTGATGAAGCTCATCTGCTGTGAAATATGCCTCATAGATGAGCTCCTGTGTCAACCAGCTGTCAGTACTGTACCAAGATGTGGTGCTGCAGCTAAAATATTTGTCATTATCACAACATCATCTGACAAACTGACGAAAATATCAGGTTTTTGAATGATATCGACATAGAACAGAAACCTCTCCTGCTATCCCTCCCTTCCTTCCTCCTCTTCCCCACTCCCAACCCAACCGGTCGAGGCAGATGTCCGCCCTCACTGAGCCTGGTTCTGTCGGAGAGTTTTTTTTCCCCTTCCCTATCCTAGGGGGTTTCTGGTTCCTTCCCACCGTCGCTGATTGCTGCTCATAGGGAAACCAAAAGTAACTTTGGATTGGTTTTCAGTTTTCTGTTCTTCCTTACAATGTTCAGCGCTATGTGTTGACATATGTTGTAAATATCCATCCATCCATTATCTATACACCGCTTAATCCTCTGTAGGGGGACTGGAGTCTATCATAGTCGACTCAGGGCGAAGGCAAGGGAACATCCTGGACAGGTCTCCAGTCTATCACAGTGCTACATATAGAGACAGACAACCAAGCACACTCTCATTCACACCTACAGACAATTTAGAATCATCAATTAACCTCAGTATGTTTTTGGACATACTGAGGTTAATCAGTAGCTGGAGAACCCGGTGAAAACCCACGCTGCACAGGGAGAACATGCAAACTCCACACAGAAAGATCCCAGGCGTCCTAACCGGGACGCGAACCGGGGATCTTCTAGCTGTGATGCGACGCTGCTAACCACCGAGCCACCAAGCAGCCCACATTGTAAATATGCGCTATATAAATCAAATTGAATTGAATTGAAAAGTAAGAATTAATATTGTAGTAAGTTAATATTGCATGCATGTCGTGCAACATGTTACCATCTTGTGCAGTTCCACTGTTAGAAAGCAAGAAATAAATATAATGCAGAAAACAGTTCTTTATTTCTGCTTGCAGCAAGAAAAGGATGTGAAGTGAGAGCATCTTTAAATTAGCCACTGTGCTGTTCTTTCATTTTATTTCTTCTGAGGTAGTGAGAACCAGGAGTTGGATCGTCTCAAGGTATAAAAGATATAAACTAGTGCTGGCGCAGGAGAAGGGTGAGAGAGATGGGGGAGGGCTGGGAGGTAAACCGAGGCTGTCATCAGCAGAGATAATGACAGAGTTCCTCTTCACTTTCCTGTCCGTCCTCCATAACTCACCCTCTGAGCCCACCGAACTCTCTTTTATCAGCTTCCTGCTTCTCTCTTTGAAGATCTCAGGGTTTCTGTGTGACTTGTTCCCCTCCGACTCCTTCAAGCTTCTTATCCATCCCTATCTTTGGTCTCACCTCATGTCTTTCTCATGGTTTTGGCTTGGAAACTGCTGATTCACTGTTTCTGTGGTGAAATAAATCTTTGTTTTGCTTTTTGGATAATGATGGTGTCCGATGAAGCCATAGCATTAACTCAGGCTGTGTGCAGAATCCTAAAATCTCACAGATAATAGATCTCAAAGCGGGCCTTGAAAGTGTTATTTTTAATCACGAATAGCTTCTACAACTGTGAAAAATCACAGCAGGCGGTATTTATTTGTTGATTGTTTCACACATATCTGTTCTCCTTATTGAGGATTTCATGCCAATTTTACTTACAGCTGCAAAAATTAGTCACGTAATGTGATCAGGAACGAATTCAGGCAAATCTAAACATGGTTTTGCGCTTTTATTTAATAGATACGCACATCAGTATTGGAAAAAATGCAATCTTATTATTGAGACAAATATTATTCAGCTCTAATGCGAATGATTTTCGCTGGAGAAATGACATTGAAATAGTTTTTGGGGGTTTAATAATGTCTTAGCAAAGCATTGTATTTGGTTTCTAGAAGCAGCAGAGTGAAAGTCAGTGAGTTTACGCTTTAATTTAGTAACTTTTACACGGACGAAGACTAAAACATGCTGTAAGTTGATGCAGTTAACTTGATAAAACTCTCACACATCAATGATCTTCATCAAGCAGCTCTGAAGACAAAGAACAAGAGTCAGTAAGCTGGAATAAGAGACCAAATACAGCTGGAACTGTTGTTTTTAGAATTTGAGAATCTATTCTGAATGGAAATGCGACGCCAAGAATCAAATTAAATCCCATCCCATCTAAAGGACCATGACTGTGATTTCTAAATGAAGAGTTAAACTTGAATGATATCTTTGTTGACTCGTCGTTTCATCTCTCTGTCTCGTAGATGGCTGCCTACTTTGGACACTCAGTCGCTGCTTCTGACGTCAACAACGACGGGTAAGCCTGCTCTCCCCGCTTTAAGTCCACTAACGAACTAAACTCCGTCATTTTCTGCCACCAGAGCTCCTGGCTACCGAAATGAAAGGCACATGAGGGCTTTTATAACCTCAGTTGTCCTCCGGAGCTGCAGCACACTTCCTCATGCTGCCCTTGTGACACCTCGAGCTTTGAAGGGCTTCTAAGTGAAACCAGATTTAGGTTTTGTAGATGAGTTTTGGTGTCACTGCCGGAACGAAGCTGCAACCGAGGAGTTTGTAGCTCATCAGAGTGGAAGTAGGTGGACTTATTTGGGGTTTGCAGACGAATTGAGCTCTTTTTTGTACCTCTTGTTGCGCACTGATACACTCTGGCTGAATGCTTTCTTTCATCCACTCCTGCTGTGTCGTTTTTTCCATTAAAATAAAAAGTTGATGGCCTGATTCTCCAGTCGGTGACATCAAACCACTGCAGAAGGACAGGATGCCATTAAAGTAGCTCCAGTCAAAGGTTAAATGAAAGAGAACCACGTGGAAAACATATGAGAAATATAACAGATGTGATGTTTTCTTCTCTTCACTGGAAGCCTGAATGACATTCAACAGTAACATCAACCGATCAGGCACCTGCCTAATATTGTGTTGGTCCCCCTTGTGTGGTCCAAAATGCTCTGAACCATTGGGTTCAAGAGGACCTCTCAGGGGGTCCTACGGGGTCTGGAACCAGGACGTTGCCACTGGATCCTTTGGGTTTTGTGCAGTGGGGCCTCTGTCAATCCAACTTGTTCCACTGCATCCTGTTGATGCTTGATCAGAATGAGGTGTAGGAGGTTTGGAGGTCAGATCAACATGTTGGACCATTGTCATGTTCCTCTACATCAGTGGTTCTCAACTAGTGGGTCGGGACCCAAAAGTGGGTTGCGAGGCCATTTTTAGAGGGTCGCAAAAGCATGCCCCCCTCCAAAAAAGTAGTGGTATAGAGTCTTTTATTTTAAAGGACGCATTTCTTATGACACAGTTTGCTTTTAATAGCAGGATATTTCATGGTGGTGACACCAGTAGTTGCCCACTATTAACCTCTAGATTTGGCTCTGCCAGCTTATTGGAGAAATTTATGCTAAAACGAGCCAAAAATTAACCAAAATGTGCTCAGAATCTGTCAAAATTGGCCAAAATATGCCCAAAACTTGGCGAAAGTGTCCAAATAAAACAAAATGAGCAAAAAATAAGCTAAAATTTTCCCAAGCAGTATCAGAGTGTGTTGAGAATACACCCAAATAAACCTTAATTTGTTAACAGGAACAGCAAACTTCAAGAAGTTGGGTCACGAATGTTATTGATAGAGACATAGTGGGTCCTGAGGCTGGACCAGCTGAGAACCACTGCTCTACATGTTCCTGATTGGTTGATGTTGTTTCCATGTGGTGGGGTGCATTTTCCTCCAGTGACATTTGGGATTTCCATTAGCTTGAGGGAGTGTGTTTGTTGTGGGACAATGTTTATTTGGGTGTCTAAGTCTGATCAACATGGATGTTAAAATCCAAGGTTTTCCATCAGAACACCACATAGGACCAATATGATCAATGTTATTCACTTCACCTGTCAGTGGTCAGGATGTTGTGGCTGATCGGTTTATATATGTTTGTTCGCTGTCACTTTGTTGTATTTCGGCTTTTATCGATACAGTAACTCAATATGCAACCTTAGCCAAGTTTTAAAAGTGGAAATTGAAACATGAATATAAACAGATGGATCAAAGTGCACTTTATAGCCCTTTTCAGACGTCATCTAAAAGCAGCGATGACAGTCTGATTGGGTCAGAGTTCAGCATCACATTAATGGAGAGGCATGTGCAAAATTTAGCATTTGGAGTTGTGAGAAGGAGTTTGGGGAAGACTTATTTTCTGTATTTCTGCACCAGAATTGATTGAAAAACATCACAAATGACACCGTTTGCTGCAAAATTCAATTTCACATCTATTTCAAACTGAAATGTCCATTAAAATATAACATTACTGGGACTAAGACAGAATCAGTAGCAGGTCGGATCAATGATTCTCATCCAGTGTTTGACTAACTTGGGCTAAAGTTTAGTTTGTTGCTTCCAGCTGTTTGTAGGATTCTTACCTCTGAGTTAATTCAATACCTGAAGGATCAATATGAGCGAGTTGTGAACATTTACCTTCAGCAGTAACTTCATTATTTACTCATAAGTTAAGGATCAATTAGGATCTAACAGCAGGTCAGACTGTGGTCTTTTCTAAGGCTCTTGTTTTGAGCCATCGGGATGTTTTATTTTTATTTGGTGAAGTAGTAGTTCAGTTATCATCTCACCTGGACAGAGTTTTCAGCATTTAAAACATCACAAATAAACTTGGCTGTTGGTTATTTTTAATTGTCTGTTATATATTGCGTTACAACATCAGTCTAACTTTATTTATACAGCACTTTTCGAACAAGTCAAATCCCATTCTAAGAGCAAGCATTTGATTTGATTTAGAGACTCACTAAAACAACAAAATAAGAGCTCAACAGTTGAGACAAAATAAAACAGATAAAAGGTAATGCAATGCAGCACATAAGGCCGACACACATTTCTGCCAGCTGCAGCGCGGTAACAGCTGGTGGTGTGTAATGTGTCGTAAAACTCTGCAGCGCGCCAATTAAAAAGGAAGAGAAGAAGACCACAAGCTAATGCAAAGAATGCAGGTATCACACAATCAGAATGAGAACTTTCCATTTTACGAGGCAGGAAATGCATTCACCACGAGGGCTTGGCCTGAAGGACGCGTGACGGTTGTGTCTTAGTGAGAAATGTTAACGTGCAACACACTGGAAGTGGAATAATTAATGTGTTCTTCCTCAGTTTGGTGGATCTGATGGTTGGAGCTCCCCTCTTCATGGACAGAGGCTCCGATGGAAAGCTGAGGGAGGTTGGACAGGTAAGAAACACTTTGCAAAATGTAAAAATGTTTAGTTACTGAAGCTTTCTGTGTGCATATATGAGGAAAAGTGCTGTAAAACATGCAGATGGATGAGCGTTAGCACTGAGGCTAGCATGCTAACACACTAAATCCTAACAGGCTAACGAGATTTGTCAACAGCGGTAAAGACACTCATGCA